>LPNX010066685.1:634311-669996 GCA_001517045.1 Pseudotsuga menziesii
TTCTCCCTCACTCTCTCCCTCTGCCTCTCTCTTTCCCCCTTCCTCTATCCCCACTCTCTCCCCCTCCTAATCACCCTCTCCTACCACTTACCCCTCATAGTCTCTCTCTCTTTCTCTCTCCTTGCATTGTATACCTCTTCTTATCTTTAATTGTCCTAATTATCCCTAAACCCTATCCTCTCTCCCCACCCCAATTCTAATAAATTTGAATTACCAATTAAACATAATCTACATGTAAATACATATAAATAATATATATTGATATGAATTGATTTTGAATTCGTAAGAGTTTTAATAGAAAATTTTAACTAATTTAAAATTCTTAATATTAAAAAAAATCATAATTAAAATGTGATGTGAACTGATTTAGAATTCTAAATATTTTTTCATGTGGAATTTCTTCTATGACATGGTTATCCAAATTTATACATCATCAATTCCCCACAACTACACAATTGAAATTTCAAAGATTAATGATTTGAAAGATTTAACATAAAGATATAACCTAAAAAAATAAGAGTATATGTATTTAATAAAGTTATAAAAAAATATAACTAAAAATGGAAGAGAAATGTAAAGAAAATATGGGATTTCTGCAATCCGCAATCCTCGATGCAGAAAGCTAAAAGTGAAAGAAAAATATAAAGCAAATATGAGATTTCCCTAATCCGCAATCCTTGTGGATTGCGGAAATCCCATATTTGCTCTATATTTTTCTTTCACTTTCCGCAATCGGCATTGCGGAATGCAGAAAGCAGAAATCCCATATTTTATTTATATTTCTCTTTCACTTTCTGCTTTTTGCTTTCCGCATTCCGCAACCTGGATTGCGGAAATCATATATTTTATTTATATTTCTCTTTCACTTTCTGCTTTCTGCATTCCGCAATGCGGATTGCGTAAATCTCATATTTGCTTTATTTTATTTTTTCACTTTCCACAATCCGCATTGTGGAATGCGAAATGCGAAAAGTGAAAGAGAAATATAAATAAAATATGATATTTATGCAATCCACAACGCAGAAGGAGGAAAGCAGAAAGTGAAATAAAAATACTATTTTGGGAATAATATGTGGAAGAGGCTCCATGTACTACTTTTCTTGAATTGTACTTTGTTATTTGGAGTAAAAAAACAAAACCAAAAACCTAACTTGGCATTGAAATGGATTTATTTGTTTAATTAGATTTAATGAATTCATCCCATAATACAATTCATTCCATACTAATTCAACATTAAAAATAAAAACAACATAAATTTTAACAAATTAAATTTCATAATCGAATATCATTTGCATCATAATACATAAAATTTTCAATAAAAATCATCCTAATTAAAAAAAAAATTGGGTTGATCCAATTCTCATCTTAAAAGCAAAGTTTGATTTTAAAACTTTATTGTATTTTCAACATTATTTTAATTTACTTATTTTTTTTTTAATTTTAATGATATGAATTGATTTTGAATTCCTCACAGCTTTAATAGAAAATTTTAACTAATTTAGAATTCTTAATATTAAAAAAAAAAAACATAATTAAAATGTGATGTGAACTAATTTACAATTCTAAATATTTTCTCATGTGGAATTTCTTGTCCTACATGTTTATCCAAAATTATACATCACCAATTCCCCACAACTATACAATTGAAATTTACAGATTCAATGATTTGAAATATTTAACAGAAAGGTTTAACCTAAAAATCAAAGAGTATATTTATTTAATAAAGTTATAAAAAACAATATTACTAAAAATGAAAGAGAAATATAAACAAAATGTGGAATTTCTGCAATCTATGCAGAAATCAAAAAGTGAAAGAAAAATATAAAGCAAATATGAGATTTTCGCAATCCTCAACCGGGATTGCGAACACAATTGCGGAAATCTCATATTTTTTTTATATTTCTCTTTCACTTTCTGCATTACGAAAATCCCATATTTGCTTTATATTTTTTTTTGAAATGCGAATTGCGGAAAGTGAATGAGAAATATAAATAATATATGGGATTTCTGCATCCATATTGAGGAAGGCGGAAAGCAGAGAGTGAAAGAAAAATATATATTATTAACAATAAATAAATGTGTATTAAAACATCCCCGCTGCGAGTGAAACATGGCATGGCTACCGGAGAAGATGAGAGGCACATGGCAAGCAGTGAAACCGTCAGTGCTTACACCTCACCACCAGTGCATGGGATTTAACGTTTCGCATGAGTAGAAGGCATTACTCAAGCTCGCCTACTCCAAACCATCAGCTCACCGTTAATCATTTCACACATTTGGCTCATAATGGCAAGTATTGGTAAGGTATCGTGGAAGGACAAGCAAATCTTAGTCATGAAGGATAATGAACTCAAGGATTTGGGTTTTAAAGACTCCATCATTTCCCACTGAATGCACTTCCATGGTAGCTCTCTCTGGTCTGTGGAGAGTGCTCTGCATCTGCTATGGCTGAATCCTTGAATAGCTTCGGAGGATATTGGGGGCCGTCTGTGCGTGGTGAGTATTGTCTTTCGCTCTGTGCAGCTTCCTGTTTGCTCAGGTTTCCTTTTTATGTTTTTGGCGCATGTCTATTCTCTGTTGCCTGCTCTTGTTGGGGTCATTTCTTTGGGACTGGGCGTGAAGTTCTCCCCCTCTGCTGGACGGTTGGTGAATGCTCCTGATCCCATCACCTTTCATTTCCTTCTAACTTGGTCTGAAGGCGCCCTTAGGCACCATTGTCTTGCTCACCTCCTGCTCTCGTTAGTTACCTCTCTACTAGTCACCATGCCCCCACGAAAGCGCTCCCGCTTTGCTTCATCCTCACAGGGGTTTGACATGCACAAGCCAATGGCCCCCCCTTTGTGCTTCCAAAAGATGATTGTGGGAAAAAATAAGAGATTTCAGAAAGAATTCTCTGTCTCCATTCAAGCAACCATTCACGAGGCCGAGAAGGAGGCTGAGTTGGAATGTCGATGCCTGGAACCGGAGGAAATCAGGAAGGATCTTAAAGAGCTTATCCCTGAACCTGGAACCTCCAGGGGCAGACTTACCTTATACCAGAAGTCGCAGGAGCTTCAGTGGTCTCAGAAATTCATCCTTGGAAAAACGTTGGTTGAAAATGATGAGCAGCACGGGGATATTCTTTTGCAGCAAGATCAAATATTGCAGATTCTGCATAAGGTCATGGATAATCAATCTGAAATTGCCAAGAAATTGGGTTTAAAGCTTGAGCCTCATGAGCATTTGTTTGAATGATCAGGTTCCTTTTCATGGTCTGTCTTTTACATTTGGTTTTATCAAAACTGGTTTGGTTATTAATACTTATATGACTGATACCTCGTTAAGAATTATTAAGACTTCTCGATCATTCTGGTTCAGTCTTGTTTCCTTTCGAGGGAGACTGCCAGAATGATCTCCAAGCTTGTTTTCCCAGAGATGGGAGAGATTGGTTTTTGGTTTTGTTGTAACTGTCTGTTATTCTGAATATTGTTGGTAATAGAAGGACCTACTTGCTTACAAAAAAAATGTGTATTAAAACAAATATTTCAAAAAATTAGTTTGAAGAAAATAAATTGCATTTTTGTATTATGAGTTAAATGAAAGATATAACCTAAAAAATAATAAGAGTATATGTATTTAATAAAGTTATAAAAAAAACAATATTATTAAAAATGACAGAGAAATATAAAGAAAATATGAGATTTTCGCAATCCGTAATTTGCAATGCTGAAAGCGGAAAGTAAAAGAAAAATATAAAGCAAATATGAGACTTCCACTGTTGATTGTGGATTGCGGAATGCGAAAAATCCCATATTTTATTTATATTTCTCTTTCACTTTGGACTTGCTGCATTCCTAAAATCTCATTTTTGCTTTATATTTTTTTGAAATATTGAAATATTTGTTTTAATACTGTTATTACCAACCTTGTAGTTGCCTATGTGAGGTGGATCCAGGATGGATGGTAGACAGACAAGCAATTAAGGAGGTGGAACCAAGACTTCCTAGAATCCCAAATGGATGGTTTTCACGCCAATCGAGGCAGCCTTCACTTTATGTTATCTTAGCCCAAGACAACAAAGGGGGAGACCCAGATCTACTCCTGACATGAGAGATCCAACCTAGACACCAGATCAAATCAAATGGACTTGAGGTACATAAGGTGTAAGGTAGTGGAAACCCTAGATCTATGGATGATGCCACGAGGTGATTTGGGGCTTTGGATCAAGGTTTAGGAAGTATGAGGTTCGATCCAAGTTGGGACACAAGTGACATATAAGGTAAATACTAGATCTAGGGTTGAGGTACTAGCAATATGTGAGGATACTCGTTGCCTTGGGAAACATGACCAATGCAGGGAGGTCAAGGACAGGATTGGGGCTATCTAGTACCGATGGATAGACTCGATGAAATATATGACAGAGTCAAGGTACCCGAGTCACTAGGAAAAATTGGATTACAGGAAAAGGAGGCCAAAGAGGGGGTAACGCTAGGGTTGGAGATCAATGCTTGTCAGATCCAGGAAATGGAGTCACTATCTGCCCAACGTTGGGGGAAACCCACCTGGGAAATTGCCCAATCTACAAACCCAAAAAGGTATTTGTCCAGAAAAATCAGATCACAGGAAAAACCAGCAGCAGGATGGCTAGCACTAGGGTTTGGGAGGTCAATTTCTCATATCTTGGGCAACCAGGACACTTCCAGCTCGGCATTAAAGGATATTTGGTGAGATGATGACCCGATCTACAAACCCAAGTTGGTATTTTGCTGAAAAAAGATTTCGAAAAGCTCAGAAAAATGGTGAGGAGTGCTAGGGTTTAGGAGGATAGATTTTTCGAGTTTAGGGAAAACCAGTCACTTTCAAATCAGCGTTGAGGGTGATATGGTGAGGGGAAGACCCGATATACAAAACCCAGTAGTGGTTTTTCCAAAGATCAAGCGGTCTAATTTTTAGTATTTTTTGGTTTTTTTATTATTATGGGATTTTTAGTATAAAAATGAAGAAAATCATATGTCAATGGATTGAGATCTGGAAGAAAGGGACTAACCTATAGATCTTACCTGGAAAAGCTTGTAGATTCCTTGATGATGATGATCCCTTCCATCCTGATCAATTTGAGAAGCTTTGAGCAAGTTCTATGTCCAACGTTTTTCCCCAAGGAGTCAATGCGCCCTCTCTCCTACACAACAAATGTCAACCATATCAGATTTGCTACAACATGAGAAAAAAACTAGATGCTACAGAAAAATAGCAAGAAGAAGTCATAGATCGTAATGACAGTAACGAAAACCCCCTGATAAAAATGAAATCAATCCAAGCGAGTTGAGGCCCCCCTGCAAAAATGCCCAAGCTAAAGTTGCCCTCCTATATACCAAACAAAGATCCATGAAAAAAGATATAGGTCTCACAAAAAAAAATTCTGAATTCTAGGAACCAAAATACTTTCTAATAACCATCTAAGAGCACCATATGCAAAGGAGATCCAAGAATTTCCACAAGAAATTTTTTCTATTATCCAGATCCAAGAGCCAAAGACCCCTTACAAATGAGAGGCTATCTCCTTTAAATCACCCAAAGAGAGGGGACCCCACTCAACAAGAAATAAATGAAGCACATGGTGGGTCCATGGAGTATTAACTAACTCCCTTTGGGTATCTCCATGGCACAATAAAAATCGTATATTTTTTAAACTGTGAAATTGTGCCTTCTTGAGGAAATCGTGAGCCTCCCAAAAGCTCCAGAAAATAATATAAAATGCTCGAAAAAATAGGTGTGGGCTCAATCAGGTGCTGCAACTGCTGGAGAAGGTGTGCAGGACAACACTCTCATCATCATGATTCATCCCATTCCATTCCCTTGCCTCAGTATCCCAAATCAAATTCCTCAACATACATTTAATTATTTTTTAATCTGCCTCAGGAAATGTGAACCTTCCAAAACAGCTTCCTAGGGTGCCTGCGTTATCCAAATAAGCCTACCAGGCTCTCTGGGAGGGGATTAATATGGTACAATCAAGTGGTTGTACCCCCTATGCCCCATACATCTCCCTAAGAGATCCAATAAGATCATCTCCCTGCGTAGACATGACTTCCAATGAAGCAAAACTGCACCAAAAGAGTAAAATGAGCCTAATCATCTCTGTAAGTGCCCGAAACTGACAACAAGCTGTCTCACTAGACTCAGAGAGTCCAAATCCATCTACGGTATATACTCGTACCCATTCCAGGTCTTTGCCTGGTCGTATGCAATATCCAATAGACAAAATAATCACCTATAAATGACAAGATACCAATAATATAACTCTGGTTGTCATCTATATGTTGCAAGTTTTAATAGGCTAAGACATGCTCTACATGTCATTCAAGTAACAATAATAACAAATAGCAATCACCTCACTAGCAGTACATCAACCAAATACATATATAGGGTTTTATTTATTATTACTCAGACCAGACTTTCAAAACTATATTTACTTCATAGTTGTAGTCAATTTGCTAGTCAAGGGTGAAGGATAAAATTTACAAGGTTAAGACAAGGGATTACCGCCAACTCAATACTGTGACACTTTGGATATGGAAAGGGAATACTCACCATAACCATATGTTGGACAAACAATCAACAAAGGGGATGGCAGTGCCTCACAAATGGGTGAAATACTTCAGAGGTGCTTACTCACCTTGACAAATGCTCACAATCCAACTCAATACAAATAAGGCCAGCAATTTTTAGATATAACTTTTAGGAACCATTGCTTTTTTGGGCCTTTGATTTTTCATAGCCTTTGTCTTCGTATTTTTTATACGGACTTTTATCATTTAGGCTTTTTGCATTCATGTATGTTGAAAAACACTACTTTTCATTAATGTTTAAGATATTTCATTGTAATACTTTTTCATAGCCACTTTCATTAGGCTATCCTTGCATTCATGTATGTTTAAAAACGCTACTTTTCATGAATGGGATTTTGTCATAAGATATTCATTTCATTTCCAAATACCTTGTATTGATGGCAACGCTACTTGTTTTCGGTAAGCAAACACATCCTAGGCAACTCAGAGCCGAGACACAAATAAACAGGGAGGCTTGTCCAACAAAGGCTCTAGCAAGGAAAGGTCCTCCATACCACAAGTCAAGTAGTAGGTCAGGTTGAAACATAACTAGGAAGGTAATGGATGAGTGGAGACAATGAATAATGAAACGAACACTAGCAAACCAAAACATGGTGGGAATGACTACCTCTATTCTCCCTAAGGAGGGTAAAACCAATGAGTATAGATCATGAACTTTCAGTTTTGAGTAGGGACATCAATACCTAATATAGATACATCCAAGTCCACATATTTATATGACTTCTAGATCATGATACTAAGTGCTAACACATGTCATAAAAATGAGTATAAGAGCAGTGATAACCATAACACAAATATAATATACACTGAGTCATAAGCATAAAAATAATCCATCTGAACCAACATCTGTCCAATAAGAAAACACTGATGCAAAACTGGGCACTGCTATCTACTCTGCACCTGACTAAATGGATACATTGGTCCTCAAATCTGAGTGTCCTGAGACTTAGTCCTAGCATGGGAGAGTACTATATTCCACTGATAACATAATAATCCATCAAAATTGCTCATCTCAACATCTCATGTGTAGGAGATCTGGCTGTACTGAATCTCAAAAATAGAATATGGTATCCCGAATACTATATATGTGATAACATATGGCTCCAGCTGGGACAAGTGCTCTGCTGAAAGGAGCACTTGAGAACCTCAGAATACCTGGTCCTCGGACTCTGCTTCTCGTATCCTCGATCAGTTCTTCCCGCTCTGCAACTGCTACCAAAATGTCACCGACTACCTGCAAAATGTCCAGAGCTATACCAAAATCATAGACCGGTCATCAGAACAATATGTGGATAAAATAAAGTACTGAAAACAAGCATGCATAAACTGGAAAAGAAAAAAGTAAATCTAATCTATAACCATAACTTTTTAAGAAAAGTTTGATTTTTTATTGTGCAAGAAAAGAAACAGAAATCAAAACTATACTAAGAGCTTCAAAGGCGAGCTTCAGGAAAAGATACAAGATGCAATACTAAAAGCTACACTACTACCTAAAAGGCTTATTTCATCCTACCTACCCTACTCTAACCAATTTAGACAAGTGTTAGATAAAATCATAAATCCAATGCAACCACTTGCTAAACAAATCTATTGAGCTTTCTTTATAGTTAATGATACAACACATCAAAGATGGCTTGTAAGTAATGTGAATGAAAATTGAATCCATTATAACTTGTTGTTTGAAAATCAAAGAAAGATATGGATAAAGAGAAATGAAATCATGTCAGGGATGAGATTGATTGTTGCAAACTTCTTCCACCCATAGATCGATATGATCATAAAATTTATGCAAGTTTAAATTCGATGAAAGAAAAGAATACGATATATGATTCATCCCTTCTAGGCCATCATGTCTTCCCTCATCTTTCCGGTTAGCATACTTGATCATACTCACATTGTGATCAATGATGAAACAAAATAAGGACAATTTAGAGATCATTAAACCAGAAATTGAGATTAACCCCATTTGTTGTTTAAAAAATGAGAAAATATGGAATTGGTCTTTATAGAGCTTTTCATTCACCTAATCAATGAAATTAGCAAAATTGAAATCATTATGCACCATAGACAAAAGGAGATGAAATGTTTTACCATTGACCACTTGGCATTTTTGAGACTCTGTACCAAAAATTCCGCATGACACCATGGAGAAGGACTTCAAAAGCTGGGATGGGAGGGTGGATTGAAAAATTAAAGCTTGATTTGCATCACCTAAGGGTGCTAACACCAATCTTGCATGCGATATGGGATATTTTCTAGAGAAATTGGCAAGATTAAAACTAACCTCCCAAGAACTAGACTCGTTATGATTAATCTCCTCAACCAAATAACCTTTACCAAAAGTATGAAGGGGAATAGCAACAACATTACAAGAATCATTTCTTGGAGGCTCTTGATGATTATTTGGACATAGACTCCAGTATGAAAGATGTGACAAAGAAAACTCTAGGTCAAGCTCGCTCAATAGTATATCATCATCATGTGGTTGTTCTTCTTCGGATTGTTCATTACATTCAATTGAGGATAAATTATCATCATCATTCATTTGAGAAGGAAAAATATTGATATGTTCATTTCTAACTTCCTTGTCATCCTTACAAACTTGGTCTTCGACCACAATGTGACCATATGATTTCTCCTCAATGGACATTTGATTAATCTCAACCTTTTCTTCTTCTGCAGAGATAAAGTCTGAATCCAGAGTCAGATAGCTTGAATACTGGCTCAAATTATCATCAATTAGATAATGGCTATGGAGTTGCTCTTTTAAAGGCTATATAATGGACTCACAAATGGAAGGCTCAACTATAGATGTTTATTGATGGTGATTGTTAGGTTCCCTTCCATGGATTAAATCCAAGATTTGCTTTGTGACTGCTTCAGGTAATAATAACAGAGTATCTTGTATGATTTGATTGATATCCCTCTTACTTTCAGCACGAGGTTTTGAAACATTATCCTCAAAGTACTCTGTAACATTCTTAAGGATTGCAGGCACGCTCATAGTTTGGAACATTTTAGGAGAGGAATGATCCAATTGAGAAAGAAAATTGCAAATATACTGATTATAATCGTTTCTAGATTCACACTCTAAAGAATTATCAATGTTCCTACCCCACTTATCTATTAACAGATTTGTGAACATGTCATACCCAGTGATGGATTCTGGTGCTAAATGATCAAACCATAGTTGAACATGGGCCTCGCAAGGATCCTCCTAAGGCTCGCATATAAACATCTTCATTGTCTGCACCTCTAATTTCCATGTAATCCCAGGGAATCTCCAAATGACTTTCAATAGATATATCCTTATTTCCATTAAACTGTGGCAACCTTCTAGTGTAATCATTCGACATAGGATGAGGTGCCCCCAGTATTTCAAAAAATTCAAAAGGAGAATGTTTGTCTTGTTTCTTAACAACTTTAGTTACTTGGCTATAAGGCTTTGACTGGGACTAACTCCTAGGTTCATGTCGACTTACAAGTTCATCAAAGGTATTCACGACAAAACTTGTATCACATTGATGAATAGGATTGCAGGGATCATTCACTTGATGTTGGTTTACTAGTCCACTTGGGATGGTTGGGAAATCTTTATTGCATGGGTGATGAAATTGGTGGGTATCATAAAGATTGTGATAACTAGATTCATACCCATAATAATGCTCGATATCATCCTCATACCCGTAGTCTAATTGCCTTTCATGTTCATTTATGCTTTTATTTAATTCGTTCATGCGTCTGATAAATATATCTGAATTCATTATGATTTATGGGATGGGTTCGCTTCTCAATGGATTCACGTTGTGGAGTCTCCAGGTGAACGAATTGTTGTAGGATAATGTCATAGGAGAGGTGAGGTATGTCGAATCAATGTATGTCTCTACCTCCACAGAAAGGGCGCCAAAATGTTATCACCAACCTTGTAGTTGCTTATGTGAGGTGGATCCAGGATGGATGGTAGAGGGACAAGAGACTGAGGAGGTGGAACCAAGACTTCCTAGACTCCCAAATGGATGGTTGTCATGCCAATCGAGGCAGCCTTCACTTTATGTTATCTTAGCCCAAGACAACAAAGGGGGAGACCCAGATTTACTCCCGACAGGAGAGATCCAACATAGACACCAGATCAGATCAAATGGGCTTGAGGTACGTAAAGTGTAAGTTCGTGGAAACCCTAGATCTATGGATGATGTCACGAGGTGAGCCAAGAATTTGGATCAGCGTTTAGGAAGTATGAGGGTCGATCCAAGTTGGGACACAGGTGACCTATAAGGTAAATACTAGATCTAGGGTTGAGGTACTAACAACATGTGAGGATATACGTTGCCTTGGGAAACATGACCAATGCAGAGAGTTCAAGGATGGGATTGGGTCTATCTAGTACCGATGGATAGACTCGATGAAATATATGACAGAGTCAAAGTACCCGAGTCACCAAGAAAAATCATATTACAAGAAAAGGAGGCCAATTGAGGGGGTAGTGTTAGGGTTGGAGATCAGTGCCCATCAGATCCACGGCAATGGAGTCACTATCTGCCCAGCATTGGGGGAAACCCACCTGGGAAACAGCCTGATCTACAAACCCAAAAAGGTATTTGGCCGAAAAAATTAGATCACAGGAAAAAATAGCAACAGGATGGCTAGCGCTAGGGTTTGGGAGGTCAGTTTCTTAGATCTAGGGAAACCAAGACACTTCCATCTCAGTGTTGAAGGATATTTGGTTAGATGATGACCCGATTTACAAACCCAAGTTGGTATTTTTCTAAAAAACTCAGATCTCGGAAAATGTCAGAAAAATGGTGAGGAGCGCTGGGGTTTGGGAGGACAGTTTCTTAGATCTAGGGAAAACCAGTCACTTTCAGATCAACATTGAGGGTGATAAGTGAGGGGAAGACCCGATCTACAAAACCCAGTAGTGTTTTATCCAGAGATCAAGCAGTCTAATTTTTAGTATGTTTTGGTTTTTTTATTATTATGGGATTTTTCAGTATAAAAATGAAGAAAAGCAGATATCAATGGATTGAGATCTGGAAGAAAATGAATAACCTGTAGATATTACCTAGAAAACCTTGTAGATGCCTTGATGATGATGATCCCTGCTATCCCGATCAATTTGAGAAGCTTTGAGCGAGTTCTATGTCCAACGTTTTGCCCCAAGGATTCAATGTGCCCTCTCTCCTGCACAAAAAACGTCAACCATATCAGATTTGCTGCAACATGAGAAAAAAACTAGATGCTATAGAAAAATAGCAAGAAGAAGTCATAGATCGCAATGACACTAATGAAAACCCCCTGATAAAAATGAAATCGATCCAAGCAAGTTGAGGTCCCCCTACAAAAATGCCCAAGTTGAAGTCGCCCTCTTGTAGACCAGACAAAGATTCCCGAAAAAAATATATAGATCTCACAAAAAATTTCCCGAATGCTAGGAAGCAAAAGACTTTCCAATCACCATTTAGGAACACTAGATGCAAAGGAGATCCAAGAATTTCCACAAGAAAAGATTTTTTATTATCCAGATCCAAGAGCCAAAGACCCCTTACAAATGAGAAGCTATCTCCTTTAAATATGAACGAGAAAACCAAAATCCTAACTACTTTTCAAAGGAGTGGCTAATAATAAAAGATACAAATGTCTAATCAATGGTTGAGATGAGTTCAACATACAATACATGGATCAATATAACAATATAATATAAAAGTGGACTAAATCACCCAAAGAGAGGAGACCCCACTCAACAAGAAATAAATGAAGCACGTGGTGGGTCCATGGAGTATTAACTAACTCCCTCTGGGTGTCCCCATGGCACAATAAAAATAAGATATTTTTTAAACTGTGAAATTGTGTCTCCTTGAGGAAATTGTGAGCCTCCCAAAAGCTCCAGAAAATAATATAAAATGCCCGAAAAATTAGGTGTGGGCCCAATCAGGTGCTGCAACTGCTAGAGAAGGTGCGGAGGACATCACTCTTATTATCATGACTCATCCCATTCCATTCCCTTGCCTCATTATCCCAAATCAAATTCATCAGTAGCCATTTAATTATTTTTTAATCTACCTCGGGAAACGTGAACCTACCAAAACAACCTCCTAGGGTGCCTGCGTTATCCAACTGAGACTACCAGGCTCACTAGGAGGGGGGTGATATGGTACAGTCAAGTGGTTGGACCCCTTATGCCCCATACAGCGCCGTAGGAGATCCAATAAGGTCATCTCCCTACTCAGACATGACTTCCAGTGAAGCAAAAACTGACCAGAAGAGTAAAATGAGCCTAATCATCTTTGTAAGTACCCGGAACTGATAACAAGTTGTCTCACTAGACTTAGAGAGTCCAAATCCATCTAAGGTATATAATCATACCCATTCTAGGTCTTTGTCTGGTCATCTGCAATATCCAATAGACAAAATAATCACCTGTAAATGACCAGATACCAATAATATAACTCAGGCTATCATCTATCTGTTGCAAGTGTTAAAAGGCTAAGACATGCTCTACAAGTCATTCAAGTAACAATCATAAAAAATAGAAATCACCTCACTAGCGGTACATCAACCAAATACAAATATAGGATTTTATTTATTATTACTCAAACCAGACTTTCAGGACTATACTCACTTCATAGTTGTAGTCAATTTGCTAGTGAAGGGTGAAGGCTAAGATTTACAAGGTTAAGACAAGGGATGACCACCAACTCAATACTGTGACACTTTGGATATGGAAAGAGAATACTCACTATAACCATATGCTGGACAAACAATCAACAATGGGGATGGCAGTGCCTCACAAATGGGTGAACTACTTCAGAGGTGTTTACTCACATTGACAAATGCTCACAATCCAACTAAATACAAATAAGGCCAGGAATTTGTAGATATAACTTTTAGGAACCATTGCTTTTTTGGGCCTTTGATTTTCCATAGCCTTTGTCTTTGTATTTTTTATATGGACTTTTATCATTTAGGATTTATGCATTCATGTATGTTGAAAAACACTACTTTTCATGAATTTTTAAGATATTTCATTGCAATACTTTTTAAGATCCACTTTCATTAAGCTAGCCTTGCATTCATGTATGTTTAAAAACACTACTGTTCATGAATGGGCTTTTTTCATAAGATATTTATTTCATTTCCAAATACCTTGTATTGATGGCAGCACTACTTGTTTCTTGTAAGAAAACACATCCTAGGAAACTCAGAGCCAAGAAACAAATAATCAGGGAGGCTTGTCCAACAAAGGCTCTAGCGGGGAAAGGTCCTCCATGCCACAAGTCAAGTAGTAGGTCAGGTTGAAACATCACTGGGAAGGTAATGGATAAGTGGAGATAATGAATACTGAAACCAGCGCTAGCAAACCAAAACATGGTGGGAATGACTACCTCTATTCTCCCTAAGGAGGGTAAAACCAATGAGTATAAATCATGAACTTCCAGTTCTGAGTAGGGACATCAATACATAATATAGATACATCCAAGTCCACATATTTATATGACCGCCAGATCATGATACTAAGTGCTAACACATGTCACAATAATAAGTATAAGAGCAGTGATAACCATAACACAAATATAATATACACCAAGTCATACGCATGAAAATAGTCCATCTGAACCAACATCTGTCCAATAAGAAAACACTGATGCAAAATTGGGCACTGATATCTGCTCTGCACATGACTAAATGGCTACATCGGTCCTCAAATCTGAGTGTCATGAGACTTAGTCCTAGCATGGGAGAGTAGTATAGTCCACTGATAACATAATGATCCGTCAAAACTGCTCATCGTAGCATCTCATATGTAGGAAATCTGGCTGAAAAATGTATTGAATCTGAAAAATAGAATATGGTAGCTCGACTACTATATATGTGATAACAATTACATAAGAGTATATGTATTTAATAAGAGTATTATGTATTTACTAAATTTATAAAATAAAAATAAAAAATATTACGAAAAATGAAATTTCTTCTGCAACTCCACTTCCCCAATGCCCATTTGTTATTGTGGGAATCTCCATAGAGTTTTATAGTTTTCCATCTGCATACATAAATATTTTCTTTGATTAAAAATAAAATAATACAATTTATTATTATTATTATAAGTAAATTATTTTAAAGAAAATAAATTATTTTCATGTATATATTTTTTATTTTTAATAATAGTGTTTTTAAAAATATGATTTTTAAAGCTTTAAAAAATAACAAATAACAAGACTTAAAGCAAAACCAAAAACCTATCTGGGCATTAAAATGGATTTACTTGTTTAATTAGGTTTAATGAATTCATCCCATAATACAATTCATTCCATAAGTAAAACAACATTGAAAAAAAAAACATAAATTTTAACAAAATAAATTTCATAATCTAATATCTTTTGCATCATAAATACATATAATTTTCAATAAAAATTTTCCTAATTAAAAAAAATGGGTTGATCCAATTTTCATCTTAAAATCAAAGTTTGATTTAAATCTTTATTGTATTTTCAACATTATTTTAATCTACTTTTTTTTTTTAAATTTTAATGATATTTATTGATTTTGAATTCCTCGAAATTTTAATAGAAAATTTTAACTAATTTAGAATTCTTAAATAATAATAATAATAATAATAATAATAATGTGATGTGAACTAATTTAGAATTATAAATATTTTCATGTGGAATTTCTTTTCCCACATGGTTATTTAAATTTATACATTACAGATTCCCCACAACTACACTATTGAAATTTACAGATTTAATGATTTCAAATATTTAACAGAAATATATAACAAAAGAAAAAGTATATGTATTTAATAAAGTTACTAATCTAAACAAATATTACTAAAAATGAAAGAGAAATATAAAGAAAATATGGGATTTCCGCAAAAAACGGAAAGTGATAGAAAAATATAAAGCAAATATGGAATTTCTGCTATTCGCAATTGAGATTGCGGAAAGCCCATATTTGCTTTATATTTTTCTTTCATGCTTTCCGCAATGCCGATTGTGGAAATCCCATATTTACTTTATTTTATGTTTTCGCTTTCTGCAATGCAATGCCGATTGCGGAAATCTCATATTTACTTTATTTTATGTTTTCACTTTCCGCAATCCGCATTGCGGAAGGCTGAAAGCAGAAAGTGAAAGAAAAATATATAGTATTAACAACAAATAAATGTGTATTAAAACAAATATTTCAAAAAGTTAGTTCGAAGAAACTAAATTGCATTTTTGTATTATGAGTTAAATGAAAGATATAACCTAAAAAAAAAAGATTAGAGTATATATATTCAATAAAGTTATAAAAAAACAATATTACTAAAAATGAAAGACAAATATAAAGAAAATAATTCTGGAATCAGCAATGTGGAAAGCGGAAAAAAATATAAAGCAAATATGAGATTTCAGCAATTCGCAAATCCCAAATTTTCTTTATATTTTTCCTTTACTTTCTACAATCCGCATTGCAGAATTCGGAAAGCGGAAATCCCATATTTTTTTTATTTTTCTCTTTCACTTTCCGCTTTTCACATTCTGTAATGCAGATTGCGGAAATCGCATATTTGCTTTATATTTTTTTTCACTTTTTGCAATCCACATTGTAGAAAGTGAAAGAGAAATTTAAATACAATATGGGATTTCGGCAATCCACATTGCGTAAGGCAGAAAGCAGAAAATCAAAGAAAAATGTATATTATTAACAATAAATAAATGTGTATTAAAACAGATACTTCAAAAAATTAGTTCTAAGAAAATAAATTGCATTTTTGTATTATGAGTTAAATGAAAAATATAAGCTAAAAAAAGTAAGAGTATATGTATTTAATAAATTTATAAAAAAAACAATATTACAAAAAATGAAATTCCTTATGCAAATTTATAGTTTCAGGAAATTTCAACGAGGGAAATTTCAGCGAGTCCCTGCCGAATCACGCGATATAATAACCGGAAATTTTAACCATGCGCATGTTGTAGCTACCAAAATATTCTTAAATAGTTACTCTGTAAAAGAAAATATTGATAAATAAGTGACCGGAAATTTTAACCATGGGATGCTTCCTGCAATAGTCTGCATTTTCTCTCCGATTCCTTTTCTTCTTCCTGCATTGGCCAAAATCTCCGCCAAATTTAGAGGCAGACTGATCGAAAAGATCACAGAGCGAGTTTAAAATAAGGATCGACTTGGCGGATGAAAAAGTTACACGGAAAAAATACGAACAGACAAAATAAAGCTTGGGCGTTTTCAGAACCTGTACCTACACTCGCCAATCACCACAGACAAAATACGAACAGACAGAATAAAGCCTGAGCATTACCTAAACTTGTCAATAACCAAATGACACATATCGAAATGTTAATGGCCAGAAAAACAAGAATCTTTTGAGATTGCGTCTCCATAGAAAAAACGCCTTCAACATAAAAATAATGGAAAAAAATTTAAATTAATGAACTATTTAATAGTCAATGGACTCATTGCAATAGTATGTGATGACTATGGACTAATGACATCACTAAAACAAATGTAATTATTAAGATTGACAAAATGATGAACTAGTGCAATACCTAGTACGGATTACTAGGGACTAATAAACATTTGTAATTGTTAGGATGACAAAAGGAATGAATTCATTGCTATAGTACGGATTACCAAGGACTTTCTAAAAAATAGTTCTTTTGACCATCACATAAGAAAAACGAATGGTTTATGATAAGAACTGCAATAATGATAATAATAATTCTTTGAAAAGAACTTGCAATAATTTTTTGAAAACTTTTCTAAAATGGTTTATGACAATAACTGCAATAATGACATAAAGGAACATAAAGAACGAATTGCAATTGCTAAGATGACCAAGAGAGTACATATACATAATTAATTAATTTTTCAAAATATTTTTAGAATGTTTTTAGAAAATTATTTATAAAAATAATTGCAATAATAATATAAAGAAATATTATATGAGGTGATAATATGATTATAGTTGTAAAAAGCAATTGATATTAGAGAAGAGTGATAAAAATATGATAATTTTGCTATTAATGTTTTATAGGTATGGTATAGATATTAAATTAATGATATTAAAAGTTGATTTATGATTGAATGAAAACACTAACAAAATAGAGTCTTTGGAATTGGTATTCTCTTTATTTATTCACCTACTATTATTTATATCATTTGATGTTGTTTGATCAAAAGAATTAAACTTAAATTCACAATTAATGTCTAAGGAACAATACCCAAGGTTGACTTATGATGATGTGAGAAAACTCTATTAAAAGAAATAGATGAAATGCATATAAATTTGTAGATATTTCTTTTGTACTTGCAGTATTCATTGTTTATGTCATTTTGCCATTGTATTCACACTTATTTTGACACTTATCCTATCCCAATCACACTTCTAATTTTTGGATATTTATACTATGCTATATTATATTGAATTGAAATCAAATTAACTTTATATGGTGTCCAATCCCAATCGCACTCCTATTTTTAGGATATTTATACTATGCTATATTATATTGAATTGAAATCAAATTAACTTTATATGGTGTTAATGGCTTAAACTTTTAATGTTGTCAATATGATATTTGTAATAAAAATTAAATTTTTAAACTATGATCTAACTAAAAATTGAATCTCACAACTAAACTATGAATTGGTGTATGTAATTTTTGTGATATAAAGAATCAGTATCAACCTTTACACAAATTTATAAAAATAAGCTTAATAATTAAAAATATATATTAACATAATCTTTTTCCTACAACATAATTTAGCATAGTAGAATGACCACAATGAGTGGCTCAATTGGCTAAATGTGGAAAAGAAAAGGGATATTACCCCCAGAGGTCAAGGTGTCCATTCTTGTTAATGGGTCAAATCTGCGATGCAGAGGCAATTTTTCAGATGAAAAAAAAAATTTAGCATAGTAGAATATGTGTCTACCCTTAAAGTGAGTAAAAGCATAAAAATTTGAAAGATGTCACTTGGATTATTGCATTTGTTATTATTGTTCGCTTGGACTTTGTGAAGTTCCTCTCAGTGAGGAGATGTGGTTTGAGGGGTATTGTCATATCAATCATAGAAATTCTTCCCCTTTCCTTGTGATCAAGTTGTGGTTGAAACGAGATGTTTCCATGGGACCATGTTGTTAACCACGTGGTACTGCTAGGTGTTTCAAACGAAAAAATAAACATTGGGAAAAATGTTAAGCCCCAAAAGAGTAAAAAGTGGCGTTGTTGGGTTAGCATGGCCGGTTGATGTTGCTCTATAACATCTCACGATGAACATAACCCATCACCATCGTCCATAGTCATTTAAGCATACATGTTCATTAATCCTGATCAACTATCGGCTAATCAGAAAGCAGTAAGTATTATTATTGCCATTAGCACGCCTGTATAATTTCCAATAATTGATTAGAAATCTTGGAACAAAAGCAAAAGCGGGATGAACAATGAACAAGACACAGGCAACCACTCCGAGACTACGCAACCATAGCCAATAATATTCCACTAACCATCGTTTTGAAGGTAGTGCGTTCATGGGCACGATAGTACATTGATGAATTGACGACATGTCCGTAGATAGATCATTTATCATAGAGCCTGACATATTCGTCACACCACAAACCAATATTAACTATCACTGTAACCTTCTATACCATCAGCTCCGTCACCCGTGCTTGAGTAGAAGAAATCTAGGCGAACACCAACAAAGAGAGGCCAAACAACAGTTAAATAATTTTTTTTAAATTACATTTAATACAAGAAATTTACAACTTTTAAAAACTTTTGAAAATAACGTAATGGATAGTTGATTTAGGGCAATCCCTATATACTGGACAGACTTTCCCTCGGGAGGGGAGCCTGTCCAATGCACACCGTTGGATTTCTCATCCAACGGTGTGCATTGGACAGGCTCCCCTCCCGAGGGAAAGTCTGTCCAGTATATAAGGCGCTCCGTTGATTTAGTAGGTTTTGATTGATTTATATATGTCACCCTTGAGGTGACATAATAATGACATAGGGAATATAAAGATAATTATTATTATGTAAATAATTAGTTAAATTTATGTGAACAAATTTTAAAAATTGTTCTCCACAATCACTTATAAAAAAATATTGCAAAATAATATAAGGAAATATATAGATAATTAATTGAATATTTTAAAAAAAAATCTAAAATAATTTTAGCCTATGTATTTATGTTATTATTTGAAAATGGCTAAGGTTCAACAATTTGTTAGCCCGCGCACATGAGCATGAAAGGCACACTCAAGGGTAATTATGAGAGATTTCCTTAAAAACAAGGTGCATGGAAAGCTTGGCGATGTCGTTTGATAGAAAATATAGAGAAAGGCTAACAATTGTCCTTGTATCCAGTAAAATTGTTACAAATATTTAAAATTTAAAATTTTACAATGTCTTACTTTATTGGAATTTGGAATGTCTACTTTGGAATGCTTCATGTGCGCAGGACAGGGGTTTCGGCCTCTGTTACGTCATCAAAGTTGCATTACAAGGCCACCCCTCTTCTCTGTGTGTGTGGAGCCTATGTGATTATCAACAAGTTCAGTGAGAATAGTGGGTTCAACTACTCAACTCTAAATGTCCTTAATATTGTTCATTCATGATATTTGTTTGAATTCTAAAAACTAATAAATGTCCTTTTTTTAACAGGAATGAGAAAGGTATTTATATTTATAAAAAAAAATTACAAATCGCTTACAGACCATCATAGAAAGTTAAAAAAGAGTTGGACATGACAAGTCCATCAAAATTTATGTATGCTCTAGCTGATTAACAAGATTTCTGTTATGATCAGTTCCTAGGCTACTTCCCCTAACACTGTATATTCTAACAAACTGTCCACAACTAAGTCACATGACACGAGGACACGGGACACGGAGGACACGAAAATACGAGTATTCGACACGAGACACGACGACCCCAGAAATAGGACACGAGGGACACGTTTTATATATATATTATAAAAATACATAAAGATCTACATTTTTAAAAAACTAGAAGTATATACAGTGTACATCAATCATAATATCATTCAATTGAAATTTGTCACTGATGAATCAGTAATAAAATTATCATTGAATCATGAACTTTAAACCATAAATTGCATATTTGATATTTCTCATTAAACCACAAAAATAAAAAAAGTATTACATAGATATCAAGAGAATGCCACCAACAAATACAAAATAGAGTAGATACTACTTAGTACTAAGTCTAGTATCTACTGTACTACTAAATACAAAATGAAAATACTAAATAGCCACAGGGAAGAATACCATAGCTCATCAATGGTACTAGCCATAGTCAATCGTCTTCCTACTCCTCCATGTCAAAATTAACAGTACTGTCGTAGCTCTTTCCTCTATCCTCCTCCTACTTTATACCCTTTTTGACAGGACACATGTCCAGAAATCAGGACACGTTACTGGCAAGTGTCCGACACGAGCTGGAAAGTGTCCAGATTTTGGGACACGAAAATTATGGTGTCGGACACGTATTAGGGCAAGTGTCGTGTCCGACACGTAGAATACGGGACACGGGCCCTATTTGGAAGTGTCCTGTTACTTAGGTCCACAAATATATTGGAAAAAAATACATATCGAAATTTTAAAGGACTAAGGGCTTCATTCGTGGAGTTGTTCGGCCACAATTTTTGGATGCTCGGTTGAAATTTTTTCCATCAAGGAGGCCTCTTCTTGTTTTGGAGTAAGATCATTGTTTCCCCTGCCTATCCCTTCCATCTTTGCCAGGATTTCTCTAATAATTTCTTTTAACTGAAGAAATTGAGTCTCATTCCTCTCATTGGAAGTCATGTTTTGTTCTTGATGCATGGGATTCATGTCGACTATGTCCTTCCATATCTCTTCGTGGCAAAAAGTGTGTGTCATTTCCATCTCTTTCAACTTGCGTTGAATATCCTCAACATCGCCAGCATGAACCTTGGTACTTCCTTCAACGCCATCTATGTAGGTGTCAATGCTTGTTATGTCTACTGGGATCTTCCTTTCCTCTTCCAAAACACCTAAGGAAACCTCATAAATGCACCTCAACATTTTTTTGTAATCAACCATAATGCCTTTCAATTCCCTAACCTCTCAAAGCATCTGCTCCGCTGCACTATCCTCCATGAGAGGGGAGTTGCAAAAATATACAGGCTTACCTTCCTTATGACCTTCAGAGACCAGATTCCTACCTTCTCTCCCAAAATTATAGAGTGCTAAACTAGTTCTCAACTCTTCAAATATTAAAGAGCCTTGAGGCATGCGAAGGATTGCTCGAATCCATAGGCTCGTTCTTCACATGGATTCCAAAGGTTAGAGCACGTACGAGGGTGGTGCGAAGATAAGGCCCTAGACATGGGCTATTAATGCTCTTCAATCTTTGTCTAATCCTCCACTTACCCGCCCACCTACTCTCCAATCCCTTATTGCAATGGACGCTTCCTACTCGACTTTGCATAAAGAAATCCATGATGGCAAGGTCACTCCCTTTATTAGCCCAAACACTATACGAATTTGGGTTCCCAACTATGAATGAAAACAAGACATCCATTTAACATAGGAGTTGGAGTTGTTTATTTTTTTCACCTTTCCTTAATTTGGATTCTAGCTTGGCAACTCTATCTGCATCCTTATTTCAATGTTGCTTGACATGAAAAAATTGTACCTTTGAAATGTCCTGGATGAAATCCATAACTCTGTTTTGCACTCTCACGACCTCTTTATCTTTACCATTCTGGAGGTTCCGCATCTTTTGAATGACAATTCGATAATCTCTAAAAACTTGGTAGCTTCCAATGTTCAATCCTGCCATGGTTTCTATTCCTTGCATTAGTGCCACCCATTCCACCAGATTGTTCGTCCTCTTGCCCAAACCCCTAGCAAAGGAATGAGTCTTTTCTCCTCCTAGGTCGAAGGTGACCCCTCCCGCACTTGCCTCCCTTGAAAAATAATAAATGTCCTTGATATTATTCATTCATTAGATTTCTTTGAATTCTAAAAAAGAATGATATGGATGGAATTGTATTGTTATCATTTTTTTTAAAAGGTACTATATTCTTTGATTGGTTTTATGTTACAAAATTTTAATTAAAATAAATGAAGAATAATGCGCAAAACACTAAACACAACAATTTAATGGTTCCATGTTCGATTATTTTTTATTATATAAACTAAGAATATAAACAATTTGTTGGCTATAATGTTAGAAGCGGAATTTGAACCATGCCCTCACAATTGAAGACCAAAACTTGAATATGACACCTTAAACCACTCGAGTAGGAAAATTTTTAAGGATCCAACGGTTTTCTTAAAGTGAAGATACTTTGGCAAATCCTACTAAATTAGGATTGGTTTGCAAGAGGAAGATGAACATGCAACAACTAGGTATGTCAATTCCCTTAGGTTTCAACTCCAAGATGAGATGGCCATGCTCATCAACTATGGATGAAGCATATCAACTAGCACTGAAAGCAAAAGAGAGATTTGAACAAGCGGAGAAAAGCCGCAATCAAACAGGTTGGAGGCACCCTGACTAGGGGAAGAGGGAGTTCTTCCAAATCTACTAGCGAAGCAGAACTTGGGGGTGACGTGAAGCCTAGCCCCCAAGGTAGGTGAATCTTCGGAGGTAGGGGATGAGGGCGAACATTTCATGAGGGATGGAGGCCCTTGAAGTGTTTTATATGCAGTGAGCCCCATAAGGCGATAAATTGCCCTCAAAATCCAAAAAGGGTGATGATAGCCTAAGTAGGAGAAGGAGAAGGAGAAGAGATCTTGCTCGAATAAGTTGAGACAAAAAGAAGAGGGAATATGTTTTTTGTGAGATCCTTGATATCCGGGGACAAAAAAACCTCCAAAGTTGATTGGAAGAGGATCAAAGTGTTTCGAAAAAATGTAGGTGCAAGGACAAGGTATGTAAGGTGCTCGTAGATCACGGATCTACCGATAATCTGGTAAGTACATAAATGGTGCAAAAATTACAACTCACTTGCATTCCTAAGCCACGTCCCTATAGTATTTCATGGCTAAAAAATGATCATAATGTGTTGGAAAATCAAACTTGTTTGGTTGAATTCAAAATTGGGTGTGACATGGTTCTAATGGATGCTTGTCATATACTGTTAGGTGGACCTTGGAAATATTATTTGAATATGGTTCATCATGGCTAAAAAAACACTTTTGAGTTTCGAAACGAGGGAAAACGACATACCTTGAATCCCTTCAAAGGAGAAGAATATTCTAAATTAACAGCTCCACCCTTGAGTACCATGGGGTGGATGAAGTTATCCAAGGACACTAAGGGAGGGATTTTCTATCAATTATACGCCAAAAAGGATCCATTGAATCAACAAACAATCCCTTTAGAAGTGCAGAAACTGCTTCAGCAATATCCAAATCTAACTCCTTCCGACCTACTCGATGGCCTACCCCTTCCACTGGACTTTTCCATCAAATAGATTTGATTCTAGGCACCAAGCTTCCAAATCAAGCCACTTACAGAATGACTCCGCTAGAAAATGAAGAAATCAGGATGCAGATAACAAAATTAGTAGAAAAGGGATTTATAAGGAAAAGCACGGGCCCTTGTGCTATTTCTGCTCCGCTCTCCTCCAAGGAGGAGATAAAACGTGGAGGTTCTGGATGGATTCTAGGGACATTAACAAAATCACTGTGAAGTACTAGATACCAAGAATGGATGACTTGCTAGATTTTGTGTCTGGTGCTAAAACATTCTCCAAGATTGATCTCAGGAGTGGGTATCATCAAATCAAAGTTCGGGAAGGCGATGCGTGGAATATTTCTTTCAAAACCAAGGATTGTTAGTTCGAGTGGATGGTGATACCATTCGTCCTATCCAATGCCTTCACTACTTCATGCGAACAATGAACCAGGTGTTCAGAATGCACATTAGGAAATTTATCATTGTCTATTTTGATGATATTATAATTTTTAGTAAAAATATGGAGGAACATGCCGAGCATTTGAGTGTAGTCCTTGACATACTTCACGCTGAAAGGTTATTTATCAACCCTGAAAAGAGTAAGTTCTGCAAGGTTAATTAGTATTCTTGGGCGGTGTTATATCAATAGATGGAGTGACGGTGTTATTTCAATAGATGGAGTGAGCATGGATCTTGAAAAAGTGAAGGCCATCCTTGAGTGGCATTCCTCTCAAAGTATCACAGAAGTGAAGAGTTTCCATGGGTTGGTAAATTTCTGTAAGAGGTTCATGAGGAATTTAAAAGCGAACCCTTCACTGATTGCACAAGAGGGAAGGCCTTTAATTGGACGAAGGCAGCTGCAAGGAGTTTTGAGCATCTCAAAAGAAGAGTTACAAAAGCCCCTATCCTTACCTTAACCGACTTTGAGAAGTTGTTTACGGTTGAAACTGATGCTTTGGGAGTTGCCGTTGGAGGAGTATTCAACCAAGAATCCAGATCTATGGCTTTCTTCAGTGAGAAATTAAATGAAGCTAAACAGAAATATACCACTTACGATAAGGAATTCTATGCAACAGTTCAAGGCTTGAAATATTGGAAACATTACCTCCTGTACAGAGAATTCATTTTGATGATGGATAATCAGACCTTGAAATACATAAACCCTACAGTAGGTTGTCCCACAAACATTCCAAATGGGCTTCATTTTTGCAGGCTTATACATTTGTTATACAACATATGAATGGTAAAACCAATGTAGTCGTTGATGCTTCGAGTAGGAGGCGTCACCTGTTGGTAATAATGAATACTTGGTTAGTTTCCTTTGAATACAAAAAAAATGAGTATCCTAGGGACCCCTATTTTGATGATATTATGGCATCACTGAGTGAACAAAACCCTGCAGTTTACGTTCATTCCAAGGCTTTTTATTATTAAATGATTTTCTATTTAAAGGTTCTCAACAATGCATTTTCTTGGGATGGAGACGAGAAAATCTTGTGAGGAAGATGCACTCGAGTGGACTAGCTGGGAATTATGGAAGAGACAAGACTTTTGATTTAGTTAGGAATTATTATTTTGGCTCAATATGAGGAGAGATGTACACAAGTTTGTTTCTGCTTGTAGAGTGTGTCAAACAACAAAAGGAGGACAACATAATACCAACCTATACATGCCTCTGCTTGTCCCAAAGGAACCATGGACTGATATTTCCATGGATTTTGTCTTGGGATCGCCCTGGACCTAGCAAGGTCGTGACTTAGTGTTTGTAGTGGTGGACCAGTTTTCCAAAATGGCCCATTTCATACCTTGTAAAAGGATGCGTCAAATAACACATTTGTTCTTTAAGGAAATTGTATGCTTACATGTATTCCAACAACTATAATCAAATGACCAAGACACCAAATTTGTCTGCAACTTTTGGAGAGTCTTGGATAGCAGTCTATTCAAATCAGCCTACCACCCCCAAACGGACTGACAAACATAAAATTTATTACAGTGCTTAATAGGAGACAACCCTTTCCAATGGGATTCAACACTACCTCAAGCAAAATTTGCCTACAACTCTAGCATCAATAGATCTACGGGAAAACCAACATTCCAAATTGTCTACGGGGCAAATACTGAAGGGATTGTGGACTCATCTGACCTACCTGCCAACCCATATATCAGCTTGGATGTTACAAATTTTGTAGAGAACATTCCAGAAATACATCAGCAAGTCAAGCACAAATTACAGTCAATGAATGAACTGTACAAAGGATATGTTGATTTGCATAGGAGGAAGCAAGTCTTTCAAGAGGGAGAAAGGGTCATGGTGCATTTACGCAAGGAGAGGTACCCCAAAGGTACTTACAACAAGCTAGCCTTGTAAAATTCTAAGAAAGATAAACGACAATGCCTATTTGATCGACCTGCCACAGGATTTGGACATCAGTCCTATTTTTTAATGTGCTGACCTTTACTCACTTCTAGTTGAGATAAATGAAGATCAATTGGTTAACGAGTAGCAGGTGAAGGAGGATGGCTGGACCAAATAATTGCCAAAGAAAAAGAGAGAGAGAAAGGGTTGAACATGTGTTAGACGCCAAGTTATCATCAACACACTCCAAGTCCTATAAATTATATCTGGTCAAGTGGGAAGGGTTACCGTCTTCCTACAGCTCTTGGATCATAGAAGTTTACCTACTTAAACATAGCCAAGCAGTTACAGACCCAGGAGGCCCCTAACTTCTAACAAAGGGGAGGATTATGCAAAGCATCGAAACTATGGGAACTAAGGATTCCTTCCTAACAGAACTGCCAATCGAACTCTCAATTCAAATCCCGCCAATCCAGATTTGTGAGGAGTCTGTTGCCTTTCGTTAGAAGTTGGTCAGGCGAGTAGAGACCAAATCACGTCCTTTTAGGGGCGAGTTTTGGGGCAAAAGTTTTGGTTCAGCTTGAGAATAAAAGAGGGGGTCGACACTGAGGTTAAGGATCAGTATGAGTAAGGAATTCATAAACCAATGCGACTGTGTGTTGGGAAGGCATGCGAGCTTGTTCACTATTTAATGTGAGTGTGTTGTGAAGGCTTGCGAATTTGAAAAGTAACCAAAATAGGTCAATAATACTTTATGGCATAGCGGAACCAGAGAGCAACTGTTACAAGCAGAAAATAATTAAGAAGGGCTGTCTACTAATTCTCCAATTAAACGGAGAAAGCACATGTCTTGTACAATTCAAATGGAACCCAATATAACTATGTGTACAATTCTAATGGAACCCAACATGTAGAAATTACCTTGACCTTAGATCTGTACTTCTTAGAACATAGAAAGAGTTTTATTAATCTCACAAATTATACTTTATGGCATACCAGAACCAGAGGCACTGTTACAACCAGATAATAATTAAGAAGGTAATTCTCCAATTAAACGCTGAAAACACATGTCTAGTACAATTCAAATAGAACCCAATATAACCAGGTGTACAATTCAAATGGAACCCAACATGTAGAAATACCTTGACCTTAGATCTGTGCTTCTTAGGACATGGAAAGAGTTTTATTAATCTCACAAATAATACTTTATGGCATACCAGAACCAGAGGCACTGGTACAACCAGAAAATAATTAAGAAAGTAATTCTCCAATTTAACGCTGAAAACACATGTCTAGTACAATTCAAATGGAACCCAATATAACTGTGTACAAGTAAAATGGAACCCAATATAACTGTGTACAATTAAAATGGAACCCAATATGTAGAAATGCCTTGGACCTTAAAGCTGTGCTTCTTCGAACATAGAAATAGTTTTATTAATCTCACAAATAAACAAATTAGGTCATAACAGTATAACCAAAGAAACACTGTTACAAGCAGAAAACAACAATGATGGACTGTCTACTAATTCTTCAATAAAATGCTAAAACAAATATCTTGGACAATTCGAACGGAACCCAATATAACCATGCGCCGTGGTTTTTGCTGACTATATTTTAACCCGGGAAACCATGTGCAGTGGTTATAGCTGACAATATATGAATCTGAAAAGACATGAAGGAAGACTGCATTGATTTAATGATACCCTCAACCAGTTTCGATCCCCAGGCAGGGCGGGATCGTCTTCAGGAGGTGAGAAGCATACAGATTAGGTATACTTATCAATCTGATGAAAATCCCATACGACCAGCGTAGATTGATAGAGTGGGAAGTCCCCAGGGAAGGGGTGGGCTCTGAGATGGGGATTGCCCAAGGAAAGGAATAGCTTATATTAAGGTTTCTCTATCAAGGAAAGGAAGAGGGAGCTGGAGATAAAATAGTGGGAATAAGAATTCCAGAGCATTCATCTATCTGATTGTTGTTTCATACAAGTATTTAGTTTGACAGAGAAAGAGGAGAGGGGATGGTCACTTGGCAACAAATCAACCAATACTTGACAAGTTTACTCACCCTATCTAATCAATCAATAAATCAAATAAACATTACTCAATCTGCAACCAATACTATTTTGGTTTAGAGACAATATTAAACCGCTGCTTATACTCCTGCTCAAACGGATTCCTTGTACTGCAGGGATAATCATCGATGCAATCTCTCCACACATTGTAATCACAGGACTTCGGCTCCCTCAGGACCACCCACACCGCAGTATTGCATTTGAAGCCTGAACCCAAGGCAATCTGCCACACGCGGTCACCCTTCTTCACCCGCCCCTTGGCCTCCATGTATGCTACTTCATACCAGAGTCCGCTGGACGAAGTATTTCCAAACCTGTGAAGCGTCATGTGGGCGGGCTCCATGTCGTAGTCCGTCAACCTCAGGCTCTTCCCGATGCCGTTGATGACCGCCCGGCCGCCCGGGTGAATACAGAAATGTTCGAACGCGAGCTTGAAATTTGGAACATAAGGCTTCAGGTCCTTCATTTTCAGGAGCTTGAGGCAGAGCATATTGTACACAAAGTAGAGCTGTTCTGAGTAGGGAAGAACCTTGGGCGCTAGGGTTGTGATATTGTTCTTCAGGGCGATTCCCGCGGCTTCGATCAGATATGTGCTGAGCGAAACACCCACGATGTTTTCTTCATCTTCTCTCTGTACTATACTGTTGTAAGCGTCATTGTTTTGGCCAAGATGGGTTCGAACGGAATGAAGGAGCTTCATCTTGGCCCTGCCCGCGTCACCTGGTTTGTTCGACATCAACAGAGCCGTGCCCCCGACACGAAATAGGCAATTCGACATCATCATAGGCTTGTCATTGCCCTCGTAACGATTCATAGTTAGATTCTCGGTGCTAACCAGAACGGCATAAGAATTTTTATGAACCTTCAACAGATCCTTAGCCATGTCGACTCCTATGATCCCGGCGCTGCAGCCCATACCGGAAATATTGTAAGACTTGATGTCTTCCCTCATCCGATAATGGTTTACAATCCAGGCCGACAGAGAAGGGACCGGCGCAAAGCAGCAGACATTTATTATCAGTATGTCGACGTCGGAGGGTCGAATCCCACCGTCGGTAAACAACCTGTCGAGTGTAGCAGTAAAGGCCTCCTGCATCTCCAGCCACCCTTCGGCCATGGACGACACGATGTCGCCCTGGAAGAATGAATTGGGCGCGTACGTATCCTGCCCGAGGCCTGATTTAATGTGAACGTTTACCACGAATTTCAGCGACTCCGGCATCGGATTGCTCTTGGTAATGACGTATTCAGAGAGTTCTGTGTTCATTTTTCGCTCTGCCGGCGGCTTGTAGCAGTTGAAGGCCACCAGGTAAACGCAGGAGCTCCTCTGCCTTTGAATGTAACAGACTATGCCCACTACAAGCACAGAAACGACGGCCGCCCCGAGTCCCAGAGCTGAACTAGGGATCGAGAACAAGAGAAAGCTGACCTCTTCCATAATTCGGCCGAGTTCCAGATCTCTGAACGATTCATACAAATCCATCTCCCAACTTCGAAGTTTTCAATTTGCTTAACAGATCCTGATGAAGTATACCCAATATATAGGCTTTAAATTTCTACCAACCCAAAATGAGGACTTCAAAGCGTCTGGTGTCATATTGAATGCCCTATACTGACCAAGCCACGAACAGCCAAGCCAGGCGTTAATGAATGAGAGTTATTGATGAGTGGTGATTAGCTGAATGATAAATAGGAAGAATCAATTTAATCTAAATTTTTAAAAGTAATAATCCGTGTAATTCAATGAAAGCTCAAATTTTAATTTTTGTTGGGTGGTTTTTTCTTACAAGAGAGGCAGCGATCTTCTAAGATCAGGGTGATAGTTTTATTTTTATTCTTGCATCCAAAATTAATAGCTCAGGTTTTAATTTTTGTTGGGTAGTTTTTTTCTTACCAGAGAGGAAGCGGTCTTCTTAGATCAGGCTGATAGTTTTATTCTTACTGGATAAATAATTCTTACATCTTCTTAGATCAGTCTGATCGTTTTAAAATAATTCTTACATCTTCTTAGATCAGGCTGATAGTTTTATTCTTACTGGATAAATATTTCTTGCATCCAACATTAATAGCTCAGGTTTTAATTTTTGTTGGATAGTTTTTTCTTAGAAGAGAGGCAGTGGTCTCTTAAGATCAGGGTGATAGTTTTAGTCTTACTGGATGATAGTTCTTGCATCCAATATTAATAATTCAGGTTGGGTAGTTGTTTTTTTTTTCACATGGAAACATGCACGGAAAACTTAGCAATACTTCTCCGCATTAGTGGATGGTAGAGGGCCATCTTAACAAAAGCCCTAATCCCAAAGGACTCAAGGCTGGAACCGGTGACCTCTCCCCAAACCGAGAGAGTGTGCAGGTCTTACCAATTGAACCAACCCTTGGGGCTTGGGTAGTTTTTTTCTTACAAGATAGGCATCCGTCTTGTAAGATCAGGGTGATAGTTTTACTTTTACTGGATAAATAGTTCTTGCATCCATCATTAAAACTACATCTTAGCTCTGCTCTGGAGTAGTATAAACACTAACCTAAAAGCTCCCAACATGTTGGGGTTTGGTAGGCCAATTTTGGTGTAAATCATAATTTCGAGAGTTTAAATTGTAATTACTAATTTTAATGATCTGGGTGGTTTTAAAATCAACCATTTAACCTAGAACAATTCAATAAAATTGCAGAAATTGTAAAAAATGCAAATAACACTTTCTCAACAAAAAATTTTGACTTTTTATGTTTTCGAAAAATCAACTGAAAAAGGCGTGTTTTTAGTTGTCATTTATCCTACTCGCTTAAAGGATTCTACCTTATCTAGAGTTTTAAAAAAAAAAAAAAAACTAAATTGCTAATCACAAGTTTAATTTTGTTTCCAAAATTGTGAAAAAAAATAAATGGCTATTAATTTTGATGTTCAAACTTTGATATTTTGAGGGGCTAAATTAACGTACTTCCCTGAAAAATTAGTTTTGCCGTCCACGAAAGCCCGAATTCTCTCTAATACACGACGTCTCCAATTAATTCCAAGTGAACGTGAACTCATTAATGAAAACTCGAAATCTCTCCAACCACAGGATGTATGTATTTAATTCACAACTAATGTCACCCACTCCCAATAAAGTTGAACGGCGATTGCTTTAATACATCGACGACTTTGGGCTTCAGTGCCTACATCAGTGAGTGAGCTGTAAGCCCTTCGTCGTGACTGCGAGCGTTGGAAGCTATTTGGTGTCTAATTTGCCAACCGTTTCAGATTGGACGCTGGGAAATTGTGATGGAATTCATTGAAGATATAATGGTGAATCATTGCACTCTGCAGCGACCAGCTACTAAGTGGTTTTTGTCTATTTGGGTTCGGTTCTGCGCCTCCAAGGTCATGAATGTATCAAGATACTGTCCATAGTACTAGGTTTCTGAACAGTGCGAACTATGCTACCATCCTGCCCAAATTAGGTGGAGCAATTATTGAGGAAATGGTAATTTGGAGTGGTTAAATTTTAATTTCAACAATTTGTAGAATAATTTTGAGAAAATGACAATTTGTAATGGTTAAATTTCAATTTCAATTATTTGAGTAGTTTTAAAATCAGTCATTATTGGCTGTGATTGCAAAATTAAAAGAGCAATTTTTAAAAGCCTTTTTGTCAGATTTTTAATAAAATTTGAGTAGTTTTAAAATCAGTCATTTAATGTATAACAAATATCATTATTACTGGTTGTGATTGCAAAATTAAAGTAGCAATTTTTAAAATCCTTTTGACAGGTTTTTAATAAAAATCACATGAAATGCTAGGCATTTTAGTTATCTTTTATCCTACTTGCAAACGATCCATCAGTCAGTTTTGATGATCTGACGCACCATGTTGATCTATTTATCATCACATGTTTAATGCGGCTGTAGGGTTTTGACAGTCCGACACTTCATCCTCCTGTTATATACCTTTATATATATATATAAACCTTTACATATGTATATGTAAGGTTTTGACAGTCTGACACATCATCTTCCTAATGACTATATATATAATTATGTACATGAATGACTAAAATTATGACACATCATCTTTTATATATATGGTTTTGACAATGTGACACATTATACTCCTGTGATATACCTTTATATATATATATATAAATTATGTGAATGGATGAGTAAGATTATGGCATTGGATGTATAGGGATGTATGCCCACCGTGTATGTAGAGTCAACTAAATGGTTACCCAAACATTAATTACATGGGACAGTTATTTTGGTGAGTGCATTCTTTGGTGTTTTTTCGGCTTTTTTTGGACAACTTCGTTCTTTGGCATCCAGTGTTTCTACCAGTAGAAGTAAAACCCAGTGTTTCTACCTAGTGTTTCTATCAGCAGAAGTAAAACTATTCATCAACAACAACAGGAACATGTGTGTCTTTCCTTGCACGCAGGTGGGGTCAAGCAGGAAAAGCTTTGCTACTTTGTGCATTGCATCTACCCACATTAGCCCTGTCCCATATTTTGTGTTTTATCTTTGACAATGGAAACACAGTGAACAGCTTACATAAAAAATGAGCAAGGAATACCTGCCTCTATTGAAACAAACCATTTAGGCCAAGTGAAAATCGCATCTTCAAGCAAAATAGGGAAGTGGGTTTGGGTTAATGCCAAACAATTCCGAGGTATTTTAAAATGAAGAGCATCTCGTTTAAAATGGGAGCAGACAAGGGGAAAAAAGTCCCAACGAGAAAGCCTCTTGGTTCTGCATTAGAAACAATCGCCCCTCTTTCAAAAAGGGGGCAACAACAGAGCCAAAGGAAGAAAGGATTATACCTTGTACAGCCCCACATCTACACCTCTTACTTGGTCATCTGATCTATATGTGCAAGAGTTACTAAATGCCAAGAAGAGACTGGAGGCTTTGGAGGCCAAAGAATAGGAGAGAGACCATAGAATCCATAAATTAACAGCAGAAAATCAGGGTTTAGCAAAAAGCAACAAGGTTTTAAAAGATCAAGTGTTTCTGTTGCAAGAAACTCTCTTGGTAGGAAAGGCGGAATGGCAAAGGATGAAGGATGCTTGGCAAAGCATGAAAGATGAGGCAAGGGAAAGCAATGGCGGGATGAACTCTAAAACATCAAAGGAGGAGGGGAAAGCAGTTGCACAAACAAACAATCAGGGAGTGAAAGGAAGGGAAGAAGAGAAAGGAAGGTCCACGGAAAAAACATGGGCACAAGTTGTTAGCAAGTCTGCCATTAACTAAGGAAAAGCAAACATCCAAGTGAACACCATACAAGATAATGAAATCAGAGAAAGACAAGTTAGAGCATCAAACATAATTATTAAAGGAGTGAGAGATTATGGAGAAAATGAAGGTACGCTCTATCTTGCAAGGGACTTTTTGAGAGAAAAGATGCTTTGGCAAGGTCGAATTTGCCAAGCGTGGAGGGTGGGCAAGCCCAGTGACAAGAGAGCCAGACCCATAAAAGTCATAATGTCAAGTACATGTGACAAGCAAATCTTGCTAAGTAAGAAGCAACTCTCAAGAGGCTCTCGTTTTTTTCTAGAAGAAGATTTAACTATTAGGCAGCAAGAGGAAAGAAGGCAAGAGATGTTAAAGGTTAGAGTAGCAAGAGATGAGGAGAAAAGGGCATGGTTGTACAAAGGCAAAGCAGTTATTGCCTTTTTTGGCCCTCCTAAAACAAAACAACAAGGCGTTAATCAGGAAAGCTTAGCAAATTCCTTAGTGGAAAAAGACGAAACAAAGACGACATGGGAAAATAGGGGTGGGGACTCGACTTTGAGTCTGGTATGCCAAAACAAATAGCAGTCAAACTCTACTCAGGTTTCCTTAAGTTTAGTTTGTTGGAATTGTAAAGGCTATCCTTAGAGGCAGGGACCTGGGTTAGGGCCTATTGCAGAAGATAGAGACATAGTTTGTCTAGTGGAAACGCATGAGCGTGAAGGGTGTAAAACACCTTTATTTGAAGGGTATTTGAAGATGGCAATGTGGAACAAGGTAGCAAAGAACGACAAGGGACACAGGGGGTATCATGGTCTTAGTAAGGGGAAAAAAAGGACGTCTCATTCAACGAGAAAAGGAAGACTCAAATAAACAATTCATTTGGTTTAAAATATCGGAAAATGGAAACATCATCATAATTGCAGCATGTTATTTTGCCCTGCAAGTTTGAAAAACTTACAAAGGCAGAGGGCTTAACCACACAGATCCCTTTGCAACCCTAAAAAATGACATTGCAGCGTATTCCCAACTAAGTGAAGTCCTTTTAGTGGGTGACTTCAATGCTAGGACTGCAAATGAGCAAGCTAGTATCCTCCGTGGTAAGGAAGACTGCAATCCTATTTGGCTCACAGAAGAAAGCAATCATCAGTGGACAAGATTTTCAGAGGACAACAAAAGTTGCAATCTTTTTGGGGAGCAACTACTTACTCTATGTGGAACTTTTGACTTAGTCGTCTGCAATGGTTTGGACAGATGGGCGAATTGGGAAATTTCACATGCAACACTTACAATGGTGCAAGTGTGGTGGATTATGCAATTTGCTCACATGGCATGTGTGAGAAAATGGAGGAAGTTTGGATTGGGGATCATATCTGTGATCTGAAATCTGATCACAAACCAATATATCTAAAATTCTCTTGGACCGAAAAGCAGCAGGTTGAGATAAAATCTCAGGGCATTAAACAATCACCCCCAAAGGGTAGGATTCTTTTGACACAAAAAAACCGTAATACCTTCAAGATAGCATTAGAGAGGATTTTTAAGGAGGAGAAAACTCAATCCCAGGGCATTCATAGCCACGAGCTAACAAATCTAATCCAAAGAGCACTTTCAAAATGCAAAAGAACAAAAATAAGAAATATGAAACAAAGTACTTCTCGGTTAATGCTTGGTTTGATCAGGAATGCAAAAAAGCAAGGAGAACTTTGAAAGAATCAAATCAAAAAGAAATTAACTTCAAATCCTACAAGCAGATTTTAAGAAAGAAAAAAGTTGATTTCATGATTTCATGAAGGGAAGAACTAATCTTCCTCAGGAAAAATAACCCCAAGTTATTCTGGAAGGAACTTCAAACCTGAAAGAAGCAAACTAAAAACAATATCACGGCCTATCAATGGCTTGAATATGCAAAATAACTTTATGAACAAGATCCCAAGGCTGACCACCCCCCCCCCCCCCCCCCCCCCCCCCCCCC
>LPNX010066685.1:670108-1006007 GCA_001517045.1 Pseudotsuga menziesii
TAGAGTATCTAGAGTGGGGTTTGAAAACTCTTGTCACTCACATCTTGAGAATTTTCAACAACATCATTCAGCAGGGCTTCCCTACAGATTGGACAACTATCCTGGCAATACCTCTTTTCAAGAGTGGCGATGCTAATAATCCCTCCAACTACAGGACCATAATGATAAATCCCTTGTTTGCAAAGCTATTTGGAAGCATGCTAGAAAATAGAATTAGCAAGTGGGCAGAAGAAACAGGTAAGCATGCTAAAGGACAGGCAGCTTTCAGACCCAGACTCTCCACAATTGATCACGGTATAACGTTAATACACATCATTGAGAAAGTGTGGGAGAAAAATGAGGAAGCATTTTGTTGCTTTGTCGATTTCAAAAAACCCTTTGACACGGTCCCTAGGGGCAAGCTCTAGCACAAAATGGAAGAACTTGGGGTTCTTATACATCTTAGAGCAGTAGTCCATAGATTATACGAGGAGGTTAGAGTCAAAATCAGAACGCCAGCTGGTATCTCTGAAAGTTTCAAGAGCGATATTGGGGTCAAGTAGGGGTGCCCATTGTCTCCTACCCTGTTTGGCTTATATATTGACAAACTTGAAGAGTGGTTAAACTTAGACGAGGAAGGTGCTCTGCTAGGCGAGTTTGTGATAAGGCTTCTTTTATATGCATATGACCTTATTTTGATTGCTAAATCTGCTCTTGGCTTGCAAGACCACTTACTTTCTCTTGAGCACTTTTGTAGAGCAGTGGGGATGTAAGTTAATACTAGCAAGACAAAAGTAGTAGTCTTATCTAACAAGAGAAAACATAACCAACATAAGTTATACTTTGAAGGAAACACTCTTGAAGAAGTGATAGATTACAAATATCTTGGGATTGACTTCAACAAAAATTTAAGTTGGGAAGGTTGCAAAATGAAAAGAACCTTGGAAGGTTGGAAAGCATTATACGCCTTTCAAAATAGATGCAGAGAAGTAGATCTATGGGATTAGAAGACTACACAAACTCTTTTTGGGTTGTTAGTGATCCTGGTTGTTCTCTATGGGTGTGAAGTGTGGGCCAGCAGTACCTCTGACTTACAGTGGCAGCAAATTAAGAAGATTCAAAAACGCTTGATTATCAACAAGTTCAAAATTAAAAGCTCAGTCCCCTATGATATCATGCTTAGTGAAGTGGGGGCATCCCCCATTAAAGTAGTTGCTATGGTGTGACTCATAATATATCTAAAAACGATTGAGAAAATGGAAGATGACAGATGGACTAAGATGGTCTTCAATGACATATTATGCAAAAGAAAGAAGACTTGGACGTGGCAAAACAACAAATGGCTTAGTAAATGGGATATTTACCTGAACACATGTCCTACAAACAGTGAAGAGATAAAGGCTTTTGTTATCGACAAGTTCCACAAGCAAATTTGGGGCAAAGGGATAGGGAGAAAGAAAACGTACTATATTGAAGAGTTTAATCCCACCTACAACCATCATCAAAAAGATTATATAGGGGCTAATATATCATGGAGGGCCAAAATGCTTATTGCTCAACTAAGAACCGATTCTCACCAACTACGTTGTAAAACTGGACGCTGGAAAAGACCAAAGGAAGCTTGGGTAGAAAGAGTGTGTACTTTTTGCACCTTCGGAAAAGTGGAAACAAAAAAGCATTTCATTTTAGAGTGCGAGGCCTTCAAGGACAACATGGACGGTTATGTGAATATTTTGACAGCTAGTTCTTGGGTTAATTTATTCAATGAAGGGACCGTGGTGAAATTGGGGGAGCTCATCATCAAGTTGAACAAGAAAAGGGTGGAAATGCAAAATCAGCGAGCAAGACAGTTTGTCCCATAGGCTATTTTTAGCCTCGCAGACGTTAAAATAATTTCTTCTTCTTCTTCTTAATCACTTTGTTATTGTGCAGATTGGTTGTCTTACTATATTAATTGTAATACTAGGTTTATGTCAAACAATGCATGATTAATGGTGCTCTATAATTTTGCAAGTTTTGACACAAGAGGTATGGAGGTTTTTGAACCTGAGTATAAAAAATGAATATTAGTGGTTTGGGATATATTGAAACAATGTATGAACCATGGAGATCCAGGAATACTATGGTGGACCTCCCTCTTGTCACATGTTGGGAAATACAGAGGTCTTTCACTAGGCTCATGTTTGAGGGAAGTAACACAAATGTACAACTGGTTTGTCAAAGAACCAATGCGTAATAGTGTTGGAACTTAATATGTGGTATTAGTAAGAGGATAAAACCTTCCACAATAAAAGACCCATCGGTCTTTCCACAAAATTGTTGCAGGTTTTTTTAACGGAGTGTTACAAATGGATTCCAGTTGTAGTGGGGTTGGTGTAGTCCTATGGTTAAATGACAAGAGTTGCTTCAAATTAATGATGAACAATGGAGAAGGAACTAATACTATATCGGAACTTTTGGCGCTCTGGATGTTATTATTCTTTGCACATTTGAGAGGCATATCTTCTTTAAGAGTGGTAGTAGATTCAAAAATCACCATTGATTGGGCTATGGATGTGTAAGATCAGGGACCTTATCCAATCCTTCTCAGAGATTGGTTTTGCTCACATATATAGAGAATTCAAATATGAGGTGGACGCCTTGTCCAAAGCTATTTTCCAAGAGATGGAGGGGCATATTATTTTTCAACATTTCTAGGGTGATAACTTCATTGTACAGGGCCACATTCAGATATATTAGACTAGCCAAAAAAAAAAATTTAGTTATCATTTCACTTACGGATCTCTATATATAGTTTTCTCCTTTTCTTTCTAATGGCTTCAGCGAACATATCTTTAGAGAGCATATGAGAAAAGATAGATTGCGGATTTTGTTTATATGCTTATGACCATGCCAATTGTTTTTTATCTTTCCTATATTACATGTTATGCAGTTCTCATAATATCCAATGCTTTTTTGTTAGGGCACCTTTTAGGTTTCCCTTGATGGAGTGTTCAGAGGGTGATTTCAACACCTTGGTCGAAACATTATATTTTGTTCGGATATTAGAGTCTATTTCTAGCTATGGAGTTTTAGATTTATTTATGATGTTATATTAGGACGCTAGTTTGAGCTCCTTATTTATGCTATTACCAGAGATGGATATTATGTCCCTAATGCTCGACTTGTCTTAATGATACATGGACCATTTGACTTTTTTTTGGATCTACTCTATGTGAATGAATATCATGTAATGATACTACTTCAACAATGTTTTGAAAATTGTTTGTCTATATTGACATATACTTTTAATAAAGTATAGTTTTTTTTGTTGTGAAATAAAGTTTTAACAATCTTATATGCATTAATATGTCAATATATATAACGAATAATTAATATATATATTTACTAATGAGTAAAAATATGTATATTAATGAATATTTTGCTTTTTTTTAATAAAGTAAAATATTATTTTGATAATTTCTTTAACTCCTTGGTCATCAAAATTTATATTTATATTTATTTTTCAAATATCTTAAATTTTTTTTATTTTGCAAATATGTTACTCTACAAATTTTAATATGTAAAATATTATTACAACTCAAACTTCTCCACTATACATATTGCAACCAGACTTTTGCTGGTTGGCTGTTTATACAGGCTTGATCATTGTTTTGTCTATGTGCTGAAAAGTAATGGTACATTGTGCTTTTCATGAGGCAATTATATGTATGTAATGACAACTTTATAGTTGGGTCAGATCTTGGATATAGTAATGGTACATTGTGCTCTTCATGAGGCAATTATCTGTATGTAATGTCAACCTTATAGTTGAGTTTTTTTGGTATAATGGACATTAGAGCCATGTGCTGAATGTGAATAATATATTTACGAATTTTTTCTTTGGAAAAAAAAATATTGCAACCAAATGAGAGACAAAAAAAAAGAAATAAAACATTTTCATTTTGTAGTATATAATGGTTTTATTTAAAGTTAATTAGTTTGATATTTAAATTTACACAAAATTAGGTCGAATATTAATTAGTTTACAAAAGTTATTTAGTATATATAATTTTTTAGCTTGAAATTATACTTTTAATTTTTTTTCAAGGTAAGGTATTCAACAATTATATTTGTAATTTTTTTTGAAGTTAAAAATTGTTTAGATTATAAAATTTATATTTTACATTTTTTGTAATTTCTTTGAAGTTAAAAGTTATTTAGATTATAAAATTAATATTTTGCATTTTTTTGAATTAAAAAGTTTTTATTGATTAAAGAATTCCAAAGTTCAAAATATTTTGGGCTATAGAATATATACATCAAATTATTTTAAAATTAAAAATATTTTGAGTTATAAAATTTATAATTATGATATTTACAATTTTTTTAAGATATAAAATGTTAATATTTGATATGTTTGGATTTTTTCTAAATTAATTTTTTTTTTACAAAATTCTGGTTTTTAATAATCTATGAATTGAATAATCATGGTGAATAAAAGAGAGTCTCAAAATAAATATGATAACACTTGAGATGATGCTCTCCATAACTTTAAACCTAAGATTATATAGAGAATTGAAAACATTTGAAAACAAAAAATACAAATGTTGATAATGTAAACATGGACTTGCATATTAATATTAATGAAGTTGAAATTGAAGAACAAATTCAACTCTAAGAAATCAAAACAAACATAGATATGTATATGTTATTATTTGTTCAAATTTATATATAATTTCAATAAATTATTGTGTCTATAATTAATTGTAATTTGGAAAATACTTCACAACAAACATATAAAGATTTGCATGTTAATGTTGATAGAAATAATATTGAAGACTAAAATGAACAAGAACTAGAGTCTAATATGCACATATAGTGGATTTTAAGTTTTTCTTATGTTTAAAACCAAATTAATGTGAACTATATTTTGTTATGTTTATAATTTAATAAATTTGATGTCCTTAAATTAAATTAAAATCTATATGTGATGATGCAATTTTAAATAACAATGATGCCAATAAATTTGGAAAAAAACCATGTTGTAAGATATTGCACTCAATACTTATTTAAAAAATAAGCTTATGGCAACACACCATCAAATTTTGAAAGGTTGGATAAAGTAAGTTAAAATAAATTATTTCATTATTGGGTTTTGAAAAGTTAACAAAAGAGACAAAGGTGAAGCACAATGTATCTTAAAACTTAGTTGATGCATTAAAAACTTTTGGAAGATCGCAATAAAAAATAGTTGCATGTAGAGCAATATAAACAGTGGTTGCTTCATCAATGACTAAATCAAAACATTTATTGACACACATGACAGATTTATTCGGAACCATACCGAAGACATTGCATAGACATATACAAAAATTATGAATTCAATAAGATACCAATGATCAACTTGCTTGTTGGGCAATTATTGGTCAGAAACCTTACGAAGATAGACTTCAAGAAGGTGTTAAAACTATGGTGCATGAGTTTTTGGTATCAAATTCTCGTGTTTCCCCTGATGTGAGGGATGTGGTGTAACGATGAATATCATGAAGTTAGTGCCAAACATTTATTGGAAATAACTCAAATAGAATTCTACAATAAATTTAAAGAGAAACATTGTAACATTGATATCCCAATAAGCACATTTGTGAAACTTAAACCATGGTATATTAGACCTATCAGTATCTATGACACATGTTGTTTTCGTTACCATGTGGAGTTTGAGTTATATTAGAACACTTTATTTGATTTTGGTAAAAATATTTGGTCAAATTCTCCTCCTCCTCACACAATTCGTGATTTTATTTCTCAAATTACACGTGAAAGGGAAAGTGGCGAATTATTTTACAGGAAAAATTTCACTACAAGGGAAATGCCTCCCACTGCATGTTGTAGCAGATGTTTTTAGCGTTACAAGTTTAGCAAAAAATGTCAAAAAAAACTCCGCTACAACCTTTGTTATTGGTAGAGGACTTTATGTGGAGGTTATAACAGGTATTTAGTATAACTAAAAAAATTGGAAGGTTGGAGGTTGTAGTGGAGTTTTTCATTTAGAGTGCTCCACAGTGTATAATGTGCACCAATGCGTGTTTTATTTATAATATACACACTAGTGCATATAATACAACAGGGCACACCAATGTATATTCAATATTGTTAATGCACCGGTGCATATAATGTAATGTTAATGAATCAGTTTGTACATTGTTTGGTATAGGCATAATATTATGTAAAGAGCACCTATGCATATATGTTATAAAAAAAGCATTGGTTCATATATTACGCAAAAGAGCACTGATGGGTAAATAGCCATGTCAATATCGGTTCACGGAAACACATTAAATGGACCAGTTAGTTGAAATAAATAGAATTTTTATAGTTTTGTGGTGAATGTTTCCATGTTGCGGATATATGAATGCAATTTCTTGTTTATTATTTTTACAAATTTTCAGTTATTCATTAGAAAATCAAATATGTTTTATAATAATATTTATTTTTATATCTTATTTATTGCAATTGGATATATGAGCTAATTACACTTATGTTCATTGTAACCATGTAAATCATTCATATACTTAAATTTGAATGAATCGTCAGAAAATCATATATTTTACATATAATATTTATTTTTATTTTTTAATTATTGTGTTTGGATAAACATGTTGATTACACCTTTGTTCATTTTCACAATGTAAGTCATTCATATATTTAATCAATAATGTAACATAAATTACAATACTAGAATGCAATAGAAAAATAAACACATATATTACATAAGAATAAATAATAAATAAATGAGAAAACATAAAGCTCCACTATAACGAAAATGTCATTTTGGCATTGTTACAATTATTGATAATTTGTCATTGTCTTATTGGGACAATGTCAATATCAAACAAAATGTTTTTTTTTTTTTTTTCACGAAGAAGAATTCTAAAGTATACAACTTGCAGTAACAACATTCAATTGTATTAATAATCATCTATTTCTCAAACTGTTGTTGTCTCTCGAGCTGCTTGCATGCCTTATTTTTTCATCTTTTATGGGGGACATTGTACTTGTGTTATTTGAGATATTTTATTGATTGACTTCATTTCATTCCACATTTTCATGTTCAATCTACAAGCATAAAAATACAATGTAATAAATATATTTACATTTATAGATAATATAGTGTACATGAATGCGTAAATGAGAAAACATACCAGTGCAACGAGTGATTCATATACTTCACAGATTCCTTCAAAACCATTCATCGTGTCGGTTTTCAATAAAACCTCTATGGGCTCCACTGCATAATTTGTTTCTTGTGAGTTTCATATATATATATATATATATATAATTAAAGATTTCTTGTTGTTCCATTAATTATAAAATAAGGGACGTAAATTAACATAGTTACTTACAAATTGTTCAATTAACCCTTGATACTCCAAGAACTATTCACAACCAATACTTAATCCAATGCCAATCAAATGATCAGATGTATCTTCTCTATATGTTAGCACATGTTAGAAAAAATCCATGTAAGATTGTAAATTAATTAAAATATAAACATCACAACAATTATGAAATTTGAAGGAAAACACGAGCACTTTCAAAACTTTGTGATCAACCCTTTTCTTCCTTGTCTTCCCATCTTATGCGCAAACAAGTGCCATTTTATTTATTTTTTGCAACAATAAAACAATTGAAAATTAGTATTTCACGTGATAATTAAACTCTATGCACATTAAAAATAAAGCAATGATTATATATGTTTGATCGATGTTATTGTTGGGATGGATTCCTCTATAATGTGGTTATGCTCATTTCTTTGACCATTTCACAGTACACTTTTTCTAGCATCCCTACCTACGTCTTTCAAATATCACATTGTTCTTCCTTCGGTATTTTAGCAATCTTCCCTTAAATGAAAAACACAATGAAAATTTTGATTAATATTTATATGAAAATAAGTATAGCGAAAATATTAACAATGTAATTTTTTCGATCAGTGTATACATTTATAGAAAAAAAAATAGCAACAAAACCTTATAAATGATTTTTTTTATTATTGTATGTTTTCTCCATTGCAAGTCTCACAAGTCTCAATGCCCACTACTCATAAATGCTTCTGATAGTTTTTTTATCACTTGATTATTAGAATTATTGGATTTATTTTTGTATTGTACACAAAAATAATGTATATACATTCTTTCCACTAAATCCCTCAAAGTTTTATAAAAATCATTTCCCCTATCATTAACTTCTAGTACCACTCCAATTGAATTGATGACCAATTCAACATCATTTACATCCTTATTAATTTGTATCTTCTTAGGTCATCTTTCTATTTCCTCAATGCTTGTCCTTGTACAACATTCAACAAATTCAAAACCCAAAGTTTGAAACATGTTAGTGATTATTGTTTAAAAGTGTTTTTGAAAGAATTCAAACAAAACCTCATGTTTATCGCCTTTTGATCCACCTTATTCCTCTATTTCCAATATTTTAAAAATCTTTTATGCTCTTCTTCACTCATTTTTTTTTATGTTATGGTTTACAAACCCCCTAGTGGGGCTGCTACATCCATGGGAAGAAATCATAGGGGGGCCACCCAAAGGGGTTGCACCTCGTTTGCTCCAATTATTCAGCTAACCCGACATGGACATCAAGTGAGGCCCTTATATCTCAATGTATAACCACCCAGGGACTTGATCCCAAGACCTTCTGCTCACAAATTACAACACTCAATCACTTGAGTTATACTACCATGCTTCTTCTTCACTCATAATATTATAAGTTTCTTTTAAGTTTTCGCAATGCATGACACACATAAAGCAATACACATACTTTAAACATACAAGTAATTCAAATATATTATTTTTATATTTAAATTACAAAAGCCTTGCCATGTTCTCTATTTGGGATTTGTTTCCTTCATTCTCTTTGCTATTTTTTTATTCCATGATATTTTATCAGTCGTCTTTTATCATTAAACAATTTGCATAATGAAATACATAAATTATGAAAACCTTTTCTTACACACTAGCTAAAGAATTATGGGTTAAAATGTATTAGGGTTAATCAACGTGTACAATATAGAAAATCAAAACCGATCTTCCTTACATGAATATATGCACTGATGCACCTTGCATGAATATACACACTTATGCACATATTATGTAAAGTGAACACTGTGAACCCCAAAAGTTTTTTTTTAAAATTACGATGACAATAGTCTAGATAGGTCAATTTGGAATTCAGTTGCATTACGGTCCAAGCTAACAACAACCCAAATCCCCATATATTAATATACACACACAAGAAGTTTACATTGCCAAAAATCAAATCTTATTATGAAATAAAAAGAGAGAGTTGTAAAATATTTTATCCAAATGATTGGGGCAATCACCAACGTACTGGATTTAACTTAGATATACACCCTAGGATTGAAATCCGCAAAATAAACTCCTTAAGACCAATTACAAACAAATCTAATCTAAGAGAGTATAAAGAAGAAGCTAGTGTGCCTTGTTTATGACGGTTGGTCCTATCTTTCTTTGCTCCAATCATATTTGCTCCATAAAACCTTCCTCAAACAAATTGTCTACTAAAAATATTGAATTTCAACTCTAACATAATATCAAACTAGTTAAATGAAATTAACTTTAAACAATGATCCAAACACAATTGATGATAAACACTGAATTTGGGAAGGGAAAGATGTCCAATCTATATTCACATAGCAGAAAATTACAAAATTACCTTGATTTGCCAAGAACCTTGCAAAACCAAGACTCTGGGTCTCTTTCTTATCTCCTTCAATAATCCCAACCAAAACTCCAAATGTATAAAAGGGAGAAACTATCTTAGGGAAATAGTTTCATAACATAGGGAATGGATATCAATACGCGAGGCTATTGATTGAAAGGGATGGAGATAAAGGAAAATCCTCCAGCATAAATTTACATAGGAAAAATTCCCGTCTCATGGCCTATCTCTATTATTTTTATAGTAAACAAAGATAGTTACCATCAGGTAGGAGGAGGTTGTAACCGAGGGGGTAGTTACCAAAACCACCCTAACTCCCCTATTTTTGACTTTATATGTATATATATATAGGGGAATTCATTTCCAAAACAAAGATCACCAATGAATGATTCGCAAGCAAAGTAAAAGCAACAAGGGAATTCAATATTTTGTTGAATTCACACAAAAATTGAAGGTAACCAGCAAATGGCTTGCAACATGCTTGAATATTAGGAGTGAGTTAAAATTAACACAAGGTTACAAAATTTTTGGATGTTAGGGAATCGGATAGGTTTGTTGAATGTTTAAGGCCATAATATGAGTGGTCAAATAAATTATCTCCCATATATGAGTGTCCTTTTGTGTGATGAACAATTACATTCAAAGTGTCGTCATGTGAATTTTCATCACAGATGGAGAAGTGTCGATTTGAGATATAATAGATTCCCCCTAATGTATGAGGTCAAAAGGGAATATGATGGATAAAATACATTATAAAAACAAATGGAAGGGAACACGAAATCAACAAAGCCATAGAGTCCAAGAATCTAAGTCTCAACAAGCTACTGAAACAGAAAAAGGACATCATACAATCTTATCCCTGGGATAGATATGTCCATGATCAAGATGATACAACATGATCACCATAAATGTACTATGTATATCCATGACATACATGCAACTGATGTAACTATTATGACCATGGAAAATACAAAGTGGATCCACGTGATGTATAAATGGGTCATGGCCACGAATGAACACAGTGGATCCATGCCCATCAACTGATCATATCCACAAAATGATACAAGGTGGATCTATGCCAAATTGGATATCATAGCCACAAATGAAAAAAGTGGATCTATGTCTCATCATGCATATGGAGAACTATATATAGCTGCAAAGTGGTACCCCCATTGGTACTAGTTTCATATGACGTGTGGTACAGTCTTGTGCAACTTGCAGTAAAAAGATGTGAGTATGCTACTATGGGCCTAAGATCTTCCATCCAAACCACCTAAAGGTACCAATCCTTCCCATGTGAATAGATGAGATGAAGTTGAACGTGGGGATACCGTTTAATTATTAGTCATTGATGTATACCACTAACAACTGCGAGGGAACCCACCGATAATGATAATGGGCCCCAAGGTACATAGTACATTCTAACAAGTGTGAATATATGTTCTTGAAGTCGAACATGTGAAGAATCTTTTGAGTAGGAGACATTGATGTATTCCCATGACCCAATAGCGAGGGAACCTGCTTTTGATGACTATAAGTGCCAAGGTAATACCAAAACTATATACCTCATTCCCATAGCAAGAGAAGTTGAATTCGATGGGAAGAGACCCATTGGAAATAAGGAATTAAGGCATCCCCCATCATCCAACATTGATCTGAATCTTGGGGGATGAGACCTGGAAAGCTTGCATGTTGAGAGAGGAGTAGAGAAAAGATAGTCACGGAGCTGAAGCGGACAATGGACTAGCTGTGAGAAATACACTGCAATGAGATCTAGGTTGGGAATAACCTAGACAGGGAAACACAAAGTAGATATGCAACATCAAGGGGTGAGGCTAAAAGAGGGTTATTTTAGCCTCACCTCTCAAACTATACTAAGAAAGACACTTAGAACCAATAACTCAAAAATGACTTAATAGAATAAGAGAAAGGTTGGATGCCAAAAATCCTTGAATGCTTTATTGAGAAGGCATAGAGTCTTTTTATAACATTATTACAATGTGGCTTGGGGCCATACCATGGGCCAATACCATGGGTTGTAAAATACCATGGATGGGATAGTACAATGTGCCTTGAAGCCGTACCATGGAACAAATCCATGGGTTTTCAAATACCATGGATGGGAGAGGGTGGAATTTCCATTTAGTGCTTTTATGATGAATGGGAGAGGGTGACCTCTCCATTTAATGCTTGTATGACTTATACATCCAAATTTAGACCATATGCCCCCTGAAATTCAGATCATTCTCCCCCCCTTAGAAAATGATGGTCCCCATCATTTCATGCTAAAAATACACCCATGATTACAAAGTGTTAATTTCCAATGAACATAATGGTTTTGTGATGTTAACCCATAACCATGGATTTTGTGTGGTTGACTCATAACCATGGATTTTGTGTGGTTGACCCCTAACCATGGGTTTTGTGTGGTTTCTCATAACCGTGGGTTTTATGTGGTTGACCCATAACTATAATTGTGGATTTTGTGTGGTTGACCCATAACCGTGATTACAATAGGATTTAATAAAAGTCCAAAATTGAAAAATTCATGATCTTTGGTGCAATTGATGTCTTACTGCAAATCAATTCATAGATTTTAATGGACATGGTGAAATTGAATTCCGTTGAAGACCCATTTGAGATATCGAAGAACTTTCCATCCATATAACATATTTTCTATGTGGTGGCCCAAATAATGAGAAAATGTTTGTTGAATCTCAGGGGAAACACACACACTATTTTTGCAGATATATGTTGCCTTAATAGATGATATCTCTCAGACCAGAAATCCAAATGAAAAACCATGAAATACCCATTTTAGTTGGAAGAAATACCTTTTCCAATGAGGAGCCTTTTATATGTTATGTAGATTCCTTGGTAATTGTTTAAAGTTATTGTATGTGAGGTCACATTTTGTACAAACATGTGTTGCTTCAAATAAGCATATGTCATAACCAAGGAAACCAAATGAAAAACTGCGAAATACCCATTTTAGATGACAAAAAAAAAATCAAATGAGATATGGAAGGCCCCTTGAAACATATTGTAGAGATCACAACATGTCTCTAAATTTTGTAGAAGTGGGTCATCCTCCATATATTAATGAGTGTAGGTTGCCAAGGGTTTGTAGAGAAACACAGACTGTTTTAGAGATCATGGAATCTCCATATGCTACATAGAAACTAGTGTATTGACCAAAAAATATGCTCTAAGAGTTCAAAAAGGGGCTTGGAAAATCCTACAAATATTTGAATTAGAACTATGCTCAAACCCTCATTCCCATCCGGATATTGGGGGTTGAGACCTGGAAGGTGGTTACCTACTCTGATCATAAGCTCTTGCAGTTCATGCAAATCGAAGGAAAGTTATAGAGTGACCACCACCAGAAGTGGTCCCTTATTTGGTGTTTGTAGGAATCTAATCCATAAGTTCCGACTGAACAAGTAAGAAATATCTAAGGCCAACTAAGCACAAACAACACACCACCAGCAATATCTGTTGATGTATTTGTAACTTCGGGATGTATTCACTTGTATATTTTATATTGTATTTCATTGTACCCTGACGAAGATGTTTGTTCCTCCGATCGGGAGAGTCATTAATATAATAAAGTCATGTAAAGTCATTGAGGTTAACCCTCTGTTGTAAGTTGGGTCAATAGTCCCCACAGTTGAGTGGTATTAGGGTTATTAGACTCTCCTAGTGAGGTCGACCCTGTAAGAGTAAAAGTCAAGTGGAAAACAAGTATAAATAGAGATTGAGACTCTCTATTTGGAACACACACTCACTCAACTGTAGCGTATGAGTGATATCAGAAGAGCTTGCACAAGTGAGAGAGAGAACAACTGTCGGAGATTGAATCTTTGTGTTTTTTTGGTTTTACTTTTGCTATTGGTGCTCATTCTATCTTTGAGGAAGTTGCAAGGTTTTCTCCTTTATGATTTCTCCAAGGTAAACTCTTTGTGTCTCTTGTCTCTTGTGATTATTGTTGTACATGTTATTCTCTCAGATAAGATCCTAGATCATATTGATTAAATGATAAAAATCTAATATGGTATCAGAGCTAACATGAGAAGAAGAGAATGTGCAGTTGCAGAAGATAGGGCTTCTTACTTTTTGGGTCTCTCTCCATATATCATCAAAAAAAGGATGCTAGGATAACTCTCCATTGAAGGGCACATCTTTCTATCGAAGCAGAATTTGATTCCGGGCATTTTCAATTTTTGACATGTCACTCCTGCGGGAAATTAGGGCTTTTCACACAAGAGGAATTTTTGAGTGATCCTAGCATAGGATTTCTCTCCTCCTCAAAATCAAAATTTAGAGACGAAGATCGAAATTTTTGGTTGGGTAAAACTCCTGGAAAGTCAAACCCTAATTTGACCTCGGACCAGAAAACCTTAAAAGACTAAAACTAATCATTTTAGTGCATTCGCTATATCTCAATTTTGGAGAAGGATCAGGAGTCGAACCTTTTACATGCCAAAGACAAATTCCCGATGTACCATGTGTAAACATTTTAGCCTCAGATTCTCTATATTCTAGGAGATATGATTCCTCCAAATCAGGGTTCCAACCTCTCCCTGGATTCATCCCTAAAAAGGACACCTAGGGAAAATTACTATATCATGGGCTATGAAGGTCCAAATGGAATTTTGTAAGATGTTCTAGATAGGGCACGGAATTTAAATTCTGTGGTAAAATTTTTAGACCTAGAAGGTGAAACAATGACATGTGGCAGTCTGTACAAGTTCGCTATGATGAACAATCCTGAAATAAGTCACCTTGGTAAAACTATAATAAGTCCCAATTGGTGAAACCAATTCTTCTTAAACCTATGGTGTTGGAAATAGGACAGATGATTCTACCTCAGTACGAAATTTCAGACATATATGAGCAGTAATTTCGGAGATACCACAGAAACAATATCAGGCATTTCTGTAGAAGAAATTGGAAAACTAGGGCTTCCTCTTTTGGGAGATTCCCTCCATTGTTTTCAAAAAAGGAGTACATTGGACAACTCTCCTTGACTAGACCCATCTTTCTATCAAATTAGAAGTTTGAAATTCTAAGCTTTGAAAATTAGGGTTTCTCTAACAAACCCTAGATCAGCCAGCTTCGGAACCAGGATGGACACCTCAAATTGGTAAGATCCTAATTTTTGCTATTTAATTTTGAGGTTCTCATTTCAAAATGACTAATCACACTAGCTTGATGACAATCTTGGTGAAGTTGGCAACTTCCAAGCATGGAAGTATAGGATCTCACTGGTTCTTGAAGAAAATGAATTGGACACCTACATAAGTGGAGAGGTTCCAGTTCCAGAGGGAGATGAGGCTAAAGGCTTACACAAGAAGAACTTGGTCAAGGCCAAGAGGATTATTGCTGATTCTATCACCTTATAACACAAGTTTATTCCCTAAAGACACCTAAAGAGATGTTTTATTCCTTGACCAAGCTATTTGAAGGGAAGGATATAAATCAGAAGAAGTATAGGAACTCTGTGATCCTTGAAGAAATTGACTTATATCAGTATTTCAGTAAAGAAGTTATAAGAGCTAGAGGGAGATGAGGCTAAGGCTAAAGCCAAGAGAATCATTGTAGATTCTATTAAATAGCATTGCATTCCTCATGTTTCATCCTTGAATACACCAAAAGGAAGTGTTCAATGTTATGACAAAGCAATCGAAGAAGAATAAGATATTGTTATAACCACCTTGAATGGAATCCCGAGATCATGGGATTCATTCATTCAAGGAATGTGTGCCAGAAGGAAGTGATTACCTTCAGCAGACTCTGGGAAGAGCGCACATAAGAAGAAGCTCGACTCATAATAAGAGAAGAGAAAATGGGAGCAACTGAAGATCAAGCTCTCGCGATCCAAAGAAGATCGCTCAAGCAATGAGTAATATGAAGGAATCAACTCTTGAAGAACCTCTTATCCATCTTAGCATTTGGATAAGAAATGATGTTGTCATGAATGAAGAAGATGATGAAGTTGAAGGCTCAAGAAGGAGTCTACCCACGAAAGGAATAAAGATAAGTATTCAATTGTCATTTCATGATATTATTTGGTTATGCATTTGTTTATATTCAGTTGATGTGTTATGCATGATAGAATGTTTTCATTAATGACAATATACTACTAATATGCATGTGATGGGTAAGTAGCCCATGGTGCTATGCAACCCTCCATTGCTACTTATCTAGAATGAAACCTCTTTGCTGACATATTGGATTAGTGCACAATCTCAATGATGTCATGGTAGAGATGGAAGGCATCTAGAAAGTTTCAGTGAGATATGGATGAATGTTGTATTGGCTAAAATAGTTGCATGATTATATATTTATGCATAAGAATTTGCCATTATGAAAACGCCTTATGAAATGTTTCTAACCATACAACTAATGCATTTGACTTGTAGGAAAGATGGCGCACAATTGCCTACAAGAAAATAAGGATGAGACTTGTTCCAAAGAACAAGTGACGACAGTTCAAGATTCACTCTAATAATCCAAAATTAAGAATGATGACTAGAATGTGACGTCGAATACTTGAAGGTAAGTTTTTAGTATCTTCCATATGGCTCTACAAGATCCAACATGCAGTAGACGGAAACATTGTGGGATACAAGGAAAGATTCGTAGCACGAGGCTTCTCACAAAAAGAAGGCATAGACTACGAAGAAACATTTGCAGCCACTGGAAGTCGAGACACATGACAGTCAGAATCATGTGTGCAAAGAAAGAAAGAAGGCCTTGTATGAGCTCAGAAGGAACCCATGGGATAACACATACATGAAGAGCTTGAAGATCACCTAGATTGATGAAGATATTAACCTTTACTACAAGGTTGAAGATGAAATCCTATAGAGGATGAAAAGCTCACAGATAGGTGCAAGAAGAACTTTTGAAAAGGTTAAAGATAGAGGGTCTTGGTATCCAGTGACCCTAGATGGATACATAGAATATTAGTAGTATAGGAAGCTACTTATCACTCCATTACATAATGTTTCAATACATAGAGTATGAAAGATAGAGGGAATAAGATGCTCAGCTTCAGAGGGAGTGACTGCAGAAGATATTGAGGTTCAACATGATATAACGAGATGGAAATCTTACCGATGGATCTAGGATTTACTGAGAGTAAAGCAGATTCCAACCTTTACTTCAAGGTTGAAGGCGGAAGACCAGTGATGCTCTTGTTATATGTCGATGACGTTTTCCTGACAAGAAAAGAGGAACTCATTAAAATTGCAAGAAGGAGACTTGTTGCCGAGTTCAAGATTAAAGACTTGGGTATGGTGCACTACTTTCTAGGAATGGAGGTGTGGTAGAATGCAGATGGAATCTATCTTGGATAAGGGAAGTATGCAGTAGAGATCTTGAAGAGGTTTAGGATGATGGACTGCAAGGCCATGACCACACCTATGGCATCAAACCTGAAGCTATTGAGTAATGCTTCATTAGAGTCGGTTGATGCTACAATGTATCGTCATATGTTTAGATAATTAATGTACCTGATGAATACGAGACCATATATTTGCTTTGCTGTGAACACAAGGAGACAGTTCCTGATGGATCCGAGACATGCTCACCTGGTTGCAAAGCATGCAATGAGGTACCTGAAGGGTACAGTTGACTATGGGATCAAGTATGAAGCGAATCAGAAGATTAACCTGGAGGGTTATGTGGATTCGGATTGGGCAGGCAGTGCCATTAATAGGAAGAGCACTTCACTACAACAAAAACCTGCGATTAGCGTGCCTTTTAGCTTCCTATTTAGCGTCCACTATCCCTTTTAGTGTATTTTTCATCATTTTTTGGACAAAGTGGACGCTTTTCCACGGGATGGTGCTTTTAATGGCATTATTTGCGTCCCTTTTTAAAAGTTGGCGCTATTTTGGATGTTAATTAGCATCCCAATTAGCGCCCTTATTAGCGTCCCAATTAGAGTCCCAATTAGCATCCCAATCAGCGTCCCAATTAGCATCCCAATTAGCGTCCCTTTTTAAAAGTTGGTGCTATTGTGGACGCTAATTAGCATCCCAATTAACGTCCCAATTAGCATCCCAATTAGCATCCCCATTAGAATTCCAATTAGCATTCCAATTAGAATCCCAATTAGCATCCCAATTAGCGTCCCTTTTTAAAAGTTGGCGTTATTTTGGATGCTAATTAGCATCCCAATTAACGTCCCAATTAGCGTCCCAATTAGAATCCCAATTAGCGTCCCAAATAGCATCCCAATTAGCATCCATTTTTAAAAGTTGGCGTTATTTTGGATGATAATTAGCATCCCAAATAACATCCCAATTAACGTCCCAATTAGCCTCAACAAAAAGCATCCCATATAACGCCAATAATAGCCTCCAAAAAAACCTCCCGAATAGCATAGCACCATATATGAATCCAGGGTTAGTGACATGAATTGCGCCATGAATTTCAACAAGCAAAACATTCAACATAGAGCTAGGAAATGCTACACTTGGAGTAGATTTTCTAAATGCTAAGTACTGTTGTTGAGTTGATTTGCTAAATGCTAGTACCGTTGCTGAGTTCGATTCCCTTAAAATATAAGGTTTGACTATAACTGTCAACTAATATTCTACCTAAAATTTGAGGATATATGCCCACTATTTCCATAAATCTAGAGAGGATTTCTTGGAATCCTGTAGCTTTCAAGTGTTCAATCTATGACCCAAATATGCTTTAACATCCTATACTTTGATATTTTTCCCTCCTTTGTCCCTCCTTTGAATACCACCTGTTAAATGACTGCATGGAAATGCTTGATTTGATGCCCTTGAATATGGGGTTGATCTTTATTGTTGATATTCAAAATATGGGATTTGAATGCTGGTAATGTGGACCTGCTACTTTGCTGGATGGAGGATTCGACACCTTAGAGTCCCAATGATATTTCCTTCTACAAACATCTGTAAATCCCCATTGCTAATATTACTCTTGATTACTAGATATTTTGTAATATACTCTGTCACTTGTTCACAGTATTACATTTCTCAATATGCCACGAATTTCAAAAGCCACTACTACGACAAAGGAATTTGCCTTGTTCAGATCGTTACTAAGAGCTGGTAAGGAATTCAACGTTCCAACACATAGGTATTGATAGGCTAAATATGCAAGTGGAAAAATATCAAATGTATTTTTGATAACCATTCAACAAGGAATCGATGCCAATAGGATGGTTTCATATGTGAGAAGTATAAATCTTGCATATTCCTTAACTGTTAGCAAAATCCATTTCAAAGCTCCCCCTTCAGGTGTAGGATGCAAGAAATTCAACTCTATATTTTCACCTTCAAGTCTTATTTGGCCTCCAATGACCATAAGGTCATTTTTACAGGTATGAAATACAAGAACCAAACCCTTTATTGAGCTTGCCATTACATGCAATTTTCCCAATATATTCCAAATATGGTATCCTTGTTATATTTCTTGACTTCATTTTGCTAGTGCTTGCTTGCATAAAACTTGATTATTTATCATTACAACCAAGTATGTTGTTGGTTCACTGATTTTGTCAAGCAATTATACTATGCTGCATGTAGAATGCACTTTACTCCTAAAGGGAACCATTTGATACAACCATAAACTGACAAGAAACTTTTTAAATATCATTGTGAATATATATATTTTCATATTCTAGTTTAGTGTAGAGATCTTCAACAAAATATGGTCATTTCCACAAATCTCATGATGACAAAGTGTATGCACAGAGCTAGAACACGTGTAGATGTTGAAGTGTGTGGGGGGGTGTTGGGACATGATTGTGGGTACTGGAATGTGCATATTAACCTCGAATGTGTGCACATAAGGTCTAAAATTGTGACATCCCGTGACATGGAGTCACACGTAAACAACAAGTATAGACTTGGGCACAAAATTGGCAATGGTTATTTTGATGAGATATACTTAGGCTTTGCTCCATTTTTTATTTTGTTCACTCAATGAGTAATTGTTTTGTTGATCCCATAAAATATTAATCCATCAAGTCCCACAGACTTTGTATTCACCTGAGTTTGTTTGAGAAGCATTACATGTTGTTTGTGATCGGCATATTTTCTCTTTATCCATGACTCACGAGTGTCACCATATGGAAATTTCGTATCTTAGAACACCAATGGTTCTTAGTTCTTTATTACTTTTGCAGCAACACCTCATCTTGATGGGTATATACTTGATTCCATATCTATGATTTTTTGTATTCACCTGAGTTTGTCGAAGCAGCTTTACATGTTGGTTGTGATCGGCATATTTTCTCTTTATCCATGACTCATGAGTGTCACCATATGGAAATTTCGTATTTTAGAAATACAAGATTCCTTTACCTTGAAATAATGGGTTACTTTCTTTGGGTGCGAGACACCAGTGTATTTTTACCATTTGACATTTTAAATTTTGATAAATATTTGTAGGCAGTTCTCTTCAGTCCAATTCAGTTGGTCTATATGCTACTAAGGGGGTGAGGCTAACATTTGTCTGACTAATTTGGATATGTTGCCTCTCCCCATCTCTATTGTCTATTTTATTCTCATATAATTAATGTCCCTTTTCTTATTATCTGCAGCAAGCATGTCTTCTTTGGAAGAGTTGTTGAGGGAATAGATGTACTGAAGAAAATTGAGCGATTATCAACTACAGATCAAGGAAGACCTATTGTTCCAGTTAAGATTTCTAATTGTGGTGAAATATTTCCAGGCAAAGGTAAGAGTGTAGTTGATGAAGGTGCATCCAAGTGAAATCCAAGCTTGAGAGATATAAGAATGATAAGGATTGGGAACCTAAGAAAAATAATACACAACTCAGAAAACAATAAAAAAAAAATTCCCACATACCAAGCAAGTTAGCAAAGCTAGCATAATCGGGGTCGGGGCATCAAAAATTTTTGTTCAACACTTGACGTGAAAGAATACATGTAATATGGGATGGAGGGGAAATGGAATCAAGCCTAAGTCAATTGAATCCTTGCAACTCACTACATGTCTGTCTCTCAACAATCCACCTTTTAAATTGAACCAAAATACCAAAAGAAGTTTATTAATGGATAGATTTGAGAAAGTTCTAAGTGTGAGTAATTAAGGGCTCGGGGCTCTAAAATTTGTTGTGTTTTGTACTAGTCCACGATTCAGAGAATCGATAGGCACAGGTAGTAATTTAAGTTATTTAATAAAAAAATCTAATGTGTATACCTCTATGTTGAAACCGTTTTCCATGTCGATTTAGGCCACTACCCTCTTTATTGTCTTACCAAAAGGCATGCTAATGAGGAAGAAGACCTAAAATTATGGACTTCACCTTCAAAGAATGCCTTGCAATCACACTGGTAGGGATTGATAAGAAGATCACAACAATCCAACTTGTCAAATGTTAGTTGATAGTGTTAATTAAATACTTATATGGTAAATTTAATATAAGACTTACTTATAGTTGTCTCTTACTCTTTGTGTCTTGACACATTTAATATTTTATGGTTGTCTCTACGCCTTACTCAATTCGTATTATAAGGTGCTGATGTGCATGCATAATAATCCTTAGTTGTTACTATGAGATGAGGATTTAAAGGGGAGAGGATGTAAAGACAAGTAATTTTATATGTATTTCGGTGGCGTTGAGGACAAATGTTGTGAGAAACCACAATAGATGGAAGGACAGAGGGAGATTACATCACGATCATGCCACCCATCAAATTGAAGACTATTCTTGAGCCAACAATTGTTTTTTAAATTTTATTAATAACCATTGTTTCTCCATATTGTGTGCCCAATGACACCTCTCTATAGCAACATTTGCATAAATCAACCTTTGCACAATTTGTGATCCTAGCTACATGTCATTATTTGTATTTGCATGACATCGAGTGTTGTTTATAGTTGTCACAAATCCATGATACTCATGCAAGAAATGAAGTCTTGTAGAGGAGGACTCATCAAACCGACCTTTTGAATTTCATTTTGATGAAAAAAAAGTGGACATTGGTAGCAAGGTTCACATAATCATAAACTTGAGTGGTTGCCATTTGGGTTGTTTCAAGAATCTTTAGAGGAGATTTAGTGATTGTATCGTTGCATGGCATAAACTTTCACTGATACAATGATATGTCATTAATTGTAGAGAGTTCCTTCGAAAAATGCTAGTTCAAGAAACTTACTATTTTAAATTTTAGATTATTGATAGCTTCTTTTTGTGTCAGGAAAAATATTACACGCCTTAGCCCAAATATTACTATATTTACAAATTTAAAAAATTGCTAGTTTCCTTGATCAAATTTCAGTGCCAGAGTTGGATTTTACTAGCATGGATCCATCTTAGCTCCAACCAGATCTATTAAACACCAAGAGGGTAAAAAAAACCATGTGCAAATCTGTTGCTGCTTGGAGTAATTAAGGACTTGTGGCTCTAAAATTTGTTGTGTTTTGTACCAGTCCACAATTCAGTGAATCAATAGTCATGGGTAGGAATTTAAGTTATTTAATGAGAACAATTAATGTTTATAACCTCTATGTCGAAACCATTTTCCATGCTAATGCAAGCCACTACCCTCTTTATTGTCTTACCAAAAGGCATGACAATGATGAAGAAGACCTAAAATTATGGACTTCACCTTCAAAGAATGCCTTGCAATCAAATTTGTAAGGAGTGATAAGAAGATCACAAGAATCCAACGTGTCAAATCTCAGTTGATAGTGTTAATCAAAGACTTATATGGTAAATTTAATATAAGACTTACTTATAGTTGTCTCTTACTCTTTGCGTCTTGACACATCCAATATTTTATGGTTGTCTTTGCACCTTGACCCAATTCGTATTATAAGGTGAGGATGTGCATGCATAATAATCCTTAAAGAGAAGAGGATGTAAAGACAAGTAAAGACAAGTAAGGATTCATATGTAAATACAAGGAGGATTTATATGTAAAGACAAGTAATGATTTATATGTAAAGACAAGGAGGATTTAAAGAGAAGAGGATATAAAGACAAGTAATTTTTATATGTATTTTGGTAGCGACGAGGACAAAAGTTGTGAGAAACCACAAATGTTTGGAAGGACGGAGGGATATTACATCATGATCATGCCACCCATCAAATTGAAGGCTATTCTTGAGCCAACAATTTATTATTATTATTATTATTAATAACCATTGTTTCTCCATATCGCGTGCCCAAGGAAACCTCTGTGCCCCAGGAAACCTCTCTAAAGCAATGCATAAATCGACTTCTGCACACTTTGTGATCCTAGCTACATGCCATTATTTGTATTTGCATGACATCGAGTGTTCTTTATAGTTGTCGTGAGTCCATGATATTCATGCAAGAAATGAAGTCTTGTAGAGGAGGACATATCAAACCGACCTTTTAAATTTCATTTTGACAAAAAAAGAGTGGAAATTGGTATCGAGGTTCACATAGGTAGTAGGCACAAATTTTGAGCTCTTTTCGGGCCTAGTAGTAGAATAATAGTTGTTCTTTTTTGTTATTTTCGTAGTTGTTGACACAATTTGAGACTTTAGATTGCAGCCCCAAGTGACTCGGGAGTTAGAGTCACATTTCGGTGGCTAGTGCCTCATAGTCATCAATCATAAATGACGATCTTACACAACTAAGCAATTAAGCAGTGAGTGCATGACATGATTAAATGATAATAATTAATCATATTTTCAATGTTTTGCATAATGAAGTGAGTGCATGACATGATTAAATGATTATAATTGATCATATTTTCAATGTTCTGCGTAATGAATTGAACTTTTTTTTTTTCAGAAAGAAAAAAGCATGTCCTTGTTATTCTTAGAAGAATCAAAGGTCATCAATACATTCATCCCATCATCGGGTTATATACCATAACATCCCACCGGAGTTCACCCAGGGGGAAAGGCATAACAGCTATAAAAAATGATCCCATCAAAAAACTGATTCATCATAAAGTGAGAACTGTCCATTCATCCACATCTACCGAGTGCCAAAGGGCTCTGAACAACATTCTAAAAGAGATCACTCTATCAGTCAATACATATATGAGGGAGATAAAAATCCCTTAACCATGCTCAGAAGCGCTGAAAAGTATCCTGAGAACCTAAAATGTTCTCAATATATTCCATAAAACTGCCTTTACCCTGTGGAAAGGAGAGTGCATTTTTAGAGAGACGGTCAACCGTCCGATTGTACTCTCGGTAAATGTGAGTGAAAGACAAGTCCTAAAAGCTAGAATTTAGTTTTTTTGTCTCCCTACACCAATGAACAAGTTCAGGTGGGGAGAGAGCAATCGATCCCATCGCCCAATTGATGATTACTTGAGAATCACCATATACATGGGTTAGGGGGATCCCCATCATATGGGAAGAGAGCAGAAGTGTCCATAAGCTGAGCAATTATTCTTTGGTGTTAGTGCCATATCCAACCCCCAACGAGAACTCCATGTAGTGAGAGTCATTGAGAAAAATGCAATAGCCTACACTAGCAGTCATACAATTTGAAGCACCATCTATAAAACCGTAGGGATAAACCTTACAGGGGGACTTTCCCAGATTTCTGCTTCGAAAATTTTTAGTGACAGTCCAAGAAGGGAGAGCTCGAACAGTAGTAATAATTTGCTGTACAATACTGAATATGTTTCTTTGTTTCCCTCAAAAATAGCCAAGTTGCGCATTTTCCAAACTATCCACATCATATAGAAAGGAATCAAAAAGAGGTGCGAGTTTCTTGATACCTTTCCAAACCATCCATTTAACATGTCACCAAGAGGAACACCCTGAGTGCAAGCTGGGAGGTTAAAATGATCACTAATATGTTCAGCCACTATTTTCCAGACCATGCAGAAGGAGAATAAGTGCTCGACAGTCTCCTCGTCCGAGCAGCAAATAGCACAAATACTTGGGCTCAATATACCTCTTTTCTGTAGATTCTCCCAAGTGAGGATTCTGTTCCGGATAGCTAACCAGATAAAACATGAAATTTTATTTGGAAGGGCCTTAATCCACAGAGGGGAGTCAACATGATTTGTAACAGGAGGCGAGGAGGAGCAGACAATGCAATCGTAGGCATTCCTTGCAGTAATAGAGCCCGATTTTTTATTGTAAACCCATACAAGATCATCAGGACGATTGGTGAGGCGAATACCAGCTCCAGATAAACCCTCAATATATGCATTCCAAATTGATTTATAAGTGCCTTCAAGAGCAAGTTCATCGGCGGTGAACCAATAACTCTGTGCGTTTAAAAGAGAGTTCTAAGCCTGAGAGAGTGTGCATATATTTAAATCCTCTAGGTAAGATCTCAGATCCTCAAGGAGATTAAAGGAGGAGTGAGAACCCACGATCGGGTCAATCCCCAGCAGATATAGCATAGGAATTTCAACATCTTTTGGATGGGTAATTTCAAATGTTGCCAGCCCCCGCCCTTTTTTTTATGGGTAATTTCAAATTTGTGATTTTTTTTTATGAGGCCTAAACACATGTTTCACTCAGCAAATGGCTTCTGCAACGCAGGTCGCGAAGCTCAAGGGATTGTGTAATGCCGGTTGTGGTTTGTTTGTGTTGTGCAATAGCTAAGGCTTCTATCAGGCAAGGGTTTTTAACAAGCCAGCTGAGCCACCAATATTTGAGACCGGAATGTAGACCCCACGGATTTCAAAACCTTCAAAAACGGTAAGAGATTTCGTCATTTTCATGAATTCGTTCTGTCTGGAAGGGCTGGGAAGGGTTCAATTTTGAACGCGAGTGGAAATGCATTGGATTTAATATAGATCATACTAGATTAAATTTTTGATTTTTTTGGTGAAGGGTTGTATACATACTGAGAAAATATGGAAATAGACAACTATCTTCTGCAACATACCTTTCAGAGGCAGAGCCTTTTCTTGAGCAGTGTGCTCGTCGGAGCCCCCAAAACCAAGCATTGATTGGGTCTGCAGGAACGTTGATCCAAATTAACCTGAAAAGAATTCGCTTCCTAGCTATGGAGATTATTACTTATTTTATTTGTATTGCCCTTGAATGACTGCAACTAGTTAGCATGTGCTACTGTCTAGTTTGATTTCTCTAGATATGTGACATCTGTGATGAACACCACAAATCAAGGCACCTTTTAAACACTTCCATCTCATGGGTTTATTTGCTAGACTATATAGAGGGTCTGATCTAACCTCAGTGCTCCAGACTCGAGTCTGCAAACTAACCTCTTACCTTTTGGTTGTTTGATGACAACTTGTGAAATCGCTCTATAAGGTATAACTGTAAGCTAAACTAGTGGGATTTCTGAATCATTGGATTAATTGTTGACTTCAGTGCTTGATCAACACTTTCTAATCTCTCTGAGCTACTCTTGTAGGTCTCAGTTTCTGCTTCAAGGACCAGTCCCCTGATATTGTGTTTGCGGGATATCGAGAGACTTTTATAAAGAGGGCTAAAGACCTATCTAATATTCCATAAAATGAAAAAGAAACTCAGACTGGGCCTATTTTAATACTAGGTTCCAGAATTTTGGGTTCACACCTATCTAATATTCCATAAAACGATAAAGCAACTCTCTGGGCCTATTTTAATACGAGGTTTCATAATTTTGGGCTCAGAAGAGAAGCCATGATATGCAGATAAAGAGGAAAAACTGTCATCTTTATTTCCCTATACCATTGACATAAATCCCCCAGAGGATAATACAGAACATTGGAGCTGGAAGAGCAAGCTTGAAGAGGACATGAAAGCAACTGATTTTCAAGACAACAGGAACCATGTATCAGAGGAAAGCAGCAGTGATATATTGGGAGCAGAAGGCGCTCCACAGTAGCAACTCTCTTTTCTGTGCAATTTTTGGTTGTCAACATAGTTTAAGGTAAGGAAAGCACAGGCTTGAATTAACCAATGTAGGGACAATCTATTTATGATGATCACTGCCTCATTTCAGCATTTATTTTAGCCCTTGTTTCAATGTTTCAGCTTACAGTAGCGTGGAATTCCTTCCGGCATGGCAGTTTTTTGTCTTTTATTTTGTTCACAACCTTGAAAATGCTGTTTTACTAACCCTCACCGGTCGATGCCAGTGAGTTAAATCAATAAGATAATTTTTCTGCTGTCATGATAGGATGGTAATTAGCTAGATTTCGCCTTCATTTATGGAGCAGTTGAAAATGGTTGGTATACACTCTGTTGCTGGTTTGATTATTATGAATTTTAGTTTCTCTAATAGATGTTTTTTTGAATGAATTATTACGAGATCAATAAATTTATCTTGTTTCGACCGAAAGCTTTTGTAAATTTTCTGTGAATAAAATTCTTTCGTGGTTGTGATGATTATTTTTGCCTTATTCTATTGTGGGTGTGGGTATGGTGGGGTGAGATTTTGGGTTGGAACAATCTTTTGGTAGGCCAGTCTTTGCTCTTCAATACACCCAATTCAAACCTTTCAATAAACTGTTTGTGAGTAGCTATCACCGACTTCATCCATTTTGTAGTTTGAAAAAAAAAATTACATATATTCTTCAGGTTCATACAATTTAGAAAAACATACATACCCACAGCTGAAGGTTAGCTTGTATTTGTAATTAGTGTACCGTAGTCTTTTCCTTTCCTTTCTAGTTAAGGATATGGATAGGGCCAAAGTTCCATTATTCATTTTACCATCTACCCAGCACTATGGTTTCCTTGAAAAAAACAGTTGCTTCTGCTTCTTTCGATGCTTTCTAACTAATGATCAGCAATTGCTCTGCTAAATGACTATTATGCTTTCTTGTTTGGTATAATTATTGTCATTGGATCTCGGAAAATTATTTTTAGATTAAGTATTTATTTGAATTTCCCTGGGCCTTTTTAAAATGGCCTCCACAAATTTTGATCAATTTTGAGAGCAATAAGTATTTTCTCGGTAGGGACATTTCTTTTAGTTAGATTCACTCTTTCTATGGTGTTAACTAATCTCTTGAATTCTTTGTCCAATTTTTACTGGGTTTTCTTCATGTACATACCTAGATGGATGCCCATATCTCTCTGTATGTGCACTATGAATATGTGAAGCAACATGGAGTAATTTGTCCATAAATTCATCTGCACAGTCAATCTAATTACTCTAATGGAATTCTTTAAATTTGACCAGCGTTGTCCATCATGAAGTCGCATGGTTACATAAATTTGCCTGCACAGTCAATCTGACTACTCCGATGAAAGTCTCTCAATTTGATAAGTGTTGTCCATATGCTATTATCATCATGGTGTAGTGGGTATCCATGGTTTAAAACTGGTAAACTGGGAGCTGGGTTCAATTTAACAACTCGTGTTTGTTTGGTTCTGTTTCCATTTTAGAAAAATAGTTTCAACAATACCCAAAGGTTATAATGGAAGTTTAGTGACTGGGGTTAAGTTCCATTATTCCTCATGATAGCTTGCCAATCCTTTGGTTTTCCATGCCAAGTAATGGCTTCTGTTTCTTTAAGTGCTTTCATCTAATGACCCAGCTATTCTTTTCCATCAGCCTCACCTGATGTTCTATGCTTTCACTTTAATGGGCTGATCATTTGGGATAGTTCCTTGCACACCACTGGGCCTTGTTACTTTGGTTGTTCCTGAACCTTAATAAAATTAGAGAAATTTACTGTCAATTATTCTCTTCGGTCCCTTGGAGTCCTTCGACTCTAAAATCTGATCTTAAATCTGATGTTGAGTCCAACCAATTCTTTGGAAACGTATTCCCTAGCCTTTTGGCTTCAAAACCCATTTCTATTGTTGATTTACTTTCCAAATCCATATTATTTTCTGATGGTGTGTAGAAAATTGCATGTTGAATCAACTGGTCCGCCATTCTTATTGCTTGGATCTCTTGGAGCTAGAACCTTCTCTGTTAATGCATCAAGCCGGTATCAAGAGCAATAAGACACTAAACAATCAGTAAAGGAATAGGAAGACAATTAAGAGCTAGGGATAACATGTTATGCCAATTCATTTATTGTCCATTTAAGCATGGTTACGGGAAGCATGGGGTAATCTATCTTGCCTATGTTAAGTCTTCACTATACGTAATTATTATGCACTTAAGGCCTTGTAAATAGCGAGATTGTAGCTCGAAAAGGCCACAGAGAATAACACATGCTCCCCTCTATACACAATCTAGAGAAAAATCCAGAAGAAGCCATGGAGGTACTATAAATATCTCCCTTTATCAAACAATTTTGAAATGAGTTTCAAAAATGAGCGTAGCAGCTTTCCCTTGGTAGAAGTAGAAACTTGTATTGTTTGGACGCCTCCTTATTTGTTCTATTTTGGACAATAACAATAAACAGTTAAATACCAGTAATTTATCTCTACATGCCTTGATAAAAAGACAGATCCTCCCCAATGTGTAGTGGACAGATTTGAGCAAAAGCTCAATAGTGACCCACATTTTGGACAATAACAATAAACAGTTAAATACCAGTAATTTATCTCTACATGCCTTGATAAAAAGACAGATCCTCCCCAATGTGTAGTGGACAGATTTGAGCAAAAGCTCAATAGTGACCCACTAACAATAATCAGTTTGAAAATAGAGTTACTATGAAATCAGTTTAATCTGGTGAATTGCGTTTTGTTGCAGTGACCTGGAATATGGTCTGTACGTATTCACAATTTCTGGCTCAGAGAGCTCCAAGTTGTCTCTTTCTCATCTTTCTACTATGACATGATCGTCTCTTGCCCTGTATGTTCTTGTGGCTGCCCTAACGATCTCTCTCCTCCCAGTACTTGTATCAAGTGTGTCTACCTTATCAAACTTACTTTGGCAGTGTTCTTAATTTTGTTTGCTTGAATTGAATTGATTAACAGGATACACAGAACTCATGCATTTTAAATTCATTGTAGGAGAGATTCCCCACATCTGAACAGAAGATTCTGGCTGTACAAACACTGAATAATAACAATGCATTTCCTCTCATACAATGCACATCTCACATGTGCCCAATTAGAATACATTGGCATGCCAAGTTCAACTACAAAGAGATTGGAGAGAGAAAGCCACTATCACAAACTTTAATTACATAATGAACTACAGTGACTGGAATATTGTTGCTCAGTATCCAAACTTCAATGACTTTACCCAAATGCATCTATAAGTAACTCAACCCTTTTCCCCAATGTTTTCATCCTTCTCTGTTTCTGACCATCTTATCAATTTTTCATTTAAATGTATTAAGTTAAGAGGTACTTGGTCTCGTTTATGTTTTTGATGGTGCTGCAGTTTTTGGGGAGTTAAATACTTCAATGATATGACTATAGAAGTTGGACCAATGGAGAATGTCCAATCTGAATTGATGTTCCAGAATGATAGGAAAACATTCACTCTAAAAAAGGGGTGGGCGTTCCCTTGGAGATTATACTTCAACGGTGATGATTGCGTATTGACCTTGCCAGATGCATATCCTTCCCTGCCAAATGGTACCCCTGCAAGCAAGTACTCTGGTTTAGTTGTTTTATACTTGGGTATTATATCCGTATTGGTCTTCTTATAAAGTTCTTGTCAATGATTCACAAGCAATAAATAAAGTTGGCAAGAATTATTTTTTATTTATTCTGCAATTATGTGGCTGTAATGGCTAGGAATATCCTTCCCTTCCAAATGGTACCCCTGCAAGCAAGTACTCTGGTTTAGTTGTTTTATCTTTAGGTAGTATATCTGTATTGGTCTTCTTGTAAAGTTCTTGTCAATGGTGCACAAGGAATAAAGAAAGCTGGCAGGCATTATTTTTTTATTTATTCTGCAATTCTGTGGCTGTAATGGCTAGGAAATTGTTCATAATATTTCCTGTGATAATGCTCAAGGCCACAGAGGTTAAATTCCTGGTGCATTTCAGCTTGTATGTTGTATATACCATTTTAGTGATAGAAAAGGATGATTGTATATGATTGGCTATTCAACCAGATAGTCTCAGTTAGTTTGTTGTCTACTCAGCAGATTTCGTGCTAAAGCACTACCATGTGTAAAGCAAGATTTTGTTCAATAGTTGTAAGGTACCATTTCAAATTTTCCCCCTTTCCCCTAAGAGGGCCAGAAATGCTCTGTATCAGACTACCATGAATACCCCATTTGGGAAGAATATTTTGGAAGTTGCAAAGCTGAATGAAACTAAATTGAGGTATGTCATTTTAACCCATTTTGGGTTAGATGAATTAGAGCTGCCTCATTTACTAACTAGTGTTTATATCATTTTTTCTGGTAATTTCCAAGCTACTAACTAAGAATTATAATTATCATATTCATATTGTTCAAAGTCAAGCAGGTAATTGACTTTGAACAAAGACAGAATGTTGCGATCTTCTTGCATAATGTATATTTGCACATTCCCATCTAGAGTTCCATGGATTCCAGTTTTCAGATTTTATTTATTTATTTTATGTACACCATATGTGGTTGAAGCATCAACAAACCAAAAGAACTGGTTAGTATATGCTACTGTTTAGTTTGACCTCTAAGATCCTCTTCTCTGTGATCAATGTGCAAATTTAGGTAATTCAATTGTTTCTCACTTGCACTTTTCGTTTTCCTTGGCAATATTCCTGCATTTTTTTTTTTTGTCATTATGGAAAGAAAGAAAAAAATGCCACAAAACCAGCAAAATAAATTTGCATGCACTTTTCATATATCAGAAGGCCAAATTTACAGTACTCCAACATCCCAGTCTTCAACATTCAAGTTATAACCAACAAAGGTAAATACTAAATTATTATTTTGCAGATTTCAACTTAGCCTACAGCAACTCCTGGAATCTTCTGCATCTGATATCTAGCTACATGCCACAGGCATACATAAAAAAACCTGTGTTAATACATCCATCAGAGATGCTTGAGGTCTCATTGTTGCACCATATCTTCTACAAATCTGCCATTGGGAATCAATAGGTGAATGTCTCCTTGCATTAAACATTAATACATATTGTTGAATGTCTCCTTGCATTAAACATTAATACATGTATTCTTTTGGGTTTGCAGTTTGAAAAAGTATAATATCTTAAATATGTTCTTTTATTTTTATTATCTTCAGTACATCACATTCATCCTTCAGAATAAGAGCATTGCATCACAATCATCAGATCTGCCACTGGGAATCAATAGGTGAATGCCACCCTGCATTAAAATGTCAATACATATTCATCCTTAAGAACACGAGCATTGCATCACAGTCATCAAATCTGCCACTCGGAATCAATAGGTGAATGTCACCCTGCATTAATCAATAATTGTTATAGTGTTGAGGAATGTTTGTAACAATATTTATTATATTAGTAGGTTTTGTGTAACAGTGGTTTTACCTTAAATATGATTCTATAATAGTGGTTTTACCTTAATCTATGTTTGGATTTGTGAATTTGTTGCTAGTCAAATAACATATGATTTTAAATAAAATCATATCATTCACAAAAGTAAATCAAAATAGGAGAAAAATTACCTACCTTATATTGAATTACATCAACCCCTATCTCTTTCACAGGGCTGCAACTTGTTCATCAACACCAAAGAATTTGAACTGAGTTGTTGTTGCCAGGTTCTTTGATGATATGAGCATTGTGAGTTCTTTAGCCTGTACAGCAAATTTTTTTGGTTAAATTGTACTCTTACATTTTATTGTTTTTTGTGGATGATAAATGGCACTCTTACATTTTTTGTGGATGATAAATTGTACTCTTACATTTTATTGTACTCTTAGCCTACTTCAACATGTTGGGAACCTTTCTGCATTTCTCCACCATAAACCAACCTTGGTCCTCCAATCTGGGCTCATTTTAGACTATAAATTAGCAGTAACAAGCCATAATATTTGAATATATGTTGAATATGAGGGTTGAAATACATTTCTAGGCATCTTTCATACCTAAAAGGTGATGAACAACAACATAAAACTAGCTTTGGTAAGTTCTGGGCCAATTTTGATAGTTAAAACTCCAATTCTGGGCATGAGAAGACATGGTAAAAGTCTTCAATCCTAATTTACAAACTATTTGGATGAGTAGGAGTACCCAATTCTCTTTTACAGACTATTTAGGGGGGTTTTGAGTGCATTGTGTTCCCTAGAACAACAATATACAAATTTCATATAGGCTTTTGAAGTAGGAAAGGTGCAAAAAGTAGAAACAATAGTCATAAAAGCCTTAAAAAATCCACGTTTGATATGCATTAAGGATTCATGTGTTTGAAATCAAATCCCTATAGGGAGGTGATTTATCTTTGTGACCATTCATGCCTTGTTTGGAGTATCCTTCAACTTTCCTGGAGCACTCATGGCATGTTTGGATAGGTTTGCATGGAGGATTTTGAAGCAATTGTTGTAGTAACCTTTGGATCCTTCATTCAACTTGAATCCTTGAATCATTAGACAAGTGGGATCCAGCAAAGCGTTTGCTCCATATATCTATGGCATTTAACCTAATAAAGATGCACAAAACCTATTTTTTGGATCTGAGGAGAATTCCACAAGTTTCAATTGATATTTCATCCAATTATTGTGTTCATATTGTGACTTGATAAAGTGTTATTGGCATCCCATATTTTGGATACAGTATGAAATTAATAGCTTTTAGTTAGAATCAATAATGAGTTGGTTTTTACATGGATCTTGACTAGTTGGGTGCCAAATGGGGCAAATATTTGGTCCTTGATGTTGATCAATGATAGAAAGAAAACACAAATTCCACCTTGAACAATACAAAAGCAGAAGGCTGAACGCATTAGCAAATTTATCAAAGTATTTTATATGAGTTAGTATTCACCCCTTCATTTATTTCATCTTTGACTGAATTTTATTTTCTTATACCTTTGGCTAAGATTATCAAGAATTACTTGTAAAAGTTCTTTTGTGATCTATATTTCATAGGTTTAGAATCCTGGGCCTATGAAGCTAGACTTACTTAACCTGTTTGCTTTTCTTTATATGTTTGCAGCCCAAAATGCGGCCGAAACCACTAAAATAAGGAAATGAATCAATGTTATTTTGGAATGCACTTGGCAGTAAAAAGGATTACTCAAGTCAAAGGTTCGAGTTAAGGATGTTAGTAAAGATCCTCAGTTGTTGACAAGCAGTGTTTCTAAAGGTTTGATATTATATCTTTCAAGATAAATATATTCTACTTCAAGTATGGGCTGGTTTGAGTCCAATATATCCTTTCTTTTAGATAAGCATGTTGGTTAATGCCTTAATAGTAAATACCAATTATGATAATAGTCTATGTTTAAAAACTTATATGATAATTTGGTAAGAACCTTGTTTTATTGTTTATATTTTATAAAAGAGGCTTTGGAGGTATGGCAATAACTTTTTTAACGCAAAGTGATTCATGTTTGTATTTTGGTCTACATGTTTAACTTGAGATGAAATGAGAATTATGTGGGTAAATATTTTACTGTAGTAATTGCATTTGAATTTCAATCATTCTTTGAGTGCATGTAACCTGGATATTCAACTTCACTTTAGATGATTTAATGACTGAAGATGTGGTAATTTTGGATTGATAATATGAAATCTATGTTTGGGTTGTCCAACAGGTTGACTCGAAATCTAAACAATAGGTTCTAAATATTGGCGAGTGTGTCTTAGCAGATATTGGAGGGGAGTGAGTCAGTTATTTTCACAAGTTTTTTCTCCTGGGACTCATCAAAATCAACAGTAAGATTTTAAAATTTGAATTTTTAGATGGAATTTTCTGATCGATGCTTAAGTTGCAAATAAAGTTGTATGTTATCTTGAATTACCTTGTTGCATTTTTATTTTTATTTTTTATTTTTTCTTTTCATTTATTCTTTTATTCTACTACCTCATTTTTTTACACTTCAATGCCAAGTTGTAATACATAGTGTACTCCTCTCAATCATAAACATTAATTTCATGGCTGATAGTCAAAAATCCCTCGAGTACTCTGTATTTAGGCTCTAGTCACAGGGTATTAAGAGGGTTCAGTTTAAATGAGATGAATATTTATGATGTTGCTATTACAACATACCAATACCGACATATGATGGTTGTTTTTAGAATGTAGGAAATCTGAGTTGATCGATTGACCAATCCAAGCCCCAAGCTTTGATTGACAACTTTCAATGGCATTGACAAGCCTACCTCCTTTCTCTTAATTCTTATTTAAAACATATGGAACTATCTCCTGATTTTGAGATGAATGAGTATTATAACTCCAATCTCCATGATCTACATATGAATGAGTTAAATAAGTTTCTTGTGCTCATTGCTTTTAAAAAAAATCTAAAAACTACAAATACTATTATTGTATATGAAGTTGCAGGGTGCTAGCTCAATGGTAGAGTAGCTACATTATATAATGTAGAAGATTGGTGGTTCGATTCCACCGTGTCCTCTCAAATATTGTCTTAATAACACCCCTCTATATATATGCGTGTATCTGTGTGCCTTTTATATATATTTTAGAAATACTGGTGCTAATGTGAGGTTAAATTGCTCTTTTCCTTGTAGTGTGTGGTGCTAATAAGGAAGCAAAAACATGAGCTAAAATGGAAGCCCACTATGTTCTACATCTAGAAGCAACATTGGTTGCAAAACTTGGCGCTAAAACGTGGTGCAAAATGGGATGCTAAAGTGGTAGCAAAAATGGATGCAAATATGGTGCTAACGGGGATGCCATTTAGGAAGCAAAAGCGGACGCTCTCTAGGGAAGCAATAACAAACGCTCTATAGGAAGCAAAATAAGACGTTATTTAGGAAGCAAAGTTGGATGTTATTTTGGAAGTAAAACATGGTGCAAAATGAGATGTTATTTAGGAAGCAAAGTTGGACGTTATTTTGGAAGTAAAACGTGGAAGCAAAATATGACGTTATTTTGGAAGCAAAGTTGGACGTTATTTTGGAAGTAAAACGTGGTGCAAAATGGGATGCTAAAGTGGTAGCAAAAATGGATGCAAATATGGTGCTAACTGGGATGCCATTTAGGAAGCAAAAGTGGACACTCTCTAGGAAGCAATAACGGACGCTCTATAGGAAACAAAATATGACGTTATTTAGGAAAAAAAGTTGGACGTTATTTTAGAAGCAAAAAAATAGACACTATTTTGGATGCCATAAAGGATGCTATCTAGGACACAAAAAAAGACGCTTTTTGAGACGCTTTAAGTTTTGTCCATGACGCATCCCATTTAGCATCTAGTTTAACCACTCAATGTAAAAAAAAATTACACTAAAGAGGGATGCTAAATGGGACGCTAATTCCAGGATTTGTTGTAGTGCTTAGGGGTTATGCTTTAGTATGGGATCAGGCGTGATCTCTTGGTTTAGCAGGAATCAGTCCTGTGTCACACTGAGTACAACCAAAGCAGAAGAGGAGCAGTGAAGCTCTAGTATGTGATTAAGATCAAGATCTCTCGAAAGAGGGAGTGATGAGTTCTAGCATATCCGGTGAGGCAGGTTGTCTGAGCATAAAATCCTGGCAAAGCTTGTAGGTTGCTTAGACATAAACAATCCTGTAGGTTGTCCTCAAATGTAATCATTCTTGGCGAAGCTCGCAGGTTATCCTTGGACGTAATCAGCTCTGATATGATTCTATGCTAGAAATGGACAGAGTGAAGTTTGAGTACTTCATAGAGAAGCTTGGTGTTCATCAAATTGAGGTTCCTTCCAAGAGGAAGTGATGAGTCCGTGATTCCTTTCTGGCATAGTGGCAGGATTGGTTCCTCCCATGGTCAGATGTAAGTGTTGTGCCTTTTTGACATGGTGGCAAGATTGGTTCCTCCCATGGTCAGATGTAAGTGTTACGCCTTTCTGACATGGTGGTAGGATTGGTTCCTCCCATAGTTAGATGTAAGTGTTACGCCTTTCTGACATGGTGGCAAGATTGGTTCCTCCCATGGTTAGATGTAAGTGATGTGCCTTTCTGACATGGTGGCAGGATTGGTTCCTCCCATGGTCAGATATAAGTGTTGTGCCTTTCTGACATGGTGGAAGGATTGGTTCCTGCCATGGTTAGATATAAGTGCTAAAGATGTGAAGACCTACGTGGAGGCTAGGTCTACATCCAACAAGGTTGGCTCCGTAAAGCTTCCTATGACAAGTAGAATTAAGAGATAGCACCATTTTCTCGAGATAGCAGAAGCAATGATGATGATGATCCAGCTTTGATGATGATCCAACTTTGATGATGATCTAGTAATGAAAACTTGTGCTAATGAACTGTGTCAAGAGAATACCTTCCTAGTTAAGAGGGAGTGTTGATGTATTTGTAACTTCGCGATGTATTCACTTGTATATTTTATATTGTACTTCATTGTACCCCAACGGAGATGTTTGTTCCTCCGATCGGGAGAGTCATTAATATAATAAATTCATGTAAAGTCATTGAGGTTAACTCTTTGTTGTAAGTTGGGGAAATAGTTCCCACAGTTGAGTGGTATTAGGGTTATCAGACTCTCCTAGTGAGGTCGGCCCTGTAAGAGTAAAATTCAAGTGGAAAATAAGTATAAATAGAGAGTGAGACTCTCTATTTGGAACACACACTCACTCAACTATAGTGCATGAGTGAGAGAAGAAGAGCTCGCACAAGTGAGAGAGAAAACAACTGTCGAAGATCATCTTTGTGTTTTTGGGTTTTACTTTTGGTATTGGTGCTCATTCTATCTTTTTTGAGGAAGTTGCAGGGTTTTCTCCTTTATGGTTTCCCCGAGGAAAACTCTTTGTGTCTCTTGTCTCTTGTGATTATTGCTGTGCATGTTATTCTCTCAGATAATATCCTAGATCATATTGATTAAATGATAAAAATCTAATAAATTCTTAGAGATATCAATCAGAAAAACAAAGGGCGTTTCAAAGATTGGTGTGGGTTGATTAAGTCCCAAATACAAACAACAAAGGCGTGAAATCAACTACCAAGGCCTCCACTAATAGCCCTTCTTGTTGCAATTCTTACCATAAGGTAAAGGACACCCTGCAAGGTTATTATTAGACTGGTTCAATGTCTTCTCAAGGTACACAAGAAACCCCCTGTAAACACATGTGTGGTACCTAAGACAATATACTAAGGATACCAACTTATAGTCGGTGTTCATGGGAATAGTCGATGTTCAGGATTGTACGTATGGGAAGGGTAGCTAAGGCTGAAATGTCAAAAAAACTGACACCACAAGGGGGGCAAGGTGGTATCAATGAAATATATGTACATGCAAAATTCCTGAAATGCTTGGTTAAGAATTAGAGTGGTTTTCTCCTCAACTTAACTTCACATGATCTCATGTTTGAATCCTATTTGAGAGGAGATTCCCATACATACCCTTATGATTATTGGATTTTCCTATCCTTATGAAAGACATCTAGATTTCACAGTTTGAAATAGCCTCAAAGTTTTTTCTTCCACCCTATTCAAAGGCTCTATCCCTAAGCTAGTTATTGAACCCTATAAAATAAAAGTCTAGTCAATTTTAGATTAAGCGTTGATTTTAGTGGTTGTTGTTACATAGAAGGATGCATAAGTGTGAAAAGATGATGTTCTCAACTTAAAAAGGAAAAATGAAATTACTTACAATTGGAAAATACCACTTAAAGCTTCAAAAAAGTTACTTGAATATAAACAACTTTCATAAAGAAAGAAAAACCAAGCATAACTTTTCAAGACTTTAAGCAAGATAAAACATTTTAAGGAAATTACTTTAACCAAAGAAAGAATTTTTTTTATTAATTTCATGAAACAATGTTAATGAAAGCAATACAATTTTTTCTTTTATGAAAACACTCCCCAAAAAATCAAAATTCCCAAAAAATTAATAAATGAACCGGAAACAACTAGGACAATCACCAACATACTAGTTTTGACTCAGATAGACACCCTGTGGTTGAAATGCAAGAAAAAAAAAGTACTTTAGACGAATTACAAACAAATCTAATCTGAAGATTATAAAGAAGAAGCCGGTGCACATTTTTTATGACAACTGGTCCTATCTTTCTTTGCTCCAATCAGATTTTGTATAGATCTGTGGCCTGCAAAACAACCATAAAAACCTTCCTCAAACAGATTGGCTACAAAAAAGATTGAAATTCAACTCTAACATAATATCAAATTAATTAAATTAAATGAACTTCAAATAATGAGCCAAACACAAATAATGATAAACTCTAAATTTGGGAAGGGAAAGATGTTAAATCTATATTCATATTATAGTATAAAATTACAAGTTTACCCTAATCTTCTAGGAACCTTAGAAAACCAATACTCTAGGTATCCTTCTTATCTCCTCCAATAATCCCAACCAAAACTCCAATTGTATAAATGACGAAACCATCTAGGGGAAATAGTTTCAGAATATAGGGAATAAATATCAATGCATAGGGTTATTGATTGAAAAGGATGGAGATAAAGAAAAATACTCCATCATAACTTCACTTAGGAAAAAATCCTCTCTCATGGTCTATCTCTCTTGTTTTTATAGTAAATGGAGATGGTTACCGTTGGGTAGGAGGAAATTGTAACTGAGGGGGTGGTTACCAAATTCACCTTAAATCCCTTATTTGTTGTTAGGGAAAGTGATCCTATGGTTGGGGTCAAGGCCACCAATGTACTAGGGGTATAAAGACTGATACAGAAAGGTATTGCAAGCACAAATATAGACAATATTAAAGGGTCAGAAGGTTGAGCCAAGCTTTCTCTAACCCTCCTCTTGCTCCTCTTTCTCCTCTTGCTCCTTAATCCAAGAGACCTACAAAACAAGATTTACACCTTCCTCAAACCAATTTGATCACATGTACAACAATGATAATCAAGATAACACAAAAACCTAATATGATAATCATCAATATGTAATCATAAATAGATATACAACATCCATTAGACAATGATTTGGAAAGGGAGTATCATCAAATATTAATTATCAAGTGGAAGAAGTACAAGGTATACCTTCTCCTCATGAAACTTTGATTTGGATCTCTTGCTTCTCTTCTACAAGAATATCAACCTCCAAGATCTACAATAGAAGGATATTACTTCTAGGGAAAATGTAGGGGGGATGAGAGTCCCAATTTCCCCAGCATAACAATGCAAAGGCTAAGTCCCCTTTCATGGACCCCTCTCCCTCTCTTATATAGTATTTTGAAGAGTTAAGGTCGAATAGGGACCAGTTACAACCAAAGGAGCAGTTCCAAAACCACACAAACCACCCCAACTTCAATATTTTTCATGTTTTAATATTATTTTGGCCACTTTAGGATATACTCGTGGATTTACTTAAGAATAGTAACGAGTGACACGCAAGTTTCCTCAGGAAACCTCACTAGTGGGTCAAAAAATCCAGTTTTATGGTATTTCCATTCATTTTCATGGGTTAGTGTCTTCTGGAAAGTTTTTCCATGGGATGATACCTTTCCAATGGTTTAAAGAAGAGGTTAAATAGAGTTACATAACTATATATATGGGTCCTCCATTACAGGTGTCTTTAAAGTGACTAACAAGAGATTTCATGAAGTGTCATCATGGAAATGTTGTCATGCGATGAAAACATGTAAAAGTCGTTACAGATGGAGAAGTGTAATTTTGGGATATAACAGACGCCCCCTAATGTATGAGGTTAGAGCGGAATACGATAGCCAAAATACATTATAAAAGGGAAGCAACTAAGATGAGAAGACACTGGAGAATCCAAGATCGTAGGTTCAAACAAAGGTTCCTGAAAGAGAGATAAATGTCAGACAAAACTGATATTCAGGACATATATTTCCATATAAAAATGATTGCCATAAATATACAAGCGGATCCAACATTTGTATAACTGATGTAACTATCATGGTCGCACAATATGCAAAAAAGCACCATATAAAATCTAAAGGAATCATGGCCACAAATGAACACGGTGGATCCATGCTCAATAATCGATCATAGTCACAAGAATACAAGGTGGATCTATGTCTCATAAAATTTCATATGAAGTGCGACAAGGTCTTGCATGAATCGAGAAATAACAAAAAATGACGATGCTACTGTCGGCCCAAGGTCTTCAATCCAAACTGCCCAAAGATACGAATCCTAACCATGCGAATAAAGGAGTTGAAGCCGAACATGGAGGAAATCGTTTGATTAGCGCTCATTGATGAAAACCGTTAACAAACGCGAGGGAAACCACCATTAATGAAAATGGTACCCAAGGTACCCAACACATTTTAACAAGTGTGAATAAATGGTGTTGAACTCGAAGACCTGAAGAATCCGTCGAGTAGGAGACATTAAGGGATTCCCGCTATCCAATAGTGAGGGAAATTGTCACTAATGACTGCAATCCCCAAGGTACTATCATAAACTCTAAATATCATTCCCAGAGAAATATTTGTTGAAGTTGATAGGAAAAGATCCATTGGAAGGAAGGCATTAAGGAATCATCCAACATGAGGTAAGTTAAAGATTAATTGGATCTAGATCTGTTACAAAGTTTTGGAGAAAGGAACATTGAAGACTGAATGTAATGAACCGACACCAGGGAGTGGATGACACAAAAGGTCAAGGCAATTGTAGAATGGACAAAAAAGGTTTTATCCTTGAACAATGAGCGTGACATAATAATGACTTAGACAACATTTTGACAACATGGGACCAACAATACAAATCTGTAATGTAGGAGACATTGATAGAATCTCTGTATAATTGGAAAAGTAACCAACTGGAAGAGTGGAAACTCTGAGATTGGGATTAATCCTATGGTAAAAAATAAAACCCAACTGTTGATAGACTCAAAACTGGTGCTTTGTTTAAGGAAATGGGATTTGCTGCCATGATACAAAAGACATTCAAATGAACTTCTCTTTCCCTCTTTCTTGTAAAGGTTTAACACGTCCAAGAAATCAAACTCATGACCTTCTTCGTTGTTGGAAAGATTGAAGAAGAGAGAGAAGAATGCTTGATAAAGCAATGATTCGTGGATTTTACGAGCCTGAATTAGTATATGCTCGTCGGTGTTTTCATAGTTTTGAGAGTCTGAAAACTCCAAAGAAGACTCTAGGGGGGGAATTTTTCGTAAGTTTAGTCTCCTAAGTCTGAAAAAGTATAAAACAATCTAGAGGAGAACTATCTTAGCTAAAATGAACTAAGGCATGCCTTTTTTGTAGTTAATCGGCAAGGTCCGACAAAGGGGTAAACTATCACCATACCAATGCTCCTTAAAAAGAAAGTAGAACGCTTTAGTTTTAACAAATGTGAAAGGAAAGCAATATAACTTGATGATTTTGTCCTAAATTTTTAGTGAGCGTGACAATGGCATAAAGAACTCTCAAAATCTTTTTGATAGTTAAACCAGAGCATGAAAAAGAGAAAAGTAAGCTCGAACAGGGTTCCTTTTTCGTAAATTTAGTCCTCCAGGACCGAAAAAGAGATAAATCTATACCTGAATATACTCTTCTAGCCACAAATGACTAAAATATTCTTTTTTTCATAAATAATCCACATAGCCCAAAAAAGAGATAAACTTATACCTATGTGGATGTTCCTTCACATCCTTTAACGCGTTTGAAGGGACAAGTGAACTCGATAATCTAGTCACATTTAGGGAGTCATACCAGAGCTTAAAGGTAACTCCTTACCTTTCCCGTAAAGTTTTAACGAACTCGAAAACGTCAACTTGTGGTCTCCTTACTATTTTTAATGAGCTCAAAGGAAAGCAGGAAGAATGCTCTAAATGAAAGGAGATGAGTGTCAGAGGCATGCAAAACTACTTCCAAGCGTGAGGAACATACCTAAGCATAATGTAAGGAACATGATCAGGATAAGGACACTCGGGGGACATCTCCTCCATGTAAAAGGTGCCAAGTTGCAATGGAAAAATGTTACAAAGCTCAACGATGATGAGAGAAGAGATGAAGGATTATATAGCGAGCTAAAAGCATGGAAGTCAGCATCAGGCTCATAAGTGCAAGCAAGGTACATGCAAATACAGTTACAACTTGAACAAAAAGGAGAGGCTAGTAAATAGTTGTGAATCCAACTAAGAATTTTGTCTCCAAGAAACAACAGTATCAAGATCATATTCAGAAGAAAATATTCGATTCAGGTCACTTTGGTAGAAACACTTGCAACTTTGTTATCTTCCACAAAAGGTGTAGTCAAGGCAGGATCAACTGAAGAAGACTCTATAGTTCCAAGGCCCAAGGATTTATAATCAAAAAAGGAAAGAAAAAGTTGACATGGGGAATAGAGTCTGCATGAACAAACTCAATATCATAGGAAGTGAAAAATCTATAAGAAGAATAAAAATAATCAGGATCACTGATTTGTTGTTCAATGGAAAAGTACAAAGACTCAACCATGTAAACATAGGAGGATCGATCATTAGACAGATCAGTCTCAACAAGCGATTCAGGGTTGGATTTAACTACAAATGACTCAACATCTGTAAGAAGGTCAGATTGTATCAAAGACTCTAGGAAGACTTCATCGAAAGGAAGTAGAACATCCTAGATAGAATACATGTCTAAAAATTCATATGGATCAATAGGGTGAAGAGTAGGCTCCAAATTCTCCATTGAATAGATCACCTGGTCAATTGTTGGGACCAAGTCCCAAGAAGGTAAGCATGAATCCAGAGGCTTCTTCTTTGTGGCAATTGGACACGAGGGATACGAGGCCACATAATTCACCCGTGGCGGGGGAGTGTCCACTGAAACACTGGGAATCAACAAAGGATAGACCTGGTCTCTAGTTGGGTTAGGAGAGGGATCAACAAATGTCGGCTGATCAACAATGACAATACTTTCATTATGAGGAAAGTACATCACACAAAAGAGCGTTGACACCGTAGCTTTCATAACATAAACATAATCACGTCGGAGGAGCATATTAAAATTCAATGGGTCCTCTCTTACCATAAAATCAACTAAGATGGTATTCCCACCCAAAGTAACAAAAATTTGATTAAGAATTCCCAAAGCTTGACCAGTTCTTCCATCAAAAGCAAGTAACTCACTATTAGTCAACATAAGGTTGGGAGATCCCATGCCTATCCAAGCACATGTGGATAAAATACTAACAGAGGTTCCTTCATCTACAATACAACGATAAATCGTGTAATGTCCAATTTGGACATTTATTTGGAAAGGTGCATCTGAAGGAAGGTGCAACTCAGCTGGGCTATCCCAATTAAAAGAAGCAATCTAAGGGCTTTGCAGGGGTTCATTCGAAGTGAAGTCGATGCCCCCTTATCCAGAAATTTTTGAAGTGGCAATGAAGAAAAATTGAGTAGCAAATGATTCACTCTCCAAACGAAGAGCGGGATTGATCGAAGATGACATCAATTCAACCACTTGATGAAGGTCAATCTTCAAAGGAAGAGTGGGATTAACCAAAGATTGCATTGGTTCAATCACTTGATAAAGGTCACTCTTTGAAGGAAGAGTGGGATTGACCAAAGATTTCATTGGTTCAACCACTTGATCAACCAAAGGTTGAATAAGTTGTTGAGAAATTACAGGTTGTTCAGGAGCAGGATATACTTGAGACTCAAACCACACTCTTCATACTTCTGTAATAGTAGGGCGCTGATGAGTAAAATGATCTCCCTCACAAATATTACAAGGGAACTTAGGCTTGTGTTTTGAATGGTTAGTTTTCTCAACGGTGTCAACATGACTTGCATTGGTTGACTTTTTTCCCCCAGCATGACCTCCAAAGGCTGGTTGGTTAGGTCCAACATGACCTATACGAGTTAGATAGGTGCCCCCAACATGACTTCCAGAGATTGAGTGGTTAAGATCAACATGACTTGTAGAGATTGAGTGTGTGCCCCAAGCATGACTTATAGAGGTTGGGTGGTTGGGTCCAGCATGAATTGTAGAGGTTGGTTGTTTTCCCCCAGCATGACTTCCAGAGGTTGGGTGGTTTGGTCCAACACGACATGCAGAGGCTGGTTGTTTTCCCCTAGCATGACTTCCAGAGGATGGGTGGTCTACAGAGGTTGGATGGGTTCCCCCTTGCTTTCGTGTCTTCTTCCTATTCATCCTTCTTTTACTCCTTTGAGATTGTAGGTTACTAGTATAAGAAATTTCACCACATGAGGTAGAGGGAGGAGGAGAGGTTGCGATTGGTGAAGGGGAGACATTTTTTTGATGCCCTTGATATAAGGTGCTTACTTGAGAAGCATCATGAGCATTCAGGACAGTAAGAGTGCAAAACAACCAAACCAGTATCCCTAGGGTGAATCCAGGAAGATTCAAAGTGGGAATCAAGGGAACACCAACATTCCCAGTAAAAGGAAAAGGACAAGAATCCCCTAGCATGGGGGTCTTCTGGTTGGTGTCAGTATGGGAACTAGGCATAGTTTTTTACTTAACAAGAAATAAAAGTTTGAGGTCAGCTGGAAACCAACAACACAAAGAGCACACCACTAGAATAAATCCTAAGTATCAAGACCAGACACACAAGGATACCTTCCAAAGGAGAGTATGGGATGATGAGGGCCCAAAACTAACTAGTGAAGGACAAAGAACTGTTACTTGGGGTCCACATACATTGCCTTGTGTCCAAGCACTTGAATCACCGAACTAATTTCCCAAATTGTATGTAAGGTATTTCCTCCTGATCCTGCCCTAGGTATAGTGGAAATATCCTTCCACCATAACCTATGTGGAGTCCTAGAAGTACAGATACTAAGGCTACCAAAATCACAAAGAAATTCTAGTGGAACATTTGTCAGTCCATCCAATGCACTTAAGAAGGGTAGCTAAGCCCAAAACTCAAATAATACCAGGCACCACACGGGGCTAGAAGGAGGTACCGGGTAAGTCCCCAAACATGGAGTAGCTCTGGTGTATGCTCAACTGAGTATAGGAGGGGTATCTCCACAACTCAGTATCACACAAACTCATGCTCGACTCCTGTGTTAGAGGAGATTTCTGGTGTCTTTCTTTATGAGATTGGATTTCCTGAATGAAAGGCCACTAGGTTTGAGTTTAAAGTTTTGGGCAGTCAAAGATGTACCTAACCCAAAACACTATCCTAAACTAGTGTGTGGCATCCCTAGAAATAAAATGTTACTAATATGTTTTAAATGTTAGCGTTCTTTTTAAGGGTTGTTGATTACTCAAAGGTAGAGGAAATGAAACCAATGATGTTTTGACTTGAAACCATAAACAAGATAACTAATGTGAAAGAGAATTAAAATGCAAACTTTTACTTCTCTTTTTCTTTTCAAAACTAAAAATAGAGGCCACAAAAGAAAGATTTCTTTTTGTATTTAAAAAAAACAGAGGTATGCAATGGGGCCAAATACTAAACCCTGGCCTAAATGCATATAAAGAAAATACTTGCTCTTTTTTTTTACTTTTTATTTATAAATGAGAAATAAACCTACAAACTAATGCACGCATATAATATAAACAAAGCAAAAGGAATTATGCCCTATAACCACCAAACAGACCCTAGGCTTCCCTAAAGTCAGATTAAACCTTCCTTTAAAGGTAAATTGGCATAAGGGAACAAGCCACCCACTTGGGCATGAAGAAGTTAACCAACAAGGATTATGGAAACCAAGATCAGAAAGCTGCTAAGTACATGTTATGACCACTAATAGAGGCTGAGCATAATCATGCACTACAAGGCCATGCCAATCAAGGAGGTGTGGGAAAGAGAAAAGGACAAGACCAAAGGATTAATAAAGATGTCACAAATCAAGTCAATAGGACATTAAATGAGAGACACCACTTCCTACTGTTCATAAACAGATAGGGGACCCAACATAAACCCTCAACCAACAACAAACCACCCTAAATAGGACAAAAAAGAGTGAAAAATAACTGAACAAGGGAACTCGCGAGTTTCCTTAAGCAAAGTAGCAAGTGACAGGTAGTTTTCCTTAAGGGAAGTCGTATGTGCATCAGGAACATGCGACTATGCATCCTGATAGTCGCGAGTTGATGTTGGAAGGCCTAAAAAAGGTCATAAATAACCTTAAAAAGGAAAAGAAGGTGTTCAAACAGACATACGAGTGACTCCTAACTTGCAAGAAGTACTTAGAGAACCTTAATTAGATTAGAAAAACAAGGCCAAAATACCCTAAAATAGACAAGGCATCCCCATTGGATTCGCCAGTTCTGTTGTTAGGGAAATTGTTCCTATGGATGGGGTAAAGGCCACCAACGTACTAGGGTATAAAGACTGATATATAAAGGTATTGCAACCATAAATATAAACAATATTCAAGGGTTAGAAGGGTTGATACTTTGCATATTGAAGGTTGATCCAAGATTTCGATATCCCTCCTCTTGCTCCTCTTGCTCCTCAATCCAAGAGACATGAAAAATAAGCTTTACACCTTCCTCAAACCAATTTTACCACATATACAACAATGATAATCAAGATAGCATAAAAACCTAATATGATAACCATCAATATGTAATCATAAATAGATATACAACATCCATTAAACAATTATTTGGAAATGGAAGAGCATCAAATATTTATTATCAAGCGGAAGAAGTATAAGGTATACCTTATCCTCATGCAATACACCTCGTGAAACCTTTGATCGGGATCTCTTGCTTCTCTTCTCCAAGAATCTCAACCTCAAAGCTCCGCAACAGAAGGAGATGATTGCTAGGGAAAAGGTAGGGGGGATGAGAGTCCCATTTTCACCAGCATAACAATGCAAATGCTAAGTCCCCCTTCATGGACCCCTCTCTCTCTCTTATATAGTATTTTGAAGAGTTAGGGTCGAATAACGATCGATTACAACCAAAGGAGCAATTTCAAAACCACCCAAACCACCCCAACTTTGATATTTTTCATAATTAATATTTTTTTGGCCACTTCAGGGTATACCCATGGGTTTACTTAAGTAGAGTCACGAGTGACACGCAGGTTTCCTTAGAAAAACTCATGAGTGGGTCAAAAAATCCATATTTAGGGTATTTCCAAGCATTTTCAGGGGTTGGTGTCTCCTGGAAAGTATTTCCTTGGTATATACATTTCCTATGGTTTAGAGAAGAGGTTAAACGAAGTTACATAACTCTAGGCATGGCTCCTCCATTATAGGTGTCTTTAAAGTGACTAACAAGAGTTTTCATGAAGTGTCATCATGGAAATGTTGTCATGCGACGAAAACATGTAAAAGTCATCACAGATGGAGAAGTGTCATTTAGGGCTATAACACTATTTTCGACATTTTATATGTTTTTTGGTATTTTTTGGGGAATTTTCTTCCAAAATAAAGACAACTAGTGAATGATTCCTAGGAAAAGTAAAAGTAGCAACAAATTTCAATATTTTGTTGAATTCATAGGAAAATTGAAGGTAAGTTAGAAAATGGCTTGCATTATGCCTAATATTAGGAGGAAATTAAACTTAAAACAAGGTTACAAACTTCTCGGATGTTAGGGAATCACATAGGTTTGCTGAATGTTTAAGGCCATAATATGAGTGGTCAAATCAAGGCACTTCCATCCATTTTACTATCCTTTTGTGTGATGAACAAAAGTGTCATCATGTGAATTGTTGTCGTAGATGGAGAAGTGTCAATTTGAGCTGTAATAGAGAGACAAAAAAGAAAAGGAAAGAAAGAAAAACACTAGGGTTTGTAGTAGTAAAGGTAACTATGAAGAAAGAAAAACACTAGGGATTGTAGCAATTAAGGTAACTTTGAAATCCTCTACTTAAAAAAATTTGAAAATTTATGTTATTTTTTTAATCAATTGAGGGAAAACTTGAGATGAATAAACTTAACTGAAATGTCTCCTTTGCAGAGTTGTATGTGTCTGCGATGATCCCTTATAAAATTTCTCTTCAAAGAAATTTGCCTATACAAACTCTTCCTTTCTAAATCTCTCTTGCACAAGTCTCTCCTCAAACGTTTGGACAAAAAAGGATTAGGGACTAGGATTTTCTTGTATTTATAAACTCATTGTCTAAAAGTAAAATCTTACTCTCTTTTTTTTTCATTTGATATTTCATCTCGTGTGTAGTTTTTTTTAAAATCGGCATTGCGACGCGCTTTACAAAGTATAACACGCCATTGTGCATTATTGATTTCAAGTGCATTTTATATACATCAAGAGGTTGCATTTTGGCGTGCATCTGCAATGAGTGCACTATTTATATTAATCATACCAAGTGCACCAATGCGTAAATAATGAATTGAGCGCACCAATTACTTGAAAAAATAGAATGTTGTATGTTTCCCAATTTTATTTTAATAAGGAAGATATGTATTGATTATGGTTTTGACACAAATGCAAGGGAAAAAATGATTGATAAATCAAATGGATGATTCTTCAAATTTCACTCATTCCAAGTTTATCAAGTTTCCCTTGTCGTCTATAGTAAGTGCATATTTATTTATATTTTGATTATCATATTGAATTTACTCTATATTTGCACATGCATTTGAATAATTGTGCATTGACTTCTGCAAGATCTTGATTTCAGATCAATTTTAGATGCACATGATATTCCACCACTCTCAAAAGGTCAAAAGGTATTATTAGGAGAAACATACCATAGGAAGATGGTAGATGAAAGTGGAAGGCCACTTTACCTCGCCAATTGTAACATGCCGTCACTTGAAAACCATCCTAGACCAATGGTACTTTAATGTGAACTAGATCTCTTTTATTAAACCCAAGTAGTATGTGGTTGTTCAAAATGTAAAGGGTTGAAGGTGAACCCTAGGTGTGTTAAATTTCCCCATTATTGATGACCAACTACCCAAATTTGACGATATAATACCCCCCACTACAATCAAGGATCCAATAGGTGATATAGAAAAGACACGTAGGAACACTTCCATAAGCTCATTTTTTAAAAGTTGGAATCCAAATCAACCATGTTTCATCTTAAATTAACCAATCCATCTCCTTCTATTGAGTCAATTTAAAATTTCTCGTGAGCCAATGTATGACATCAATACTACCCAAAACATCTCTACAAGTAGATATAAAAAGTTGAATGACCTAAGAGAAAAAAAAAGACCAAGTACAAACAAAGGTCGGTTCAATTTTTGGAGGGTAGTGATGACTTCTCTTTTCCCATCCATTTGAAAATAAAATACCAACTAGTTACAATCACTCTTTGTATGGTGCTTGGTCGTCTTCCTTACATGCGACTGGTGTTGGGACCAAATTATCCTGTTGTGGTAACAATTAGATGATTTAAAAGTTTAAAATAGGCATTGAAAATCTCAGATTGTTTATCCTTTTGCATGTGTTAATTCCTCCCAAACAATCAACACCACTTATACCATTTTGTATTCCTTTTTATAGTTGATTTGACTACTTGAATATTTTTAATACAAACTTAGGATTTCCATGTATAGTATGTGCATGAATGCTTATGCTTCCGGAAAATTTAACAATAAGAACTTGTTATATATCAATGGTCATCCACACACTCATGGGAAAATTGTAGGGTTCATAGATATATGTAGGTGTTCATTGTTCAGTGCAAATTTTTCATTTGAGAAACACTTCAAGTGACAAAGAGTTCTTTATGAAAAAAAGGCATCCAAATTTGTTGGCATGCATGCAATACATAGTTTGACTCTGGTGACAAGTTGTTAATAAACTATAATTTTCGTAGACCACAAAATGCTCTTCAAAAATTATTTGCATTGGGACTACCTTAGATGTCCCCTTGTGGCATAAGAAAAACATCTTTGAGTAATTGTATTTATTTATTTTCAATGGAATTAATGTTAATGTATTGCTTAATTCATTTTTTTATTAAGTGGTTGATTGTGTGTGTACTATTGGAAAAAAATACCCATGCTTTTAATAATTATTTGGTGTAATATTTCAACACATTAAAGGAATTGTGATTACTAATATCATCGATTTAATGCTCAATATTTTTGCAACCAGTATTTTGACGACAATCAACATGTCTACCATCTATTGTACACCCCAGTAAGATGTCAAATCGAGAAAAGGTTTCTAAATGAGTGGGGATCATAGATGAAGCATACAAAGCATGGTTGAATCAACCACCTATTTAATTCCCACTTATAAGTCCTAAGTCACTAATTCATAACATCTATAGAAACACTAACTATTCATAGGCTATGGATGAAAACAATGATGTAGAGGTTGGTATGGATGATTTCTTATGGGTTACCTTCTTCGAAATCTTGAAATTTGCTTGCATCATCCCTCTCTTTGGGCATGGATCAAGGTCTACCTAAATAGGGACAATAATGTTGTTGTACAACTTGAAATCAATGTATAGTATGTTTGACACGTATTTCTCAGCACTGCTTAGGTAACTAACCATCATGTTTCCATTAAGTTACCACTAAAAAGCGATTTGTTGCATGATTAATGACAGCGTGCATTTATGTACCCTCTAATTGTAGGTTCCTCAAAGATAAGGTATTTCCAAGTGATAATGTCCCCCATTACAAGTTACAACTACGAAGAGTTGCCAAAGCGATTGCTAGGAAAGTTGGGTGTTGAATACATATCGTATCATGCTTGTCTGAATGTTTATATTTTATATAGAGTCAAATACACTAACAAAGAGATATTTCCAAAATGTGGGCATGACAGGTACCAAATATAAACAAAAAGGATAAGGCACATGGTCCTGCTCATAAGATATTGAGGCACATGCCTATAATACCAAGGATTCAAACTATTTTTTGTTGCAAAAAATTAGTCTTGTTTCAAGGGTAGCATACCTTGTACAAAAGTGATATAGGAGTTATGTTGATTCCTACATATTCAATAGCCATGAAGAATATAGAGTATACATGGAAAGATAAATTCAAGGATGAATCACAAAGCCTTAGATTGATCATATCCATGGATGGAGTTAACACATATTCCCTCCAAAACGCCAATTAGTTTGTTTGGCCAGTGGTGATGATTAATAACAATATACTGCCATGGTTTTCCATGAAGAATGAACATATTATGTTGGACCTTATAGTTCCTAGTAGAATACAAGTAAAGAAAATGGATGTCTATCTCCAACCATTAATCGATGAATTCAAGCAATTATGGGAAGGGATACATGTATACAATGTATAAAGTACTATTCGAGAGGTCTTTTATGTTGTATTGCATATGTGCATACACCATGCACGATTATCTAAGAATAAGAGTTTGCTTTGTTAAGCATGTTGATTGATTCACTTGTATCCACAATTTTATTTGACAAAGTTAATTTGGTGCATCCACCTTCTTTGGCGCTAACATGTTCCATATATAATAACATCACAAGTCTTGTAATAAAAGGATATCATGTATGTAAATATTTTGTAACTTTAATAAAGATTAAGTGGTCCAACCGCATATGAATGTTGATGTATGATTGCTCAAGGGCGTTCCTCCCATAATACCACCCTTATAGAAGAGAATAATATTCTTTCAATGGTAAACTAGAGAAAATCCATAGACTTGAAATAATGACACCAACAGATTGTCTTAGGCCATATGCCACAAAGGAGAGGGAAATTGCAGAATTTTTTTATTCAAATGGGGAGCTTATGTTCATGATCGGGTATTTTTCAACACCTATGTTGATACAATGTCCATTGGAATGAAAATGAAATATATGTTTAATAAGATTCCATATTGGGAGCATCTTAAGATTACCCACTTACTATATCCCATGCATATTTTCAAAATGTTTCATTTTCTTTATGGAGGTACATATCGTTGAAAAAAGGTGACACATTGGATGCTACGAGAGATATTATTTCTTCAAATACTACAAGAAACATTGGACAAGAAAATAAAGTAAAGGAGAGGTCAACCCTTCTTGGTCTTTTAAAGACCGTGATGTCCCATGGATTTTGAAGAAAAATGATCTTTCTTTAGCAAAGAATGTTATCTTGAGTTTGAAGGCACCTTCATTATACAGGTCGACTCTACAATGCTGCTTCATAGTAGAAGGACAATTGTCAGGGTTGAAATTACATGACCATATAAACCTTTTAAGGGTATGTATGTCCATTACATGCTTCTTTTGTTCTAGTGTAGGTTACAATATGTTGTTCATTCACAATTTTATGCCAATTAATTTTGTACAAGTTAATTTTGTAGTGATCTATATCGTTTACTCGTGCATGATTTTGTAAACAATTACTTACCCTAGGAACTACAATGAGCCATATCTAAATTATTAGCATTTGTACATTGTAATACATCAAAAGAGATTCACATGGATATAATTCCACGATGGCTTCAAGAGATCATTGAAACTTTTTGTATGTTTGAGAAGGAACTTTTCAAAGTTTGATGGACTTATAGGTCCATCTTCTAATTCTCCTAAATGACGAGTTTGAATTAGTTGGGGTGGTCTGATGTCCCTAGATATTCTTCTTAGAGAGGTACATGAAAAGTTGAAGGGGTTTGTTCGATAGAGGGAAAAACCGAAGGGGTATATTGTAGAGGGGTTCATAGTATACACATCATTCTATCATGCTAATGAATACATCAAACAAATCAATAACACAACATGTGGAGTGGTTTGGGATGACCAATGGAATGAGGATGAAAGGGAAGGGGATCTACTCCAAACAAACAGAAAAAGGTGCATGATAAAGAGTAAGTCACTTATATTTTGTCAATTTTTTATAGAGTAATCGTTTACACTTCTGAACTTGATAATATATTTGATATCATATTAATCATTTTCATTTCAACAATACACCAACAAATGAAAAAATTGATGCCATCAATCAAATTGTTATTTACAACATGGAGGCAACACAACCATGGGTTGCATTGAATGAAGAGAAGGAAATGGGACAGTGATAGAAAATAATTCGAACAGTTGAAAAGTAGAAGCATGCCTTATCTTAATCATTTAAAAGAAAACATGTCAATTATTTGTCATGTTAGTTGATTGGATAACCAAAAATATGGCACGTACGATCATTAGTTGCATGGTGAAGAGGACATGCACTAAACATAGGGATTGGTTGCAACAACTTTGTAATAATGTCTCCATGTACATTGTTAATTTTACACTGTATTTTTGAGTTATAACATGTATTATTTTTTTAGTAATGCTCATGTTACTAGACATATGCCAACATCCATTGTTCACATTTTTATAGGTGCATTTTCTCCCATCTATGTGGGGATGTGGATATCATTTCCGCATTAAGGAATTCGATGATGGATGTCTCACATTTGACTATGGAGTGCAGGTCAAGCCCGACCAATCTAGTTGGGCTAGCCATCACGATCAGAACCTAATAGAGGGGAACATAGACTGCATTGAAAAGATACCAGCGATCATGCAAGTGGACTACTCATCTTTTCAATGTGTTTTTTTTAGGTGCAAGTGGTAAGTTACTTTCAAATGAAATAATGTAAAGGAAGATCACAATAGTGGGCTAATATGTATCAACTCTAAAAATATGTGGGATGAAAAGAAGGAGCCTTATGTTTCCCCAAAACACTACAACCAAGTGTTCTTTTACCCGGATATGTTGGATAAGGATTGGTGGTTCGTACTAAGACACGATTTGAGATCAAAACATCATTTTGTTAACAACAACGTTATCATGCCAAGCAAGGAAGTTAATTGGGGTGATGCCGCAGAATAATGATATGTACATGTTTTAATTGGACATTTATGTTATGGTTGTGACATTTATTATGGGCATCTATATATAATTATAATTGATGGATTTAGTTTTTTCTTCATTTTATAATGCACATGAAAAGTTAACAGCCATTTACAATCACTATGTTGAAGACAAATTAAAAAATGTGAAACTTCAAGGTTTTTAATGAATTATGAATCATTTTTATTGTAAAATTCGCATTTTGTCTCTTTTTATAAGATTTTTATGATGTTAGATATGAAAACTGAACAACCATTTACAACCACGATATTGAAGATAAATTAAATTTTTGTGGAACTTCAAGCTCTTTTATATTTATTTTTATGTCAATACATTTTAACTCTCGCCCTAAAGAGAAAGTTTGAAGAAAAAACTAGCTTATATCTATTCTTCTCTAAAATTGATATAACTCCATTAAATATGACGAGTTAATTAAAAACATTAAAAAACATAATTGATTATGATAATGACTTTTAACTATAATTTAATTACAAATAGTAGTTATTTTATTAATGATTTTATTTTTAAATATTTATAATGATTATGCAATATTATTTTATTTAACAATGTATATATTATACTTAATATATTTGCAATGTGCAATGTACAAATAGCACAATTTCTAGTAATATTTTAGTAATATTTACTTAACATATTTGCAATGTGGAATGTACAAATAGCAGAATTTCTAGTAAAACACATTTGTTTATATGTGATATAAATGGTATGTTGATATATAAATAAAAATATTATAAAAATAATTTCCAGTTATTAAATGTATATTTCATATCACTTAATATAAAATTGTTCATCAATAACTTCTCTTATATATTAAATGTGAGGATGTTGACAATGTAAATTTTAATTTTAATTTATTTAAATTAATATCATCAAAATGAAAATTTCTCTCTATATACCTTTCGAGAAAGTTTGGTATTATTGTTTATGATCGTAAAAACATGGTACTTATATATGTATAGTTTAAAACTTTTGAGAAAGTTTGGAAATTTTATTATTATGGTTTATGATTGTAAAAACGTGGTACTTATAAATGATTCGAAGAAAAAATGTTTGTAAATAGTTGTAGAAATACTATAATAGATTAATTGTTTGTGAACTAATAGAGTTTTATATTATTTGTGTTAAAAAGTAAAAGATTTTGTTTTTATTAAAAATGTTAATTATTTTTTATAATTAGGTATTTAATATGTTTGGTTGATTTGGTTATTTAAAAAAAAATGACGAGAATTAAAAGTATTTAATATTTTAAGACGAATGTTTTGGAATTAAATAATTAAATATTTTAAATATATTTTTAACTGTTATGATTAAGTCATGCTTTGTTGTTAAAGTGCACATAAATGAAAATATATGAAAATATTACATGCTCAACTACTTATTAGCTGCAAGTTATTTAGTTGTGAGAATTTCATGATGTGTTGATGCATCATCACCCACATTTATTGACTTTCCTTAAATTGAAATTTAGTTTTTATGTATATGTTATATAATGAATAATACAATGTAATAATATAAATCATTAACATACACGTAATACATTTTACAAGTGAGACAACATTAACATGAACATAATATGAAAATGCATAATATATATGAATGATAATATCAAAATTAATATAGATGTCGAATATACATCTCAAATATATGATCAAATATTATAGCATATAGCAATTTTTGACAACAAACTTTATCTACCTTCAACAACAACAATCAAATCCATGACGTTGTTATGCGATGCTCTCCTCTCAAGGGGAATTTATGATCTAAACGGGGAACCTTTATCCTCTTCTAAAAAGATTTGGGTCTCAAACCTATTCTTCAAGAGCTCCCTTCACTCCAACATGTTATCCTCCAAGTTGAACCCATCATACTAGTAGTTAAACATGAAGCAAGAATAATTCCAAGAATGGTTGGGGAAACATAATATTTTCTCCCTTTTTTATGGTGCCTCTAAAGACAACCTAGGGGTGGCATATGCGGGAGGGATCCTTTTGGATCCTAGTGGGATGATTGTGAATAATTTCACTTGGGGTCTGAGATGTGCAACCAATAACTAGGTTGAATCAATAGCTTTGATGATGGGGGATAAAGAAACTGAAGCAAAGGATGGTGATGACTCTCTAATACCACTTCTTCTTCCTTCTCATGCTCCGCATCATGGTGGATGAAAATGACATTAAGGATGGCGATGACTCTCTAATGGACTGGAAGGTTTCTTAGCAAATGTTTTGGAATTCAGTTTTGATTTAATGAGTTGTGTTTCCTATCAGGATAATGTACAAGGATTGATATAAGAAGAAATATTTACCAATTTGAGCCTGCATGTGGTGTCATATAATCTTTGTATTTTCTCATCTCACTAGGTGAAGGGCACTAAAAAATTTTCATTATGTGAGGGACAAAATTCTAAATGGGTGACATGTTGGGGAACAACCTTTCTTCTCTTTGGCGGCTTGAGTAGTGCTCTTTTGTGTTTTTTCTCAATGAGGATTCTATTTCATTTTTGGAAAAGAGTGACTTGTTTCATGACCTATTTACAACTAGGTTGTTTCCATGCCTTCGAGAAAAACTAAACTTGGGGCTATCATGTCCGAAATAAATGGAATTCGGGCTATGATACGATTAATGCAGTCTAGGTGGGATGAATTTGTGGAGGTGAACAAGTATATTTCATATCACATTTCTATGGTGGATACTTGGCTTGACGACATAGATGAACTTGTGTGCCTATAGGTTGGAAAACTTGAGAAGCTCATCAAGGACATGGAAAAACTGGTCAACTTGTCATGGGAGATCCATTATCAAAAGAACTAGTTTCCAACTTCCCGTGCCCAAAAGGAGAATTCTATCCAACAACCTCTTATGTAATTCATCGATTTGGAGTCCCCTAAGCAAACTTGGGATGGACTATTCTATCTTTTTCAGCACTATGTACTTGGTTTTTAATTTTTGTTTTATGTGTTTTAAGTGCATCTTTTTGTCAAGGCAATATGTTAGGATGTATATTTTGAATGAATTTGTAGTGTCAAAAGGAAAACTTTGGACCTCCATTAAAATTTTGGTTTTGATTACTATAATTCTGGACATAAGTTGGACTCCCTTTTTTAGGGATACAAACTACTTGTACTATTTTGATGTTCACGTCTTTTTATTAATATAAACTATTACCTATTCTCGTAAAAAAATATTATAGCATCTCAAATTTAAATGAGTTATGCGTTAAAACATTAATTTAAAAATAATGTAATCGTTAACATACACACAATAGTAACATTTTACAAATCAAACAATATCATCCAACATGATATGGAAAGACATAATATATATGAACGATAATATCAAAATCAATATAGATGTAAAATATACATCTAATGTGAAATATACCAATGGAATATACATATCAACGATCAAATATACTAGAAAGGTCTACTACCAGATCCAATTACATTAGATCTAGGTACACTAGAAGAGGTAGAGGTTAAACCACTACTTGTGTTAGAAAAAAATGCATAGGATAGAAATTCATGTATCTCTCCATCTATATCTATATCACTCAATAACATCACACCATATTCTAAATCAGATGGTGCAACTAATGCATTAGTGGATGTTGTAGCTAGTGCATCAATGGATGGTGCATGAGTGGAAGGTGGCAAGATTGTTGCAAAAGGGGAGGATGGTGCTGGGACTAGTGGGTTTGGTGGATCAATGGATAGTGCATGAGTGGATGGAGGTGGGCCTGTTGTATGAGGGGATCATGGTCATGGGCCTAATGGGCCTAGTGGATCAACCAATCATGCATGAGTGGATAGAGGTGGTCATGTTGTAGGAGGGGAAGGTGGTGGTGGTGTTATTCTATGAAACAACACTTTTCCGTCCAAGTACTGACACCAAATGTGTCAGTACACAAAAGGACAATGTGGATTGAAGTGGCTTAAAATTTATAGATGAAGTGAAGCCTTAATGCATACTTGTTCCTTTAGCCTTTCCAATATTTATGAAGGATTTTGTCTTGCATTCACGGGTCCTCTTGTGACAAGTCGTGTGTCACTCGCGGGTCAGCTCATATGTAACCCGTGAGTTAACCATAAAAATTTGCACTCGTGAGTTTCCTTCATAGAAGTCGTGAGTTACTCGCAAGTTTCTCTTATATGCACTCGCGAGTTCCCTAAGACAAATAAAAAAATAAAAATATGATTATTTTAGGGGCATTTGGGTTCAAAATGATAACTTCCGTAACTCCCCTAACCATCCTAGGCCTTGTAACATCTCCTCACCAACAAGTATAAATAGAGGGGAGGGGTAGAGGATAAGGGAGGCAATTTTGAGAGCAAGGTTATCCTAGACAAATCCATTGGAAAGAGGAGCAAGAGAACTCAATTTATTGTTATGTAGAGAAGCTTATCTCAGACAGGGTTGTAATATTTTCTGAAACTTCTTAATAAAGAGTGTCATTCTTCCATATTGTCTTTGTACATGTCCTTGTTGTCATGAATCATGATATGTATTTTTTTTTATTCTTAAATGCAATTATAATATGTTAATGCTTCTTTATATAACAATCAATAATTCCATGGAGGAACATCAATCTCTTTTGCAGGTACAAAATATAAGAAGGATGAGGAGCATCTGAGGAAGAAGGTTAAAGCTTGGATCAACCATCAGTAAAAAGGTGCATGTTCCACTAACCCTATTTCTCTTATATATATATATTTTTGTAATCCTTTATGTATGCAAACCATACCCTAGTATGTTGGTGACCCTAAGACCCCAAGTCATAAGGTATATATCCCTCACAATAGGTGGGCCTAGTGGTCTTGTTCGATTGGCAGATGGTGCATGAGTATATGGTGGTGGGATTTCTACAGGAGGGGATGGTGGTGACACATCAAGTCCACATACACCACAATAGGTTGAGGCTAAACCATGACTACCCATGTCAGATAAAAATGTAGGGAATAGAAAATGATGTATATATCCACCAAGAAATATATAACTTGATAACATCACATCATGTAAAACAACTAGTGCATGAGTGGATGGTGGTGGTCCATCTACAAGAGGGGACGATAATGGTGGGCCTAATATTGGAGGGGGTGGTTCATGTGGGACTAGTTTACTTTTGGTGAAACAATATATGGTGGTGTGCCTACTGCAAGAGGGGATGGTTGTGATGGGACTAGTGGGCCTTATGTATTGATGGATGTTTTATGAGTTCATGACCATGGTCCTGCTACATGAGGGGATGGTGGTGGTGGGACTAGTAGGATTGGTATATTGAACGCTGTTTTAGGTGGTGGTGGGTAAGAACTAAATGCATGTGCAGTGGTGGATGATCCAATAGTTGTTGGAATAGTGGATGGTATATAATATGGAGGAGAGTAATCCTCATAAGACAACTACAATGAAAGGCTTGGAACACCCCTCAACTCATTGAGTGGCGTAAGGCTGGAACCAACAAAATGATGCATCAATAATCAATAATTTCATATCTTAGGGAAGGGTTGACCATACAAGAGCAAAATTAGGTTTCGATGCAATATTAAGTGGTCATAGAGGCTCCACTCCATGGAAATCCATCAAGTCACAAATATGATTAGCCACATGGTGAATAAATCTAGGACCTGTCCTATGTTGATGCATGTTATAGGTCTATGATCATGAACTGGCTCATAAACCTTAACCATATCATCATTATGCTAGGGTGGCTTGTCCCCAACATACATGATAATATCTACAAAAAATGGACAACAATAATTAGACAATTTGAACAAAATATTATAATCAATTACATGTGCATTAAATAAGACAAAAAATCTACAACCACATTAATCAAATTAATGGTAATATTACCTCTCATATCTGGTGGTTTGGATTGAGTAAATTATATGTTTTCACATCCTCTCCATTCCATCCCTACATACAAATACTATACAAAATAAATCATTAATTGTTGATCATCACTATGTAACATATCCAAAACATCTCCACTAGGATCCTTACACATAAAATTGGGCACTCCCCTCTTAGGCAACCCATACTCCCATATGCACATGCGCACATCAGTTATAGACCTATCTAGCATGTAGTCAAATGTGGTCCAATTCTCTAGAAACCTCACAAAAAATAGAGTAAATATATTTGATGCGAAGGGGAAAACTATCTACCCTTCAACAGACTATGACAGTTGTATAAAGCTGTAAAAATTTGTCCTAACAAATAACAACCCACCTAATTATCCTAGGCCTCTGTAGTAAACTCTCTACATAATACAACATAACGAAGCTAATGCGCTACCTATCAATGAAATGGTGTGCTATCATGGTAACAAATAGGATCAAACGCCTAGCCTCCTTTGATTGAAAATCATGTAGCCTTAACTTCCCCCCACTCATTTAGATCTCACTAAGGTGAGTAATATCCAAACTAATAAATCATTGAACATACATCAACTAAGTCTTAGCTACAACACAAGGTGGTATATTAGGAAAATGGGGAAAGTCATCCCCCCTCATAGATAAGCACATGATTAAATACAAATCATCCTTTTTGGGCTAGTGCCAAATATGAGGACCAACTCTAAAGGCCTATCCATCATGATCCCAATGATGGATCAACACTATAAGTAGATTAGTGTGCCCTCTAAGAGAAGTAACCTCCTCCTAAAACTTGAGGAGTCCAACCTTAAATAAAAACTATAAAGTGGTTATTGCAATAGGAAAAGGAAATAAATCTCTCTTCCTCTCTCTGGATTTCCATACCCGATTGATGTTATACAAGTCGATTGGAGACGACGGTGGTGCATGTCCCTGATTTACATACAATTTTTATCATGAATTATATTAATATATATATATATATACAAAATAGGTACATAAAATAGTTATTATAATTTATTTACCTATATATCTTGAATGGTTATCTCAAACACCTAATCCACTATGCATACAATCCTTGATTCTTTAGCTTATGTTGTAGGTAGTTGTTAAATACCATTCTCTTGGGATTGTAATGGATGAGTTATGTGTGAAGGAAAGTGGAAAAATAGGACCAAAAACTTAGTAGAGAATACAAGACAGTGACATGCAATCCAATGATCCAACAAATTAAATCCCATCAACTCAATTGGAGGGAGAAAAAATGAGTTGTAGAGAGTGGATCCCATAGTGATTAGTGAATACATTGAACCCACGATTCAACTAGAAGAGGAACTATGACATATGTACCAAAACTCATAGGTTTGATGAAGGTATGCAATCATGGTAATATCACTAGACTTGAATTGAGGGTATGGGGTAGAATCAAGCTATCACAAAGAGACAAATCATTAGGAAATCATCTGTGTTTATAGGGAATTCTTGTATGTTATATGCAACTGGTTTTTTTGGTAGGGAAACCTATTCTCAAGGAATATGAATAGACTACTCCTTTTATTTATAGGGTTGTAGGAGGAGGAATCAAAGAATTAGTTGGAGGAGGAATCGACAGGGCTGAAATCAGTAATTTGTGGAAACTTTTAGTGTTGACATTCTTAGGACTTTGAGTTCTCAATTTGAAACAATGTAAGTAAAAAATAAGTAAGAGAAGAGAGGATGGAATTATCTATATTTTTCTCCAAATGTAAGAAGAAATATCCCTTGAGTAATTTCCATTAAACAATACCAAAGTGTGTTCCATTTGTGAGCAGAATTGTCCTACCAACAACTTCCCTTCTCTACCTGGACTAAAAGTTGTATATTACGGCTCTAATGAAGAGACATAAAAAAAATTGTTTTAGTTCTAATAAGAGATAGTTGAAACCACTAGGTATGGTCCAATATCGTTCGTACAATTATTTTTGGACTAACCAACAAATGCGATATCCCTCTCAACTTTGGTATCCCTCAATTCCATGGGAACAATGACCACCTCACCCAACCCAAAGGTATTAGTGGCCTCAAGTTTGGAGAGATTTTCCTTGTGGAACCCAACAACAATAATCGACCCCATAATTTCCATAACAAAAATTCCAATTACCTTAGCAACAACAATTACAACTTCCTTCTAGTAACCTTCCACCAAGACCACACCTACCCGCACAACCCACTAATAACCCAAATAATAAAACAAATCAAATAAGTAACAACATTAAGTTGTGTTGCACCTAAAATATCCACTATTGCCTGATTGTCTTTCAGAGTGCCTGATCAGAGATTCCTATGGTGAAATTTTTCCATCTTTGAGGAGACTGGCGCACTTACCCAGTTATGACAGAGCGTCGTCGATGCTCTGTCCTTTTGAGCAATGAGCATCGACGCCTTTTGTTTCTTGACATTAGGCATCGTCGGTACTCTTTTCCTTTAAGAAAGAAGCATCGACTCCTTTTCCCCTTAAGCCAAAATTGCCGGTGGACTTAAAACAAGAAAAAAGAAGATTCTAGAAGCTTCTGTACGAAATCCTCTGTGGAGTTGGTTCTTACTAGTCAAGGAGAGGTGTAATTCACCTTCCTCACCTATAGGGATAATCTCTTATCCATTTCCTAAGTGAATCTCATCTCATTTGGCCTATAAATGAATCCTTCATGGAGGGAGTGAGGGGAGACCAAAGAAAGCATTCTTATGCTGTTGGACTGAGATCTGGTATAGAGGCAAGTTTGAGTGAGTCTATATGTGAAGAGCTTGTTGTGAGTGAGGAGTATTGTAAGTCCAATGTGGAATACAAAGCTGACAAAATCAAGGCTTTGGTTGTAGATTTACCTTCTTTATTCATTAATACAAAAGTGTTCCCCTTTCCCATACTTGATTTGTGTCAATATCAATTAAATATTGTTAGATTCCTTGATCACTAGCATAGATTGTTAATTTATCATGTTGCTCTCATCTTGTTGTTTTGTCTTTTGATCTTTCTCTGCAAATATTGAAGATTGCATGGAGAACATTGGAATAAGGGGAAAAAGAATTAATATTTGAGGTATGAGAGTGGTTTCATGTTAAGTAAATTAACTATCTAGGGAAAGGATATGCTGCTATGGTTTTTTGTTCTATGCTTGTATCATACAGGATAGAGGAATAAGTGGTTTCCGCACTGGCTGCAGAATTCCTTGAAACAAAATTGGCGACCATACTAGGGATAGCTTAATCCAGTCATATTTGGAGCAGATCTAGTTAGATCTACAATTGTTGTTAACTTTCTCACTTGTGAAATTTACATTTTCTTCCTTAGCTCATTTCAGTGGATAAGGTGAGTGATCCATCTTGTTACTCTACCAATTGCCTCTTCTAAAGTTGATTTTACTTCTATTAGTCCAACTCATTCCAGTTTTTGGTTCCTTGTGCAGATATTTAATTTTTTCCACTTACAGATCCACCGGCGCACCTAACCCAATCTGACAGATTGCCACCTTGCCACATGAATTAGAGGAAATTTCAATTTAAAATGGGCCTTCCAAAAGTAATACAAATTCCATGTCATCATGTATTAGCCAATCAAAATGCTTTAAAATTAAAAAAGGGAGCACCTCTTAAACAATTTTTTAATATAAATTTGGGGATAGGTATCATAAAAAAAACTACTTTTTTGTTCATATTTTCGACATATCTCCCTATGTTTTTACTCAAATTTCGATCGAGAGAGCTCGTTGGATGCGGAATTAAATTTCGCATCCAACGAGTACCCACTCGGTATACTTTTGACGGGCCCTGCTACCCCAAAAATAAGAAATACCTGAAAAATGTGATGATGACATCATCATCACATTTTTTCAGGTATTTCTTGTTTTTGGGGTAGTGACACCCGTCATCATCATTACGTTTTTCCAGGTATTTCTTGTTTTTGGGGTAGCGAGGCCCGTTAAAACTATTCATCACGTTTTTCAGGTATTTCTTGTTTTTGGGGTAGCGAGGCCTGTCAAAAGTATGCTGAGTGGGTACTCGTTGGATACAAAATTTAATTCCGCATCCAACGAGCTCTCCCGATTAAAATTTGAGTAAAAAAACAAGGAGATATGTCAAAAATACGAACAAAAAAGTAGTTTTTTTTTCTTCCTCCAAAATTAATAAATATTATTTTATTATTTTAACTATTATTTTATTAATTTTCCTTAGGAGTCCCATTTTGAGTTGAAATTTCCTCTAATGAACCTTTTGTCTCTTGGCAACTAGCTCCTTTGCTCAGTTTACATAGAGCGTTGACCTCCTGCCAACGGTCTGGTGCAACCTTCTTCTTTGCGCCGAGGTAGGTCCCATACTGCCTGAAAATTTTGTTGTTGATGATTTTTGCTTCTCTAAAAATTTCCAGTGTGATTTGCTTGAGTGTTTGATTGCCGAGTCTGATGAGTCGATGGTATGATTCTCATTCGTTGAGCTCAGATTTCAAACATTTATTTTCTCTATTAGTAAAGGAGTTATAGTGAAAAGGAATTGTGTGAAATTACAATTTTTTATTTTTGATTTGTGTGGTCCATTCTTTGAAAGTTTTGTTTTGGAAAATAAGATTTGTAGCCTCTCATAAATCATTTTCCTATTAGCTTCTTTACATTTTTTTGTTTCAGAATTATATTTAAAATACAAAAAGAAATTAACTATCTTGTCTTGTTTATGCTAGGAAATTTTTTATTCTTGAGTTGCATGAGTGATTAGGCAAATAGATCTTTTTGCGTGTTATTGAGAAAATTTAATTTTGATAAACATTAGATGCTCTATTTTCGCATCTTGATTCAGAGAATTGGAATTCTTATTGGTAAAAAGCTTTTGTGTTTGAAGAATTTCTTGTTAGATCTTGAAAAGTGAGTTGTTGAAAGTAGCATGGAATTGGTGTTTTTGAAAGAAAAAGAAAGGTCTCTTCCTTACTCTAGATATATTTCTTTGAAAGAAGAAGTTGGATCACATATATATTATAATTTGCATCTTGAAATACACCTCACAAACATTCACTAACCATCAAGACAAAATAAACGACAACCTAGGCTAAAATTTATAGCAATTTGAGTGATAGGATAGAGACGTGTTCTGGTGTCTTAAAACATCAGAGCAATTGTTTCATGCATGCACTTCATCTCGGGGTCCGTGTGGTTCCTCCACGTACCATCGGTATATAGAATGACATTTCACATGCCCTTGAGTTATATAGAAAGGTACTTCACGTACTCGATTATTGGAGGCCCCCTTTCAAATGATTATGCATTAAATAACACAAATACGGATTTGAGCTCCCACATACCTTGAGTATATCGAGAGACCCTTCTAGGATTCCTTAACCATCTGAGAAAATCCTTTTAGCTGTCTTGTTGGATCAATACACTGAGAACAAAACTCGGGGAGATACTACGCACGTGTCGTCCAAGTAATCGGGTGTTTAGGAAAGGGTACGGTCCCAATCCTCCTTGTCATGTTTCACTGTTGGAAGCTACGATATATCGCGAGTTGTGGCAACTTGAAAATCCTAGTGAGGAACTGGCTATCTTCAACCCATCCGGTCATTTAAGTTTTCTTGTAGCCTTAGTTTGTGTAGGTTTGTTTGTGTGTATTTTCTTCCTTTTTGAGACCTAGACTAGAAAGTCTCAGCCACCACCCTGGCTAACCAACTTGCGAGACATTATCGCAGGTTGCAAGGTTTACCTCCTGAATCTCCTCTTGTTGTGGAAGGAAATGAAGGTGAAACCATGGAACGACTAGCTTCTGTTGATGCTCGTATAGAAGATACTTCAGTTACTAGAACTAGAGAAGAATACTTTGTTTATGATAATCCTTTGGTCCAACAGCCTCTTGCGGCTGACACAACCTTTGAATTTCCAAAGGAAGGTCAAGTTGGCTCATCGAACTGGACTTTCGAAAACCCACCTGATGAGACCATAGAGGCAAAATATGGTCTAAGTTCTCCTTTTCGGAGAACCTCCCTAGGCCAGTCCATTTCTAAATATGGAACTACCACAATTAAACCAGAGCCATCCATACTTACCCCTCTTAGGAAGCTCATTCAAAATGTTCTGTCAAATGAAGAGATTTTCCAGAAATATATTGAGCATTTGCACAAAAGCGCAAATTTTTTAAGGAGAATAAGTGTCTCTCTTCTTTCCAGTATTTCAAGAACAACCCCACCTGGGTATCATGCACTTTCACCACCTGAAATAGCTCTTGTATCAGGGTCACCGACCCAAAACTTGGTTACTCAAAGTCCAGGTCAAACCTCCACTCTCACCCGACCCAGTCAAAACTCTCTATCAGTTTCTAAGTCCCAGATAGTTTCTACACTTGGGGGGAATTCCCCAACTCAAGTTGCTTCACCTACCTGGGAAATCATTTCTAGTATGGGGAAGAATTTATCAACAGGACCACCAGCAGTAAATTCCCCTCCTCCTAATACCACTATGGTTGTACGTTCTTCTGTCTAGGGAGGATATTCATGGGTCCAACCCGTTGTTACTCCGCTTTCTTGGGGATACACCTATCCTAGAAATCAACCACCTAGGGTTCATCAACCTTATCAACCAACACCATCAACGATAGTTTATCCATGAATTCCTTACCCTAAAAATGTTTATATCCCTTGGGAACAACCGAATCGGTCTAATGTCCCATCCTATGGAGGATATTTTGTAAACACTGTTGTAGGTTTTAGAGGTCCACCTAGAGGCCCTCCTTATGGGGGACCCCCTAGAGGACTTCGAGGACATAGAGTATCCAGAGGACCCGATGGACCATTTGGAGGACCACCACCTGGAGGACCACCACCCCGAACACCCCCTAACGGAGGCCCACCCTGTGGAGGATCACCTCCCTCAAGTGGTCCACCGTATGGTGGACCTTATAGAAACCAACCACCCAACCAACTGGTCATGGGGGCATCATCTATGCCCATTTATCAATATGCTTATGGTCCTACTAGTCTACAAATGCCATACTAGTATTACCAATATCCTCATCCAAATCAGTAATTGCCATTTTTAGCTACACTAGATCTGCCTAATTTGTCCATATTGATCAACGATCCTATACATCATGATCCCTCATGGTCGACCATTCCAGTTAAGTTTCCTTCGGACATACCTAAATTCGACGGCAAACCTGGTGAGGACCCTAAAAACCATGTGATGACTTTTTATCTATGGTGCTCAATAAATTCTCTGATGGATGGTTCAATCCATATATGTTTGTTTCAGAGAACCCTCATCGGAGTAGCTATGAAATGGTATATAGAGCTACCTCAATGCTCTTTTTTGGATTTCAATGCTTTAGAAATGGCATGCACAACTCATTTTCAGTTACCAATTCGGTACGAGACATGTACAAACATGTTAACCTTTCTTCGTCAAACTATCTCCACCCATATCTTTGATCATATACATGAATGGAGACAAAGACATAGGTTGATCAAGGCTCCTATTCCTGATTAGGTACTTGTTGATTGGTTTACAAAATATTTACTCCCCCCATTGCTAGAGATGTCACCATGGGAGGTGTTGTTATAGAGGAGCAGGCTATTAGTCATGCTCAGTACCTAGACTTGGTTTATTCCCAGTTGGGCACTTTGTATGATTTAATTCCTCATGCTCATTGTCCCACATCTGATAGACCTGCAATTGAACCACTTGCAAATGGCATTCTCGGTTCAGTTCAGACTCAATCGGTGACAAAATATACCAAAAAGAAAAATCAAACTTCCACACCAGTAAGTCAACCAACACCACCACCCAAAACTATATCCCCTCATTTTTCTCCCTCCGAAGTAAATGTGATTCAATCCGTTGAATATTCGGGAGGAAAGAAGAAAGGTAAAAATAAATAAATAAAATTTGATAAATAACAGTAAGGTAATAGACCATAAAATCCTGATGCCGATTCTAAAAATAAGATAAAGGAAAAGTGTTCCCCTCTAATTTGTGGAATTTACCATTTCACCAAAGAGTGTCCTTGTCAAGAGGAAGTTAACACATTTTTAAAATTTTCACCCACCCCGACGGTTCTTACCAACCCTTTCCCCACCCAATAGAAATTGATTTATCATCAATCTTTGCACAGGCCTTCTTCGTCCTCCATCGATGAAGTAAAAATGATGTCTAGTGGGACAATTAATTTGAATACTCGATCTCAAAGTTATGACCCTCGTCTTGAAAAGAAAACCTATGAGGTCCCATTTGATAAACCTTCAGTTTCCACCCCTCCTCCAAGTAACGGTCTTCAGATCGAAAAACCTATTCTTGATGCAATTTTTCTCCCACCTAAGTGTACACTTCGTAAGTCCGTTTTCAATCCTAGTGCACGTGCTTCCCAATACTATAATATAGTAGAATATTTGGCCCAGGAACCTTGTGCTAAGTCGGCTCTAGAGGTACTCCAAACTTGTCCTGCACAATGAAATAATCTTTTAACAACCCTTGGAGATTTGGATCCTGAGAATAGTAACAACATCGGTTTTAAATTGCATGACTTGAAAACAAGGATCTCACATCAATTGGCTTTCCAGTTGTCCACAAAGGTAACTAGAAAGAACATTCATCGTACCGTATTGGATGAGGGATCCTCTACTTTTATCATGTCTATGCCTTGTTGGAGACCCATTGGTTCTCCTGAAATTAATCGTTCCCCTACTACACTAAAGGCCTTTGATGGCCACGGATTTCAACCACATGAATTAGTACCCGCTTTCTAGATTGAACTGGGGGGGAAATCAGTTTCCATACATGTTGAATTTGTTGACACTCCTTTGGATTGCAACCTTCTCCTAGGTCGCAACTGGTTTTATGCTATGCAAGTTGTAACCTCATCCGTTTTTCGGATTGTCCAGTTCCCATTCCAAGGAAAGATTGTTACGATAGATTAGTTAGATTTCATTTCACCAAATTCCATTTCGAATAATGCGAACAACATTCCAATTCTAACTACCCCTCAGTATCAGAACATTGGAGTAGGCCTTCTTTAAGACTCCTCACTTATGGGAATATTTCTATTATCAAATCCTCCTTCCATTTCACAGTCTGCATCCAAAAATATGATTTCTTCCTCTATCATAGACAAAGGAAATTCCATTGTTGAATCAACATCCATGAATCCTTTTGACGAAGTATACAATGCCATTCAAACCACCAATGACCCCACCATCAAATATCATTTGTTGGTGGTCTCTAATTTGTATCACCTACAATATTGGCTAGAGAACCCCCTCGTCTCTAAATTATCTTTCACATACACTCCCCTCTGTTGAATCCATCAAAGAAGTTATGTCCCTAGAAGAGATACCTTGTAAATATAAACACCATATATCTTCTTTCCTTCCCCCTTTCCATGTTGTAGAAGAGCAATTCACATCTGTACTTTCGTCTGACATAGTCACAAACCCTTAGTCTCTGATCCTCATTCACGGTGTTGAGTCTGAGGGTAATTTATGTAATATTACCAAACCATTTCGGTGGATATATCAGTGAAACCTGGTGTTTCATAGAATATTCAGATAGGCTAGAACTCTTTATCTTCATAGTTTCAATCCTATACGGCCTTATTCAAGGAATTTAGAGACGACTTTGCTTGGACTTACGAAGAAATTCTAGGGATTTATCCATCCATTGTTGTTCATTAGATTAAAACCTACCATGGTTCCAAGCCAGTTCGACAAAAAATACGCTGGGTACATCCAAGGAAAGCAACAACCATCAAGGAGGAATTTGAAAAACTTCTTAGGGATGGTTTCATTTACTTCATACCCTTGACTGAATGGGTGTCCAACATAGTTCCTATGAACAAAAAGAAGGGTACTATTAGGGTTTGCATCAATTTTTGGGATTTGAATCGGGCTTGTCCAAAATACAATTTCCCCACCCCCTACATTGATCAAATTATCGATAATTGTACCAGGAGTGTCATCTTTTCATTCATGGATGGCTTCTTCGGCTATAATCAGATGAAATTTTTCCCTTCAGATCAACATAAGACATATTTCATTTTCCCATGGGGGACCTTTGCCTATCAAAAAATCCCATTTGGCTTGAAAAATGTTGGCGCCAGGTTTCAACGCGCCATGTCATATGCTTTCCATGATATAAAACACATTGTGGAACCTTATCTCGACGACCTTCCTGCTCATTCAAAGCATTGGGATCACCATGCTGATCATTTGAGAGCTATTTTTCTTAGATGTCGCCATTTCAACGTTCGTTTGAACCCACATAAATGTGTTTTCTGTGTCGAAACTGGCCGACTGCTTGGTTTCATTGTGTCCAAGGATGAAATCTATATTTACCCTTTGAAGATTGAATCCATCCTGGCTCTACCCGCCCCCACCAACATAACAAAACTCCAAAGTTTGCAAGGGAAGGCAAACTTTTTATGTCATTTCGTCTGCAACTATGCATAAAAGACACATGGTTTTATGTGGTTGTTAAAAAGGGATACTCCTTTTGTTTGGGATGACTTGGAACAACATGCATTCAATAACCTCAAACATTCTCTTACGCATGCATCTGTGCTGCAACCACTTGATTATACAAAGGATTATTCCTTGTATGTGGTTGCATCCCTTTTAACTATTGGTATGGTCCTAGTTCAAATTGAAAAACATGACCAGGAACATGTGATTTACTATGCTAGTAAGAGTCTTCTAGATTCAAAAACCTGGTACTTGCATGTGGAGAACCTCGATCTGGCCATGGTCATCACGGTCTAGAACTACTGTCTATGCATATTCTAACCCCATGTATTATGTCTTGACTTGTCAAGTACTTGGGGAAAAATACTCATGCTAGATTGTTATTCACCATGAGTTCGAGTTGGAATTTGCTAAAACTACTTCCAAGAAGTCACCTGTATTTTCTGAGCTTATGTCTGACCTTCCCCGGGTTACTGAGGAAAAAGAGCCCATCGATTCAATAACTGATGAATTTTTGTTCCTCATTAGCAGGAAACATCCCTGGCATGGAGATCTTATTCTCTATCTCCAGACTCAACGATATCAGCCTAATGCTACTCGCGATGAGCATCATCGCATTCGCCACCAAGCCAAGTAATGCCTCATTTTAAATGATAGCTTATACCACCATGGCGTTGATTCCATATTACGACGTTGTCTCACCCATGACAAAACTGAAATAATCTTGAATGATTGCCACTCAGGAGCCTGTGGCGGTCACCTCTTTGGGTTGGCTTCTGCCCATAAGATCTTTCGTGTAGGGTATTTCTAGCCTTCGATTTTCAAATATTGTATTGAAACTGTCAAGAAACGCCCGCCCTGTCAATTATTTACATCTAAGAAGCGCACCCATCCATCTCCGCTCCATCTTGTCATAAAAGTTGTCCCTTTTGCAAAATGGGGCATAGAATTCGTGCACCGTAGACCTACCTCAGTCGGGGGGCATGGCTACATTATTGTGGCTATGGAATACTTTATTGAATGAGTTGAGGCTATGCTCACATACACTGAAGACGGAAATACAACTGCTTTGTTCCTTTTTAACCATATTATTGCTAGATTCGAGATTCCTAGGGCCATTGTGACCGATCATGGGTCACATTTCCAAAATAAGATGATGGAAGAAATCAGTGCAAAGTTAGGGTTTATCCATTATAACTCTATGCCTTAATACCCATAGGACAATGACCAGGTTGAAGTGATTAACAAAGTTTTAAAACTATGCTTCAATAGATGGTAGGGCAGGCCAAATCAAATTGGTACTTGCCACTATTTTCTGCACTTTGGGCCTATAGGAGTACTGTAAAAACTTCCACTGGTTTCACACCATTTCAATTGGTGTACAGACCAGAGGCCACTCTACTGATAGAATGCGAAATTCCTTCTCTAAAGTTCGCAGTCGAACTTTTTCCCAACACCACCATAGAAGAAGAACGGTTCCTGTATCTAAATAAGCTTGACAAAACTCATCATGACGCTGCCTTAGCAAATGAGGCACACAAGTGACGAATGAAAGCCCAATATGACAGATCTGTTCAATGCCGCTTGTTTAACGAAGGAGACCTGTTCGTGACTTATGACTAGAAACATGATAAGTTGGGGGCAGGAAAACTAGAATCTATGTGGTATGGGCCGTACATTATCAATTGTTTTTTTGGAAAAAAGTGCATATGAGTTAATGGACTATGCTGGGACACTCTTGGGAGAGCCCCACAATAGGATCTACCTCAAAAGATACTATGCCTAGGTCATCTAGCATAGGCTCTTTGTAAATACTATTTATAGAGTGATGCATGTCTTGTTTTAAAAAGTGTGGTTTTTGTGTGATATAAGATGTGTATTTTAACAACCCTACTTATGTAAGTCCTATTTTTAATGGACAAATGACCACTTTTACCAGTTTCATAGATGGTGCTAATCGTTACATGTTGAATATTGCATCGATGGCTTGGGTAGTGTACTCTCCTACAGGTGATCTGGTGAGTTGAGGGGGTGTTTGTTTGGGTCCCTCCACCAACAATCTCGCAGAGTATCATGCGGTGATTGGATTGTTGACAGAATCCCTAGCTAATGATGTAAGAGATATTAGGGTTTACATAGACTCGAAATTAGTTGTGCAACAGTTAAATTGAGTCTACACCATCCAGAACCCCCTACTCCTTCATACATTCCAAAGGGTTAGGATCCTATAAAAGGTATTTTGGGCAAGTTTCGTATCAACACATTCCTAGACATTTAAATGTCGTGGTAGATTCCCTGGAAAATTTTGTCCTAGATTGGTATATTTCTCATAGTTAAGTTCATTATAACATAAAAAAATGCATTTGAATTCACAAGTAGGAAATACATTCACACATCACATTTTGCACACTCATTTGTAAATAAAGTCTGTCATATTCATATATATATATATATATATATATATATAAAGGTAAAGCTACGATACAAAATGTGCTAAAGCATCAAGATTTTAGATCACCCAAAGTTTAGAACTGTCATAGTTTTGAAACACATATATATGGGGAAAAAACTGAAGCATCGAAGCTTTCAGTGCAAATACATATACAAAAATGAAAAATACTCATGGACTAATCCTCGTGGTGGTGCTCATGATAGCACATCACGGCCCGAGCCACTCTACAGAGTTGCCTAGAAAAGTGGCCTAAAACTCCCATAGTCTGATGTTGGTATCATCCCGGTAAGTCATCAGTAGAGACACCTGGGATCCCTACAGTCATGTGCTGCAGGTTCTCCTTGATATCCCTAAGCTCCTCGTCCACCTCTTCATGGAAAATCTCCATATCTATGACTATTACTCGCCTTTCAATAGGCGATGCCCCAGCTGGACGGGAAGGTTCAATGTCTGCACAAGTCATTTTCACATATCTCAGCATTACAAGATAAAAATCAAATAAAAATTGAAAAATTAAAACATAAACGGTAATATATTTATTACCTCAATGGTCCCACTCCTCTCCCTTTGGTAATGGAAGTTTAGGGTCATGGCGGAAATCTTCTCCCTCATAAGCGTAGTCTTCTATCATCAGTAACTGGTTTTGCAACTAGTGAAAGAAGACCGATCCATAAGCGACCTTCGAACCTCCACCACCATGACGAGCCATGAAAAGTACCCATCTGAGCATCTTAGGGTATTTGGAATCCATCCTGCTCATGGCTACCTGGGGCCTCATATGCGGTACCCTCTCTAGGAAGAAATATACTATCACTGCCCCATATTCAAACTGCTTGAGTTGTCCCCGTTTGCATTTGTTTATCTGGTCCTTTAAGCTGATCAACATACATTCACACCAGTTGAATATTGTGGGTGCCATACACTTTATGGCATATAACATGTGTGCCCTGGTGGTCAAATGGGATGATATGGTCCCAACAATCTTCCCAATAGTGTAAATCACTGTCCGCAAAGTTCGATCTACTATCCATTTGATAGGGAGTTTCCCCCCTTGGGAATGTGTCCCCAATGAACAGTAGTCATTAATCAGATCATCCAATATAGAGTCATCATTGTGGGCCAGACAGAACTACTTGTCTCCCTTTACAAGACAACCCGGTTAGGAAATATATGGCATCTATATCAATGCTCAGTGTGTAACACCCCGGTTTTGACCCCGTTAATGTATATGATGTATATATTGTAATTAATTGTGGTGTGGAGATACAGCAAAAATCCCCACCATGGATTATCTTTTTATGTTTTGGCGATTAAAATCGATGCTGATGGTATTTCGTGCTAGCTAGGCACATTATAATTTTGTCATCATGTAAATATGCAATTTAATTAAAAACCCCAACCAGCTATATCTATGCAACAAATAATGAGATGGGGGCATGATTTTCCAAAGGAATAGGGAGGGAAAATAATTAACCTTTGGAGCCATTGGGGAAAATCCAAGTGTCAATTGATAAACCCATTTAGTTGCCATCTATATTTTATCTTACTCACCATTTATCCATTGTCTCATTCAACAACCCTTTTTGTCTTATTCTTGTCTCAACTACCGAATTAAATCCTATGATGTTAGTTGGGGCAGTTATTACATGGACAGTGGTGTGTGGCAGGACTGTCAGTCCTTTCCCACACACACACTCCACTAGGGAGCTCATTCACCCTCACATGGGTAGGAAGAGACCACGACCCCATTTTTTCTTCATTTTTCTCCTCACGCAAAGAACGGGGAGAGCTGCCTCACGTTCATGATTTTGCTGTGTGTGAATTTTTTTTGGGGGGATTTTGCTGTGTGTAGTCCTCATTCATGATTTTTGTTCTAGGCATGTGAATTCACCTTCACGTAGATTGCATTCCTTTCCTCACGCAACTAAGAAATCGTTGCTGGTTTCCTCATGAATTTTGTGTTGTTGTGGGTTCTTGTTGAGTCGTTTTGGCCACTCTAGGGCCAAGAACGACTTTGGAATCGAATTGCTCATTCTAAGCTATGTATTACCCAAATTGTCATTTTGGTTTTGTTCTGTGGTGTTTTCTTTCAAACCCCAGAGCTGTGAATGGTTGTTTTGTTGCGTGTGCATAGTGGATTGGTCTTTGGAATGTGTAGGAGTGGAAAGGAGTCTACTTGACAAACCTAGTGTTTTGCAGGATCCTCATAGGCAAAGCTAGAGGGATGGCTCTCTTCTCTACACCCCCTGAATATCACTGGAAGGGAATTCATGGCCTGAGGGACTGTGCAGTGGAGAGGGAATGATTCCTTGTGTTGGGTGTGTGTGGATGTCTTAGGAGTCAAGCTAGTTCTGGTGAAGGCATCCTTAACTCTTTAGTGAGCCCACTAGCTTAGCATACAGTGCTTCAATCTCCTGATAACCTGATAAACACAACTTGTTGGCTTGGTTATGTGTTGTTGTGTCTCCTTGGCAGTATGATAAACCCAAACCTAGCTTTGGCTTAACTGAGTTTTGACATGTCTTCAACTATGTGTGAGCCTACTTAGTTTCCTTGTTCCTTGTGGGAATCATGCCTAGCTCGGGGGTGGCAGTGTTGCTGAGAGATTAAGGAGCACACTAGCCTATGGTTGGGTGGAACATTGCAGCGACATAGCTGGTTGTGGGGCGTTCTTCTTCATAAGATAAGCATTATTGTGTTTAAATCTATGCAATTAAATTTGATAATGAATTACAATGAACACGTTGAATGCTTGAATGTATGGTTTTGCTTCCGCTATATCGTGATAATGTATACATGTTTTAGTTCAAAGCATATCAATTTTTATGTGTATGTTCATGGGGCTAGTTTCCCGGGTAGATAGCAGCATCTGTAGCATCCTCTTCGCCGGTCGAAGGGTCGGGGACGTTACACAACATGTGGGTCCCAACCACAAAATGTTGTTGGTTAGGGTCCTACATATCAATGATGTACTCTAGAAAGAATATATATGCCTTCATTCCTGACACTCTAAAATACTTAAGAAACCCACAATATCGAAGAGATGCTATAGTGGATTAGTCATTAACCGCTTGGAAGTCATTCGTTTCGTGTTCACGCTCTTTCCAAATTACCATAGTGTGGGTTTTTTCGCCCCTGTAAAAACATTGTGAACATGCATCAGACACACATCAAGGTTGAAAGAAGCAATAAAAATCAAAATTTGATGATCATGATAAGGATTTTTTTCTTTTGCGTTGGTTGTAGGCGCTTTTTCTCCATGCAGACAGAGCATTGACGCCTTTGGTGGCTGTGGGAAGGGCACCTTTGGCGCCTATGTCCCAGCACAACAAAGCATCAGAGCCAAGCACCTTTGTTGGTTTTGGACAGAGTGCCTTCGACGTCTATGTCCCAGCACAACGAAGCACCGATGATCAACCCGAAAGAGAAAAAGGCGTCATCCCAAACACGCACTTCCATTTCGGAAATGCTCAAAAAACCCTAAAAACCGGTCGAAAAATGAAAAAATGCCACCATGAATGGGAAGAGGAAGGTTTTGCCTCTTACCTGCTCCAAACGGCTCGAAGAAAGGCAGACTGTAGCTCCTAGAATCAACAACTGAAGATCAAGTCCTTTTCATCAACTTCGCCTTCTCCTTATGGTAAAAAACACAAATGGTAAAACTTTTTCCATTTTACTCCTATTTTATAGTAATTTTGACATTTTTATTATTTCAAATTACTTTAATATTATGGGTTTTTATCATTGGTTCCCTATAGTTTTATAATGAAGTTTACTCTAACATGATTTTCAAGGTTTCGATGTCAAATTCATGAAGCTCATGGCTACGTTTCAAGTTTTTTTTGTCTTTTTCATACTTAGGGTAAAAATGAAAAATTACAGATCGTTTTTCATACTTTTCACATGCTCGTTAAAAACCTAGTAAAAGAGTATTGAGTCCACTTTTGCTGCTTTTTCAGAATCGTAAAAACTGGCTTATGAAAAAGAGAACCCTCTATGGAATTATATTTAAGCTATTTCAGTCTCTTAAAAAACACAAAAATATTTCCAAGCGAACTTGTTACGTTCACACTTGTAAAAGTATTAGAACGATCGACTAGTCAATGGTGGATTATCTCTTTTTCGGACCGATTAGGCCTATTGATGAAAAATAAACGCTCTGGTTGATATCAGCCGGAAGAGTTCTATGAGGCATTATTTATACTTTTTCGTGCCTTATGGACTAAATTTACGAAAAAGGACCTTTTGGAGTCTTCTTGTGTCTTCATTCAGACTCTCTGAACATGAATGATACTGAGTTCACTTTCATCAGACTCGTAAAATAAACGATGAAGGACCCTTTCTGGGAACGAACCCCCCCTTTCTCAGGTTCGTAAGACATGTGAGAATGGACTCATCACTTGATGAGCTACAACGAGTGTTTGTTACCCCCTTTGAAATTATAAAAACGAAAAGAGGCACTCATCCTTCGTGATGGAGAAATTAAGGGAAAGGGGAATATTTTTGCATTTTGTATTTATGGTAGCTCACAGTCCACCTTTGAACATGGAACCTATTTGCATTTGCATTTTTGAACAGTTGGGTATTCATCTTGTCTCTGAGTCGATCCACTTTCGTGAGTCAATTTAAAGAATGCTTTGTCATATTCCTTGCATTACATCTGGTTTCCATGTCATCAAATCAATACTGCCAAGTCATTTTTCATGCCACAAATTATTCAAAGGATGTCTCTTACGAAATTCAACTCGTCAGTAACTTTACCTTCCTACAAAATTGGTCATGTCTGAGTCAGTTTCATGGTTGTCACATCACTTCAAAATCAAATTTTGTTCCATGTTTCATGTCGATGATGGGGGAAACATCATGGCCCTCCTTCGACGAGTCTATTCCTGTCAACTTCAACACATCATCCAAGAACTAGATTCAGAAACCTAGTCAAGTGCCTTGAAGCCTGCATGCCCCTATGGAAGGTTCCCTCGCTTTCAATAGTAGGTTTTCATTAATGACCTCTGATTGAAAGATTCTATCAAGTTTTCGACTTCAAAACATCTATTCACACTTAGGAGAATGTACTAAGATACCTTGGGGATCATTGACATTAATGGTGATTTCCCTCGTACTTGTTAACAATATACATCAATGACTGGTAATCAAGTGGTTTCTACCATGTTCGACATCAAGACATCTATTCACATGGCTAGAATCGTTTCGGTTGGGGATTGGAATAAAGACTCTGAGCAGTTAGGCTTCATCAACATAATTTCCTATCCCCAGGTTTCGATGGAAGATTATTTGGAGTCATGACATGGATCCACATTGTATGTTTGGTGGCTATGTTGATCCAACAAGCATCTGACAGGTTCTCCTTCGACAGGTTCACCTTCGACAGGTTTTCCTTGACATGTTCAATTGACAAGTTCACATTCGACAGGTTATCCCTTGACAGGTCTGCCTCAAATACAACATACCAACATGCTATGTGATGGTAGAACTTCTAACCGTTATAAATTCTTGTAACTGAACATAGTAGGTAGTCACCCAAACATCTCAACATCCTCTATATAAGCATGTACATTATGTAATATAGACATCTTTTTTATCATCACCTGATTCCTCCATATTTCATGGAGCAGAAGTAATAAATTGGTTAGAATTATTGCATATTGTCTGTCTGTATATTTCTTGTCAACGTAGTGTGTTTCCTACTTTTTTGTTCCTTTTATATGCTTCTGCCACAACAGAACTTGACTCATTCAATCGATTGTTTTCCCCAGCGCGCACCTGGGCATGACCTGAATCATATCTCCAATATTGGGTTTGGATAACATGGATCTACTTTGTATGTTCCGTAGCCATGTTCCGCTCTCTATGTCATTTGATCATGGATATATAGTGTATTCTTAGTAGCCATGACATGGTCATCTTCATGGATTTGTAGTGTATTGGTTTGCAACCATGATTGAGTTAGATAAGTCAGTTACTGCTCTTATGTCAGTTGTGAGCTCATCTCTTACTTCCTCTAATACTGGATTGATGTCTAGCAAAGTATTTTACCTATCACATCCTTCTAGATTCATACTTTGGGGGGAATTTGATTGCACCTGAAATATCCACTGTTTCCTGATTTCCCTTTAGAGAGCCTGGTTAGATATTCCTATGGTGACTTTTTTATATCTTTGAGGAGACCGGCGCACTTACCCAGTTATGACTGAGCATCGTCGGTGCTCTGTCATTTTGAGCAATGAGCATCAACGCCTTTTGTCTCTTGACATTAGGCACTGTCAGTGCTCTTTTCCTTTGAGGAATAAGTGCCAACACCTTTTCCCCTTAAGACAAAAGCTCTTGTGGACTTAAAATAAGAAAAAAGAATATTCTAGAAGCTTCTGTACAAAATCCTCCGTGGATTTGGTTCCTACTAGCCAGGGAGAGGTGGAATTCGCCTTCCTCACCTGTTGGGATCATCTCCTATCCATTTCCTAAGTGAATCTCATCTCATTTGGCCTATAAATGAAGCCTTCATGGAGGGAGTGAGGGGAGACCAAAGAAATCATCCTTATGTTGTTGGATTGAGATTTGGTATAGAGGCAAGTTTGAGTAGTCTATGTGTAAATAGCTTGTTGTGAATGAGGAGTATTGTAAGTCCATTGTGGAAGACAAAGCTAGCAACATCAAGGCTTTGGTTGTAGCTTTACCTTATTTATTCATTAATACAAAATTGTTCCCCTTTCCCATACTTGATTTGTGTCAATATCAATTAAATATTGTTAGATTCCTTGATCACTAGCATAGATTGTTAATTTATTATGTTGTTCTCATCTTGTTGTTTTGTCTTTTGATCTTTCTCTGCATATATTGAAGATTGAATGAAGAACATTGGAACAAGGGAAAAAAGGATTCAGATTTGAGGTATGAGAGTGATTTCACATTAGGTAAATTAACTATCTAGGGAAAGGATATGCTGCAGCGGTTTTTTGTTCTATGCTTGTATCATACATGATAGAGGAACAAGTGGTGTCCACACCGGTTGCAAAAATCCTTGAAACAAGTTGTCTAGTTTTCCTAGTTATCTTCTCTTTGCTATTGATTTCCAAGACATACATTTGATATCAGGGAGAGTTATTAGTAACCAAACTTCTTTGATTATAATATAAGACGATTAGGACCAAAGTTGTAATATGCTTAAACCCATAAATTCATAGAAAAGATAGAAATACATGAAAAATAGATGGAATAGATAACAATGTTCACTTGTCTTTTCAAGGGGGAAAGCTGCAAGATCACTAGCTACAAATACAATGAAAAATATTGACTTCACTTTACATATCTGATTACTATATATACAATAATTCAATAGCCGAATTCTAACTATTTGTGGTCCCTCTATTAATGAGGGTCGTCCACCTAAGGGTCTTTAATCAATAAGGAAGGAACTTTTACATTAAAAAACTACCCTCTAACTAATTAATAGGACTTATGGCCTTGTACATAGATAAAGTATTGGGGTTAGGGTAGGACCCTGATAAGTCCCCCCCGCTTCAAAATTAGCATTGTCCTCAATGATGGATTTGGGGAAATTGCTGCAAAATTGTTGATGGTTCCCAAGGAGCATCTTCTGGTGAGGTATCCTTCCCTTGAATCAAAACTTCAAGTATAGTTCGCTAATGTAGTTTATGTTCCCTAGTGTTAAAAAATGCTTATGTTTGGATCCAAATGGATCCTTCTTTATCTAGTTCAAGTAACATAGTTTGAACTCCACAATTCTGACCCACTACCTTGTTCATACAAGAGACATGAAATATTGGGAGAATATTGGAGTGTGTTGGGTGTGCTCATTTGTAGACCACCTGACCAATGCTTTGAACAATTCAATATGGGATGTAAAAATTTGGTGTGAGCTTCTTATGGCCTTTAACTTTGAGAGAGGTTTGGTTATAATATTAGATGTGAAGGAACAATTGGTCACCTTCTACAATTGGGCACTCTAAGTGGTGCTGACTTTCTTATTGCTTCATGTGATTTTTCTACACTAGAAAATTTTCCTTGAGTGTGCAAAGAGTGGCATCACAATTATGAAGAAAATTATCAATTGCATGTACTTTGGAAGTACCTAGTAGATAAGAAACCACTCCGGGTGGTTGTTGGACATAGAATGCTTCATATGGTGTCATTTTTGTAGCCTCATGATAAGTGGAATTATACCAGCATTCTACCAATGGTAACCACTATGCCCACTGGGGTATTTTTTGGATGTAAAACATCACAAATAGGTTTCAAGGAACTTGTTCACTTCTTATGTTTGACCATCTATTTGTGGATGATAAGATTTTCTCATTTGCAACTGGGTGCTATGCAGTTTAAATAGTTCTTGCCAATTTTTTTTCATGAATGTGGGGTCACAATTTGACTCAATAGTAGGCATGCCATGAAGTTTGAAAATATGTTTTAGAAACATTTGGGCCACCATTGTCGAGGTAAATGGGTGTTGGATATTATAAAAGTGGGAATATTTCGAAAATCGATCAACTACCACCATGATGATTGATTTGTTACCTTATTTTGGAAGACCAACAATAAAATCCATGGAAATTTCGATCCAAATACTGGTTGGGATTGGTGATGGTTGCAATGCCATAAGAGTCTTTACTATATCAGCCTTGTTCCCTTAGAAAGTGTCACATTAGTCTACAAAATTAAGGATATCATTTTTCATTTCTTCCCAAAATAATGAGCACATAGAGCATGCATAAGTTTTCTGAAATCCTGAGTGACCTGCTAGAGGAGATGAAAGCAACTTTGTTAATATTCTTTGTTTTAAGGTATATTTAGGTATCAATAAAAGTCGAACTTTATATCGCAATGTATCTTTTTTCCAAGTGTAACCTTGGGGAGAGTTGGGATCCTCTTGGAGAAACCTAATGAGATGAGATGCAGTGGCAGTTTTTATCCATTCTTGTTGTGCTTCCTCCAACTATTCAGGTACTGGAGAAGATATGACAAAAAGTGATCACTCTTCCTCATGTTTCCTTGACAAGGAATTTTCCACAACAATGTCTTTTCCCTTTTTCTAGATGATCTCATAATCATAGAGAAACATATTGGTGACCCAGTTCTGTTGTTCTAGGGATGACAATATTTGCTCCAAAATATATTTGAGGCTATGGTGATTTGTCTTGATATGGAAACATCACCCTATTAGATATGATTGCATGTTTTAAATTCCTTTAGGATGGTAGTCATTTATTTCTCATAGATAGACTTCCTCAAGTTCTTGTCACACAACTACTTACTTGTGAATGCTAAGGGTATTCTTTCTTGCATTAAAATTGGACCCAAACCTTTTCTATAAGGATCACATTCCAATACAAAAGTCTTAGAAAAATCAGGCATAGCTAAGACTGGTGTGGTGCACATGTCTTGCTTTGGAATTGAGAATGTTTGTTCTACCACTTCATTATATGAAAATGAAATTTTATGAGCAGGGTTGTCAATGAGGATGCAATTTTACCATAGTTCTTCACGAACTTTCTATAGTAGCATGTAAGGCCTAAAAACCCATGTAAGCTCTTTAAAGTTTTAGGGTGGATCCATTCTTGCATTGTTGCAATTTTATTGGGGTCCACTTTCACCCCATCTTGTCCAACAATGTGACTCAAGTATTCAACCTATGAGACCCCAAAAGCACATTTGAATAGTTTTATAAATAATTGATGATCCCGATGGATTTGTAAGGATTTATCAACATGTTGTACATGGGTATCCCATGTTTTATTGTAATTAGAAAAAAATGATGAAGATATAGCCTAAATTTTTTATTCATGAGGCTTTGAAAAGTAGAGGAGGAATTACAAAGTCTAAAGGCATTACCAAGAACTCTTAATGGCCTTCATGTGTTTGAAAATATGTCTTTGGAATGTCAAACTCTTTAATCCTGATTTAGTGGTATCCTGAACGAAATTCAAATTTTGTCAAAATTTTAGCCCCATGGAGCTCATCTAAAAGATCATCAATTCCTGGGATGGTAAATTTACCCTTGATAGTCAATATTTAGGGCACAAAAATGAGGACACATGTGCCAATTTCCTTCTTTCTTTAAAACCATGGCCACTAGAGATGAATATGGGCTAGTGTTGGGATGAATGACTCTTTCCTCTAGTATCTCATGGATTATCTTTTCAATTTCATGATTTTTTGAAAATGGATTCCTATATGGTCATACATTTGGTGGTTGATTGTCTAGAATCAAGGGAATACCATGACCTTTCTTTCCTCTAGATGGTAGTAAAACATTTGGTGTATCAAAGACATGTTTATGTTTATTAAAACCCTTTAAAATTCATTATGGATTTTTGGTGTGGTGTTATCCAGAGCTTGGATGACATGGAAGTGAGAAATAATTCTATATTGACCTTTCTTCAATAACTTTTCCATCGGATGATAACTTATGATTTCAAGGGATATTGCTTGGATCCCTTTGAGGGTGTGAGTATGAGAGTCATGAGTAAAACCCAAGTATAATTCCTTGAATTCCATGGTAATTGGCCCCAACGTAGATAGCCATTATACCCACAAAACTATATCAAAAACACACATATCTATGACCAAGATATGATAATCATCCAATTTGTATTCTACATTTTCACAATTTCCTCAACATTTCATCATATCTCCATTAGCTGTGATAATTTAAAAGTTGGGCATCAGGTGGACATAATAATGAATTTCCTTAGCCAATTGTTGGTGAGTAACGTTGTGGGTGTTTCCAATATCAACCAATCCTACCACTTTTCGATATTACTTGATGTAACCTCAAATTTTCAAGTTTTTAGGGATGAAATATCATGATAAATAGTGAATATAAATGAGCGGTTCTTCTTTATGGACTTCATTTTCAACTTCTTGCATGGGGTAGTTTCTTCAATATCCTCAAACTTAGGGGAATCTTCCATAATTATGTCTTCAAAATTGGTAGGATTTGTCACATCAATGTTGAATAACTTTTGTTCTTTACATATATGACCTGGAGCATACTTTTCATCACAATAATATCAATGTACCCGCGTTTCCAGTATGCCATTTCTGATTGAGACAACTTATGTACTTTACGGGGATGAGAAATAATTGTTCTTGAGGAATTGACTTGTGTAGGGCATGAGTGGGGAATTAAAGAGTGTTTGTTGGTTGGTGCATTAATCACTATCTATGCTTCTAGATCTCTCTATGATGCCTCCAACTAGGTAGCATTATGTTTCATTATGACTTGTGTTTTAATTTCCTCCTTGAAGCCACTAATGATATCTTCTTTATGGAAATAATTTGTTAAGTTCTTTGTAGTGATAGCTAATTGCTCAAAGGATGAAATCAAGCTTGTGACTAATCTTGTTTGGAATAACTTGGAAATATTCCCCAAATAGTGAGGATATAATTCGTAATGCTCATGGATACATTTAAGAAATAAAATCCAAGCAATGTAGCTCCAATAGGAATTGTTACTGCCACTCCCACCATTGACGTCTTTCCAGATCCAAATGCAAGACCCCCACGTTAAGTTTCATAATGTCATTTGTAATACCATGAAGAGATAAGTAATGTTTCATTTGAGTAACCCATCTTGATGGGTTAGAAACATCAAAATTTTTTAAGTATAATTTAGGAAACGATTCAGGTGTTATTATCCATAGAGTGTGGTTTATCTCTATGAGGACCAAATGAAGGTTGATGCTAGATTAATAGTCCTAAATTATAATTTTATTCATGGTGTTGCTCACTGTGTTATGCATTCCCATGTTATTATACATGTGTGCACTAATTATCAAATTTGTCAACTTCTCATCCAACTTCTTCTCCAAACAATCTCATTTTATATCCATTTTTTTTCCCGTGTTTGATCCCAACTGTTGATGGTATGCTTAATGTTTTGAAATTGCTCATTAAGATCTGTGTATTGATATTCCAAGTTTTCAAACTTGTTGGAAGTATAATGGGTTTCCATATTGTTTGGGGTGTTGGTGTGAGGTGGTTTTTAAGGTTCCACAACAATGGAATCTGGTAGGTCCCAAGGATGATACTTCTGCAACTCTAAAATTTTTTCACTTATGGTGTGTATTTCCTACCTCAATATTTACACTGGTATCAAAAAAATATAATATGACTATTCCAACATATTCTCCTATGTTTACTCTTTCTAATGGGTTTGAATCACCTAATTTAGACCTTCCAATCAAAAGTTGTGCAAGTTTAAAATAACACACCTTTTAAAACCCTAATTAAAAGACAATTTTTTTTCTGGTTGACCTTCAAATTGAGTTATATCTATAATTTCGGCCCCTTTAAGTATGACAAATTGTCATCTAGTATCCTAATATGTCTTCTCTACAATTCCACAAGTCTTATATAATTCTGATGTGCCAATAAAAATGGTGAATTTCCCAAAACTTGTTATTTTTGGCATTTCCAAGACAGTGAATGTGTACAGACTACCACATGTCCAATTTTAGGATTTGATTATGAAATTAATACAAAAATTACTATGATCCATCTTATTTATGATGAAACTAATGGAACTCAATTTGGGTTTTAAAAGCTTCAGATATAATAGTTTTACTCGTAACACCATCTTAAGTCTAGGTTTTTTTCCATGCGAATTTCCCAAGTTGAAGTGAGTGTATATCCAAAATGGTAGTGACCTAGAAGCCAAAAGTTGGATAGAAGTTACCTCCATATGAACTTTATGTACCTTGCAATTTTTGGACCCTGAGGTGTCCCTGTTAAGTTTTTAATGGTTATATTTATCTTTAACTTTTAGCATCATAATGATCTGCAATAGGATCACTGAATGAAAGACAAGCACAACATGACAAGGTACACAACAATTTACCCTAGCAAACCCAAAATGGAAAAATCCAGCAAAACTTCCTCAATATAAATTACCAGAATCTAATGACCAAATAACAAGGTCTCATCAAGTGAGATACCAAACCCCAAGCATAAGATCCAAAAAACCAAAGAATTTGGTCCTCCTCCTTCTCTCTCCCTCATTCTTTCTCTCTCTTGCACAATACAAGTGTGAGTGAGTGTGTATAAATGAGGGAGGGAACCTCCATATTTATACTAATATTTCCAACTGACTTTTACCCAACTGGGACGACCTTCCTAAGTAACAGGGCCGACCTACCTAGGTATACCTCACAATAATAATTATAATCATGTTTTCTATGTGTTAATTACCCTACTTACAACCGAGGGTTTACCTCATGCAATTTACATGACCTTTTACATCAGTAACATATCCCGAAGGAGGAATAATAATAATGTGAAGTACAACTAGAATATTCTTCGAAGCTACATTATTTCAACACCTCCCCTTAACAGGAAGGGTATTCTACTGACAACAAAAACAACTGGTGTGACTCGACACAACATATCAGAAGGAGAGAGGAGGTATCATCAACATCATCTTTTGGAACATCGTCTATTACATCTGTAGATCACCAGAATTTTTTAACAACATCATCATCTTCAACATGAAGACAGAGTATCAACATCCTAAATACAGAGCTAAAGTATCATCATCAAAATCTTAAGTACATAGCTAAAGTATCATCATCTGTAGCATGGAACTGGGGAATCACCATCTGTAGCATGGAATTGGAACATCATCAGCAGCATGGAGCTGGAGCATCATCATCATCTGCTGGAACATCATCATATGCAACATGGAACTGAACCATCATCAATAGCATGGAGCTGGTGCATCATCATCTGCAGTATGGAACTAGAACATCGTCATCATCTGCTGGAACACCATCATCATTTGCATAAAAACTAATACATCACTAATATCAATAGCACAAGGCTGGCTCATCATCATACGGATGGAATAAAACCACCAACGACATCATGAGGTTGGATCATCAACATAAATATGGAATGACAACAAAAACAACATCACAAGGTTGGATCATCAACATAAAGCTAGAATGAAAACAACAACATGTGACATCATCATCAATAGCTCAAGGCTAGAGTAACATAATCTATGGCAGGGATAATAACAACCAACATGATCCTTCCATTCAGAATTATAGTATCATGGACAACACATCTATGGTACTCAGAAAATCCTTCCTTCTGAAATTACGGGATCAAGNTCTATGGCAGGTATAATAACAACCAACATGATCCTTCCATTCAGAATTATAGTATCATGGACAACACATCTATGGTACTCAGAAAATCCTTCCTTCTGAAATTACGGGATCAAGTATTTTCGGAGCTACCAATACTAATAACAACTAACACATACATACAGGACAATCCTTCATTTTGGAATTATGATATCAAGTCCACTACTAACATCTTGGATCATCCTTCAATTCATAATTATGGGATCAAGTACAATACTAACATCTTGGACGATCCTTACTTTTGGAATTACAGGATCAAGTCCACTACTAACATTTTGGATGATCCTTCCTTTTAGAGTTACGGGATCAAGTCCACTACTAATATTTTGGATGATCCTTCCTTTCATAATTATGGGATCAAGTCCACTACCAACATCCTCGACGATCCTTCATTTCGGAATTATAGGATCAAGTCCACTACTAACATCCTGGATGATCCTTTCTTTCGGAATTACGAGATCAAGTCCACTACTAACATTCTGGATGATCCTTCCTTTCAATTTTGGAATTACACAATCAAGTCCAGTACCAAGATTCTGGACGATCCTTCCTTTCATAATTACAAGATCAAGTCCACTACTAACATTCTGTATGATCCTTCCTTTCGTAATTACGGGATCAAGTTCACTGCCAACATTCTGGGCAACCCTTCCTTTCAGAATTACGAGATCAAGTCCACTACTAACATTCTTGATGATCCTTTCTTTCATAATTATAGGATCCAGTCCAACAACATCAATATTTAAGACGATCCTTCCTTTCAGAATTATGGGATCAAGTATAAGGATGGTTAGTTCTTCCACATCAACATTTAAGACGATCCTTCCTTTCGAAATTATAGGATCAAGTCTAAGGATGGTTAGTCCTAACTTCAACATCTTGGATGATCCTTCCTTTTGAAATTATGAGATCCAGTCCAACAATATAAATATTTAAGATGATCCTTCCTTTCCAAATTATGGGATCAAGTATAAGGATGATCAATCCCAACACCATAATCTTAGATGATCCTTCCTTTCAGAATGATGGGATCTAGTCCAACAAGATCAATATTTAAGAATATCCTTCCTTTCGGAATTACGGGATCAAGTCTAAGGATGATCAATCCAAACATCATCATCTTGGATGATACTTCCTTTTAGAATTAGAGGATCTAGTCCATTAAGATCAATATTTAAAATGATCCTTCCTTTCAAAATTACGGGATTAAGTCTAAGGATGAGCAATCCCAACATCATCATATTGGATGATCCTTCCTTTTGGAATTATGGTATCTAGTCCAACAAGATCAATATTTAAGATGATCCTTCCTTTCATAATTATGGGATCAAGTCTAAGGACGATCAATCCCAACATCATCATCTTAGATGATCCTTCCTTTTGGAATTACGGGAATCAGTCCAACAAGATCAATATTTAAGACGATCCTTCCTTTTGGAATTACGAGATCAAGTCTACGGATGATAAATCCCAACTGATCTACCTATTGTGGCCATGATTCCATAATATGATTACTACTCCCCCTTTCAAGGGAAGTCCTTATGTACAACAACATGCTTGTCTCAGAAGTGTTTAAACTTCACATGAGACCGAGGCTTATTCAACACATCTGCAAACTTCTCATTCATGCTCACATATTGGAGCTTTATAGATCCCTTCTGCACCATGTCACGAATGTAGAAGTACTAAATTTATATGTGCTTCATCTTATCATGGAACACGAGTTTCTCTATCATCTTCATGTAGCAATGGTTATCACATAGAATCATGGTAGCATCCACCTCCATATCAAATAGATCTGATAAAAACTTTCGAAGCCATATGGCGTCAAAACTGGTGGAACAAGATGGAATCTATTCCACTTCTGCAGTGCTGAGAGCTACACTGTACTGCTTCCTTCTTAGCCATGAGATCATGGCTGACTCCAGACTGAAACATTCTACTGAAGCGTTCTTTCTATCTGAGACACTTCCCGCCCAATCAAAATATTTATAGCCATACAGTCTGAAGTCATGATCTCTAGTATAACTGAGACCATAGTCTGTCATACCTTTTATATACCTCATTACATGCTTTGCATCTATTAACTGAACATGTCTTGGTTCAACTAGATACCGACTCAAGTTGTTCACAACAAAGCATAAAATTGGATGGGTATTCATCATATACATCAATGAACTAATGATTTGTCTGTATAGTGTCGCATCCACTAATTCTGACGACGAATCAACCAAAAAATTCAAGTGTGTATCCATGGGTGTGGCCATGGATTTACATTGCAACATAATCAAACCTTTTTAGGATTTCTACTGCAGACTTCCCTTGTTTCAGGAATATTCCTTCTAGCTCTTCCATATTTCAAGACCAAAAAATGGTGTATCAAGCCAATTTATTTTCATCTCGAATTCTATAGCATGCCTCTTCTTCGTTTCTACTTATGAGCTTCTCATCATCTGTCAGAAACAAATCATCTATCATGTCATACCATATCTTGAGTACCTATCTCAAACCTCACCACATATGCTTCCTCTTTGTGAGGGGATACATATGGTATCACTCTAAGTACACCCATAAAATACCAAGGAAAATAACATTTGCCACATATGTCTCTCAATATCTGCAATATGTGCTATAGTCACTCCCCCTGAAGCAGAGATTATCGTCTCCCTCATGTAACTGTGCACTATCCCTCCTCTGCATCTTGTATTTTTTTCATTAGAAGATTCGACACTGGAGTGACTGGTAGCCATATTTTATTGTTGATATTTTGTGTATCCATCTATGTCATCTTTCTAGGTCATTGGATACCAAGATCTTGAATTTTGTTTGCAAGTTTCTCTTGAAACCATCTATGAGTTTATCATCTTCAATATTGTCGCAAAGGTTTATATATCCCCAGTATAGGTGGTATTCAATCTCATCATGTAAATATCTATCATGGGTGTCTTTTGAGCCAGTGCAAAGCCTTCTTCAATGTACACATGTGGTTCTCTATTTAGAGAGTACCTGCAAGTTGCTTGATATACACTCCTTCCTTGATTACACTATCAAGTGTCTAGAGCAACATCTCATCATAGTCGAATCTCTGTATCTTGAGAGGAACCTCACTTTGTACATCGTCACTTGTTGTTCGGAACAAGTTCCATCATCCTTCTCTTGTAGGTGATTGTACATGATCCTTCCTACAAGTCAAATTTAGTTGCATGATTAAATACACTTCATAGTATGACAAAGACATAGGCCACACAATCATGCAACTATCTTATCCAATGCTTCAACACAACATAAATCTATATCCCGCATACATATGGTAACTTTCTAGATGTATTCCATCTCTACCAGAACATAGTTAAAAGTGTGCACTTCTCTCAAAATTTCAGCAAAGAGGTTTCATTCTAGATCAGAAACAATGGAGTGTTGTGTGGTACCATAGGATACTTACCCATCACATGAATATTAGTAGTATATTTTTCATTAATGCAAACACTCTACCATGCATGATCTCAGGAACATAAATGTGTACACAACTAAGCAACATCAATAACAATTCAAATACATAGCTTTGATTATATGTTGGATAGACTCCCCCTTGATCTTTTCTTCCTTTCCAGCATGATCTTATTCGATTTGAAACATCAACCTTGATCTTCATATCTTCTAGATGCACTATATCCTCTTGGATCTTCTATTTGGAGAATATCTCTTTGTATTCATGTATGGACAATTCTTAATCTTTGATGTCCAAATTGTAGGAGCTTCTCCTACCCTGATCTTACTAATAAGAGTGCTTCAACTAGATGCTTGCTTCTATGCTTTTCTGGAAAACTGCTTCTTTTTTACCTAGGGTTTGATAGAAAAACCCTAATTTTTCAACTCTGGAATATTGCAAAACTAATTGGAGAGAAAGATGTGTGTCCCCACGGTGAGTTGATAAATGTACTCCTTTTCCCAGATCCATGGACAAAATTGCAAAATAATTGATGCCCTAGTTTTTCCCGACAGTAGTGATAGGACTAAAAATAAAAAAATCTGAGAATTGAGTTATGCTTGCACATAAATATGCACCCTCATAGGGCGAGTTAGATGGTCGTTGTTTTCAACCGATCTGTGGAGGAAAGTGCCCGAAACAGGAACCCTAGTTTCTACAATTTCTTCTGTAGAATTATCCAATATTTATTCTATTGTGTATCCAAAATTACTTCTCCTCAAGTTCTGACACTCCATCCTAAGGTATCCTAATTTGTCTTCTTTCCAACCCCACAGGTTAGAGCAGTATTGGATTCACCAAGTGGAACTTATGCTAAGTTTCCCAAGGTGACCTGCTTGAGGATTGGTTCAATATATCAAACTTGTAGGGACTTCCACGTGTTACTGTTTCAATTTCAGGGTCTGAAACTCACACCACATAAACTACAATCCGTTCTCTATCTGCAACATCTTGAAAATTTTGATTTGGATCTTCCTAGCCCGAGCTATAGCAATTTTCCCTAGGTCACATGTTTATGACTAAATTGTGGAAGAGGTTAGAACCCTTATTTGGAGGGATAATATCTCCTAAAGTATATATAATATGAGGCTGAAACTTATACAAAATGTACATAAATCTTTCATATTCATCATGTCCAAGTTTCAGCTTCTTAGGTTTCTCCAAACTCGATTTATAGTGAAAATTCCAAGGTGACTAGATTTTTCCTTCCAGGGTTTTCAAGCATGAAACCCTAATCTTCAATAACTGCAGTTGTAGCAGTGTTTCAGCTGCACAAAGACTTATTTCAGGGTGAATCTGATACCATGTTAATTTTTTAATGGTTATAATTAATCTTTAAAATTTTAGCATCATAGCCATCTGCAATAGGATCACTGAAAGAAAGAGAAACACAACATGACAAGGTACACAACAATTTACCCTGGGAAACCCAAAAGGGAAAAATCCAGCAAAACTTCCTCAATATAGATTACTAGGATGTAATGACCAAATAACAAGGTCTCATCAAGTGAGATACCAAAACCCAAGCATAAGAGCCAAAACACCAGAGACATTAGTCCTCCTTCTCTATCTCTCTTATGCAATACAAGTGTGAGTGAGTGTGTATAAATGAGGAAGGGAACCTCCCTATTTATACTAAAATTTCCAACTGAATTTTACCCAATTGGTTCGACCTACCTAGGTATACTTCACAATAATAATTATAATCATCTTTTCTAGGTTCTATTAACCCGACTTACAATCGAGGGTTTACCTCATGAAATTTACATGACCTTTTACATCAATAACATCTCTTGAAGGAGGAATAATAATAATGTGAAGTACAAGTAGAATATTCTTCTAAGTTACATTATTTCAATTGTCCCATATAAAAATGGGAGAAAAATTCCAAAATGACTCATTTGAAAGAGCCAAACCTTGGGGAAAATTCCCTTAACTTTGATTGAGTATATATCCAAGTTTATAATGACCCAGAGGCTAATAATCAAACACAAGTTTCCTTGTTATGTATTTTTTGTACCTTGCGAGTTTCAAATATTGAAATGGCGCGAAAAAAAATTGAAGCGAAAATGCCAAGATGACTCGCTTGGAGAGAAAAACCCTAGAAAAATCTTACATTTTGGCCCAAGAAACAACTCTAATACCATTTGTAATATGCTTAAACCCATAAATTCATAGAAAATATATAAAATACAATAAAAATAGATGGAATATGTAACATTTTTCACTTTCCTCTTCAAGGGGCATCCTCCAGGAGCACTAGCTCCAAATACAAGAAGAATTCTTCACATTACATATCTTATTACTCTATATATAGTACTTCAATAGTTCGATTCTAACTCTTTTTTTCCCTCTATTAATGAGGATCGACCACCTAAGGGAATTTAATAAATAAGTAAGGCCATTTTACATTAAACAACTACCCACTAACTAGATAATAGGCCTTATGGATTTGTACATAGATAAAGTAGGAGGGTTAGGGTAAAACCCTAACAAATCCCATCAAGAAATGATTCTACAAAAAATAATATTCTGCTAAAGCAAACAAAACACTATATAACACTTCTCCAGAAATTTCAAAATAAAAATATTCAAAGGTTGTACCACTTCCTCCCTATTCGAAAAGGTTAAATATAGGAAAACCCCTTGACTAGCCTGATTTTAGTTTTCTAGCAGAGTTAGGGAATGTGTATGTCAATATTCCTTTATTTCAAGAGATCAAGTATGTTACCATTTATGCTAAGGTTATTCAAGAGTTATGCCTGAAGAATCCTGGTAGGAAGAAAAGGGATCCTCCAGCTATGCAAGTGATCGGTAAATTAGTTGATATGGTGGTTGGAAATATTTTAACTACTAAGTACATAGATCTTAGGAGCCCTATTATTTATGTTCACATTAAAAACACCCATATTTCAAATACCTTAATTGATCTTTGGGATTCCATAAATGTTATGACTAAGGAAACCATGGAGAGACTCAAATTGCCCAATTTATTACTAACTCCTATAGTTCTCCAATTAGATCACTGATCCACTTTTAAACTTGAAGGAATATTATAAGACACGTAATATTTGTGGAATTCTTGGAGTATCCAGGAAACTTCATGCTTATCCAAACAAAATTCAACCTTGGGGGTTATACTTTGATCTTAGGAAAACCATAGATATCCATTGTTGATGCTTATATTAGGTGCATATATGGAGACATGACAATTTCTCAGGGTAACTCAACCAACAACATTCTTACTCTATATCCACCTTACAAGCCCAACACTTATCATAACACACTTGTTTGGATAAGTAATGAGGATAGTGATGAAGAGAATGCATTACATATAGTTACCCTTAATCGAATGGTCTTGTATATAAGGAAGAGACTAAGGATGACATGAGGATTACAAATTTCATTCATAATAAACATTAGTTCATCCCAGTAGCCCTCTCCCTACAATTAAATTGAATGCTTGATCCACTTTATATGCTATGATAGAATGCTCGAATAAACGAGTAGATATTAACCATAGAAAAATGTAGAACATCAATGATGGACTAGATTCTTTGTAGAAGGAACAAATGATTGCAATGCTACAAGAACATAGTAATTCATTTGCATGGGAATACAATGACATGGGAGGCATCCATCCTATATTATGTATTCAACACATCTACATAAAGGAGAATTATCGACCCGTTAGACAACCCCAATGTGGGATGAACCTCAGACTCCATGAAATCATGAAAGATGAACTTTTTTCTTGTAAGGTTAGAGTTAATCTATTAAAAAAATAAAATAGTGGTACATACAAGGTTACAAGCCGACTTGCTTAGGTGGAGCAGATATAGAGTTTTCGAATAAGACTAGGCCCTCCCTCTAGGAGGGAAAATAGGTCCACAAAACCCTCCCTCCCAGAGGGAAAATAGGCTGTCCAAATAAGCATAATCAAAATCCTCCTTAGTTCTTGGAGGAAACTGACAAAAAACCATCCAGATAACAGTGCAGTAAACAAAAAAACCTAACATTTCCTAGCTGAACAACACGTGGCCAAGAAGACACCTAAACATAAACCATGCTACATGCAGGTAGACAGACATGTAGCCATGGCGGCCTCGGTTCATGGTTTTTGCCATGGTTCCTCCACGATAGGGTAGCTGTAGCCTGGAGATGATGGTTGAGCAGGCTCGTCTGATGGTTCCCCCAAATTTCCACTGGACATCGCCATTTCTTCATCACTGGAGTTTTTTTCTTCTTCTTTGGTTCCTGCAAGTGGCTTTTTGGTGGGTAATGGAGTGGTACTTTTCGTAACGACCGGGTTGGATGTAAACTTGCACATAGAGCTGGTGGAAGGTCGAGATTATGGAGGGGGAATGGAGCGAGGTGGAGAAGCAGTGGTGGTGGCTGGGGCGACAGAGGAACAAGGAGGAGCTAGTGGTGCAATAACTTGAGGAGTGGGAGGTACAACAACTTGAGGAGCCGACGGTGGTGGAGGAGGAACTAGAGGGTTAAATCTAAGGACCAACAGAGTGAGTAAGTTCTTAAAGACCTAGTAGTTCTGTCTGCACTCCACCATTATTCCAGCTGCATCGAGTGCCCCAGATAGTTCATCTTCCTAATCAAAGACAATTCGCTGCATTTCCTCTGGAATTTCCAAATCAAATCCATTGCCACCTGCTTGGGATGAGAGAGGTATGTGGCCATAAACCTGAGCATTACGACCTCATCCTCTACAGGGAGTGCCTCTTTGTCATTTGGGCATGACTGGACGATGATGAAGAGCAGAGCAGGGTGATGGCAAACCAGAGCTGTGTGCAATGGAGAGCAGCAATGTAGCGCAACGTATGACGGTCCAGAGCAGTGGAGAGCAACAATTTAGTGCAGAGGATGCATCAAATGAATCCCAACCTCTGATATCGCTTGAATTGAATGGCGCTGGTGCAAATTAAGGCTACAAGGAGGGCGTTTAATGGTGATTGGCATGTGACAAGACGGCCTGGTTCCTTTGGTGTACCAGAAAGCAACCACGTCTCCCATGGAAATAAAGGCTCATAGTGGCGGCATTGTCAGTGAGGTTAGGCTTGGGAGGGGAAGGCCTCATCATCCTCCCCCAAGTCCACATGTCTAGGAATCACACCCGCATCTGGGGCGTGAAAGATGAACTTGAAAAAGTGGTCAATGTTAATTTTATCTATCCTATTTCCAATAGTTAGTGGGTTTCACCACTAGTGATCATTGCTAAGAATAATGGGAACTGAAATTTTTTTATTTACTATCATGAACTAAATAAATACACTTTGAAAGGCCATTTCCCTCTAACTATCATAGCTCAAGTCCTTGATACAATGACAGGGAAAAGTACTTCTCTTTCGTTTATGGGTTCAATGGATGCAACTAGATTAGGATTTGCCCTTACTACCAAGATAAGACCACCTTTACCTATCCATGGGGAACTTTTTTGTACCGAGTCATTCCTTTTGGAATTTGTAATGCACAAACAACCTTTCAGCAAAAGGTTTTCTTTATATTTTCTAATTTGATACATAATTGTGTAGAGGTATATATGGATGATTTAACTTTATATCATATTACATTTGATGAATATCTTACTAACTTGTGAAAAGTAATTAAGCAATGTCAAGAAACAAATCTCTCTCTAAGAAATGAAAATTTCATATGTCACTAGTTGAGGGGATTACTCTCAGCCATCATATCTCCTCTCTAGGTATAAATCTGTACCCCACGAAAATAGAGTTAATATCAAATCTTCTCGCACGTAAGAGTAAAAATATGGTCATAGTGTTTTAGGACTTGGTGATTATTATTGTAGATTCATAAATTGTTTTTACTAAACTAAAATCTCCTTTATTTGATTTTCTTAATAAAGATGTGGAATTTTATTGGACTACCCAGTGCCAAATTGATTTTGAAAAAAAGATGACTATAGCAATAACCTTAAGGGGTGGGGGGTGGGGAAGGGGAATTGTTCCTTTCCATTCCATATTTCCTTTGATGCATCATACACAACTATTGGGATAATACTTAGATAGAAGGAAGAACAAAAAACCTATACGATTTACTTCATTAGCAAAAATCTTGCCCATACAGAACTGAATTATACAATGACTGAAAAGGAATTTCTTATGGCAGTGTATGCTATTGATAGGTTTCATTACTATACCACTTGGTATCCTGCTTTTATACATACCAATCATTATTCCATTAGGTAATTAAAGAATAAACCAATTACTAATGGTAGATTGACTAGATGGTTATTACTATTACATGAATCTAACATCACCATCCTTGATAAGCATGGAAAGTAAAAATTTGTGATGAATTCCTTTCTATATGGACCAATGATGGGGATGTTATTCATATGGAATATTTTTTCCCTAATGATCATTTATTTTCATTTTCTAGTAACATATTGTGATATGTAGATATTGATAACTATTTGGTTGTACGAAAACTTCCAACACATATCTCACTAAAGGAAAGACAAAAACATTATCAAACAAAGTCCAAGTAATCTTGGCTTTTAGGATACCTTGTTTGCACATGGATGGACCTCGTAATAAGACATTGTCTTTAAGAGGATGATATTTATGGCATCCTAAAGTATTTTCATGATGAACATTTTGGTGGACACTTTGTTGATAAGAGGACTACACACAATGTATTTCATTGGCCTATAATTTTCCACGATGTGAAGCTGTATGTGAGGAGATGTGACAGTTCCTAGAGAATGGGACAACTTATTTAGTTTTAAAATATGCCACTTCATACTCAAATAATGGTGGAGCCTTTCAAGAAATGGGATTTGGATTTTGTGGGTCCTATTAACCCTTCATCCAAACAAAAAACTCATATCCTAGTTTGCACTATCTATGTTAACAAGAGGGTTGACATGAAATCACTTCCAAGGGAAACATAACAAGCATTAGATTCTCTACAAAGAGATATTCTTTTTCTATGTGGTGCCACAAGAGATCGTTATGGACTAGGGAACTTAGTTCACTTCCAAACTCATCTAGATCATTAATACATAGTACTATATTCAACACAAACATCTGCATCGTACCATCCACAAAGAAAATGGAAAAGTGGAGGTCACCAATAGATTTTTGGATTCTATATTGACTAAGACCATGCATATCTATCATCTAGTTTCAAATATTAAACTTCCAAAGGATCTATGGGATTAATGTACCACATGGAAGAACACCATAGGCTTCACACCTTATGAACTTGTAATATATGGTAAGCATGTATTACTTTTGATTAAGTTTTAAATGAAGGCACTAAGAAATGAATTTTAGGTTGGATTAGACCTTTTATAATCCCAAAATAACCACTTAGAGAAAATAAATGAGCTCCATGAAATCATCTTGGTTGCGTTGCACCACATTTGCGTTTTTCAACAATTAATAGAAATGTGGCATCACAAATTCATTAAGAAGAAGATGTTCCAGGTCGGATATTGGACCCTTTTGTATAATTCTAGATTCAAAAAATTCAAGGGAAAGGATCATACTCATGGGTTGGGGTTGTATGAGATTGACATTATCTACAACAATAGTTCTGTAAACTTATGTACATAGTGCCATCGACGAAGACCATATACCTCTTATGGCTAATGGTCATCGATTAGGGTTATACCAGAAGTCATTGATGAAATATGCTTTCATTAAATATATGTATACGTGTTCCAAATTGGAGGTTGTTGGTACAATGGCTATACCAGTTGTGCTTGCAACAAATCGATTTTTTCAATCAATATTAAAAAAAAAAGAAAAAGAAAAAGAAAATTGACTTTGAAGACCTCCTTGAGGTGCAGTTAGACAAATGCTCTTTGAAAACTAGCTTGTTGGCAGTGAAGGTTTGAAAAGAGAAAAAAAAAAGAGAAAAGAAGAATAAAACAAAAGGAAAAAGAGAGATGAAAATAGAAACAAAAAATGATGATTTCTGATATGTTGTACTATGTTCCAAGTCTTTTTTATTTACACCATTCTACAATTTTATTCTCTAAGCAATCTACTACAAAAATTATCTTTCTAGGATATATAGTATAATATACTATTGAGTTATATGATGACATTTTCATATGCATCCTAAGCCCATATATTCATTCTTTAGGCTCTGAAAAATTCCTTGCGAGTCTATATTTCCTATAATTGGCATGCTACCAGATTAACCTTCTACTGTAAATTTTGTAAATTCAAGCTATAGCAATAATTTTTGTCATCCTAGGGTATAAATACTACATACATCCAAGATGAAACAATGCCTCACTAATTATCCAGAACCTTGGCAGCATAAATGGCTACACGCATACTCAATCTTACAACTGCAACATTGGTAAAGGAAGAGGTGATTTCTTGGTTTCCTTTTAAGTTATTCAATTATCATGTTTTTTTTTAAAATTCAACTCTTACATTTATTGTTATTCCTTCCCAGACCTATTTTCCTCATGCCCATTCTTTGGTTCCCTAGCCTTGTCATTCCATGGCCTTCCTAAAACCTTATGATACAACTAAAGTCATGGATATTTCCTTAGTTAATGGCCCACAATATATCCATTATCATTATGCATATAATGCAATGCAAATCAATGGAAGTTATGCCATTGATTCACATCATGTTATCACAATGATGGGTATATAAAATTGACATCGATCACTTCAATACTTTCTATCATTACTTATTGTGTATGAATAATGTTTGATTTTTCCATCCTTCATACAATTCAAATTGTACCCATCTCACATCCCTATTGAAACCCTTGAAATTATATACCAGTATAGGATTAACTTTGATAAAGCTTGTCTCTTCCTCATGCATTGGAGGTGTCAGTTGGAACTATGGGAGGTATTAGTAGGTAACATGAACCTAAAACTACAAAGTTATTGGAAGCACACCCATAAGTCAAAGAAATATCAAATGGGAAAGATGGCTTGTCTTCATTGAGCGATTACAGGTTTATAATGAGGGTATGATGGGTAGTATGTTAAAACCATTGATGGAGAAAGAGTGAATGTGAAAGGATTGATTGTTCCAATATCAGAGGAATCCATTGCATTGGATATAGGATTACCTCAAACTAGTGAGTAATGGTTTAAAAATAAGGGTATTGATTAAGATGTTGGAAAAAGTTCTTTCGCATTAAGGCATAGGTCCCTAGAAGGGGCATGGGAGCCATTTTAGGAATTAATGATCAGCCCATGGCGGGAGGTAATTTTCATCATACGTAAGTATATCACATGCAAGGTAAAATTTAGCATGATACATTTTTATTGTATTATACTAGTGCTTCATTTAAGGGACGATAATATAGTAAATCTACCCTACTTCTTATGGAAAAACCTCATTAAGATGCCTACATATGTACAAAAATGGAGGGAAAAGGCTCAACACAGTATGTATCATCAAGGTATTGTTAAATTATTAGTGATGATGGAGCTAAATCATTATGGGTTGTATTCATCAAGCATACAAATTTTTGTCTCAGTGTAGCTAGAGGAAGTAGACAACCTGAGAATATTCTACCATGCATAACGAGGTTTATTTTGCCACCTCTTCCTCAAACTATTAAATAATTATCTACACATAGCATGATTGCAAGCTAAAATAACATCAAGTTAGGGGATTTAATTGCTACATAAACATAGGAAATGTCTATGGGATTGGAACATGACAAGGAATTGGATCATCTTGATAGTGACATACTAGTTGCAAGTTTTAGATGTCCACCAACATGTTTTTCCAAAACCTAAGAGATAGGTTTCCTTAAAAATGGATTGAATAGGTGGAAGAGGGTTCAAGTAGTAAATCCAAGAAAAAGGTAATGTTTTCTGCACCTCATAAATGACCATTCAATAAAATAAGGATGGAAAATTAAAAATCTTAGAAGAACAACTGAGAGTACATAATGCAACATTAAAATCCCTAAATTAACATCTTAAAACTCATAACAAAATATTAATGTTTTATATCAAGAAGTTAAGGAAACAAGCCTACTGGGGTGTAGCTCAACCGAAAATTTGCTTGATATGAAGAAAATGCTGTAAATGGAAGTTATGAGTTCAAATCACACAGGATTACCCATGCCCCATGCTTATGGGATGTGTGTTTTCACCTAGGGGTATAATGGTAGAAAATGGAATTGGACCCATCGGCCTCATTTTACGTGAGTACCATCCCCATCCGAGTTGTTGATTTCCCCTAGTTACAAAAAAAAAAGAAAAAAAAGAAAAAGTTAAGGAAACAAATTAAGAAGTTGAAATTGGAAAATAAAGGGCTTAAAAGGATATTATATATGATGAATTTTGAACAAGAAGCCGTAGTTGTGCCAATGAATTTGGATGTGTCACTTTATTCCTTAGATCAAGAAATTAATACTCATGCTCCAACCTTTAAGCACCCAAAAACAAATTGTGTTTCAATGTAGGAGGTAATAAACAAAATCCTTGATGAAATTATTAAAAACACATATGCCATTGTTTCCTTAAAAGAAAACATACAACAATGGAAAGGGAAAGAGGAACTATATGATTTGGGCATCATTAACAAACAACAATATAATTATGAAATTCAAAATATGTAGGAACAATGAATTGCTCAGTATATACCTGAAGATAGGGAATGAAAGGAAAATATTTAAGATAGTCAAGACCACCTAAAGACCAAGGAACATCAAATTCAAAGAGCATGTGGCGTGGATTTGCAATCCTTTTCCTATAGATCCCCTTTAAGGGCCTATCCCATGTTTCTTCATGATAAATGAATAGGTTGAGGATAACAATATTGGAAGAAAGAAAAAAACATGAAATATATAGAATTTTTTACTTGATAGCATATAGTCTTCTTCCTCAACTGGTGAACATAATTTACTATGTGAATTATATCAATTTCATTTATTTTTACAATAAGAAACAAGGTGGAATCCTAAACCTTGTGTTGGGGACACTCAACTCAAATAATTTGCATATTTTATACATAATCAACTAGTTAAATGGAAAGAAGCAATGAATTTCTATATTATTTTCGAAACATCCCTCAAGGTTGATTGTTCATGAAGAGCATGTTGTAATATTCACCAATATTGAGAAAGGGGTGAATCATTATTGGGCACTTTTTATTGTTTTTAAACTTAATCACATCATGTAACATTAACCATTAAAAATTCCATTCATTATCACATAAAATCATACACCATGCACACAATATTTTTACATAGAACCCCACATGGGAGAAAACCATGGATTACTTTTCTTATAGAATAACAAGATTACATTCATATGAAGCACTAACTTCTTGCTTATGAGCACCAACTCAAAGGAGGATCCGAACCCTTAGTTTTACCATCTCCAACTCGAAGGAAGCACCCACTCCCTAACCAACTCCCTGAGATCATAGGAACCAAATTGCCCTAGTAGTACCTTGCCACCTGAGATGAATAAGAGTATAAACCCATTACTATCACTACCACTATCACTATCACCATCAGTGTCAATGAAACTGTTTTTGTCACTATCCATGTCATTGTATTCACACTTTCATTGTCATTGTCACTATTCTGTCAATGTCTTTGTCATCATCCTTGCCACTATATTCACACTATCACTGTCATTTTCAACATGTCAACCCGTACGTGCCTCAAATTTATCTCCAGATATGCAAGTAACTTCTTCCAAGATAGTCTTCAAATATGAAAAAAACCAAAAAAATTCTTCCACATCTTAATAAATAAGGATAAAATATGTCCTTCAAATATGTAATTAAATCCTTCAAGAAGAGGACTAAAACATGTCTGCGATATAACCTTCAAGTCTATAACAAACTATCGCTTCAAATATGAAATACAACTTCCAAGAATAGGACCAATAAAGTGTCTCTCAAGTATGTAATCTTGTCCAAGAAACAATCATCCATAGACATCATTTATTTTGCTTCTTCAAACCCTAGGTCATTCCAAGAGAGAAACCCTAGGTCATTTAGAGGAACAAAGTTCCCCAATAATCAAATAACCAGAACAAGTAATGTAGAAAATCCATAAATGGCTAAGTAGAAAGTAAAAATGTAATGTATAATAGATAAGTGGTTTACAGTTACATAGGTTTGCACTTTATATAAGCCCGTCATGCAAATTTTCGTAAAAGGGAATGACTATTGACTTAGATAGTTTTTTAATTAATAATAAATTAATATTAATATTAATTTATTATTTTATTGCTACATTTTAATATTATTTTATTATTTTATTGTTACATTGCCTTCCCCTTAAGGGAAGCTTTGTCCTCAAAGCTTCATTGAAATCCATGTTTGATTTTGCTTGAACTGTCATCTCTGGATCCTCCGCGAAACTTGATGAAATAAGACGATACAAGTTATGGATTCCCCAGGAGAATTGTCGCATCATATTTGTTGTGGTCCATCCCAGATTTATTTCTGGAGGAACAAAGTTCCTCAATAATCGAATAACCAGAACAAGTAACGTAGAAAATCCATAAATGGATAAGTAGAAACTAAAATGTAATGAATAATAGATAAGTGATTTACAGTTATATAGGTTTGGGCTTTATATAAGCCCGTCATGCACCTTTTCATAAAAGGGCATGCCTATTGTCTTAGATAGTTTTTTAATTACTAATAAATTAATATTAATATTAATTTATTGTTTTATTGTTACATTTTAATATTAATTTATTATTTTATTGTTACATTGCCTTCCCCTTAAGGGAAGTTTTGTCCTCAAAGCTTCACTGACAATAATGTTTGATTTTGCTTAAACTGTCATCTCTGGATTCTCTGTGACACTTGATGAAATAAGACGATACAAGTTATAGATTCCCCAAGAGAATTGTCGCATCGTATCTGCTGTGGTCCATCCCAGATTTATTTTGATTGTACCTCTGAGATCATTTTGGGGAATGAGTCATCTCAATTGTTTCTTAGTATGTTGAACAATTTTCTTGTCAACATAACTCTTTTGTGAATGCTCATTTTGACCCTGTCGTTGGTCAAAATGACGATTATAATTGGGTTGTCTGTAAGGCGTATGTGTTGTTTGTTTTTATTTCTTTTGAACTATGGCAAGGTTTGCGTTCACTTCCTTGACTTGATTTCTGGACACATCTTCCTGGATTTGCGCTACTTTGTTCTCCAGTAGATTTTTGTGACTTTGAATCTTTTTGAATCTTTCATCTTGTGACGTTTTGTCATTTTCTAACTTCTTGATTTGTTTCTCTAGTTCTTGAATAAGGTTCCCTTGACACTCATTTTTGTCCTATTTTTCTAGTATTATTCCTTTGAGTTCTTCACTGGAGTGTTCCCTCTTACTACTGTGTTTTATTTTTTTAATCTTTGTAATCAGTGTTTTGTTATGATTTCATAGACGAAAAATTTCTTCTGTATTGCTAGATAACACATTGTTGATTTTAGTCATTTCCAACTTATGTGTCTTCTTCATGTCGTCATACTATTGCTGGAGTTTTTCTTTTTGTTGTTGATGATGACTTAATTCGGATTCTTGAATTCCTAACGTTTCATGGACTTGTGCTAATTCATTATCTTTGTCCATGATGAGTTTGCTTAAAAGATTTATTTCTTCTTCTAACTCTTCATCTCGTCCATCAGTTGATTCTTCATCTATAGTTTGCGATACAAGAACTACCACGAAGAAATCATGTAGCGTTATTTTCTTCTTCTCATGGAAAAAGAAAATGCACTTCTTTTTTGCATTTTTTTTTTTAACAGAAACTGAAAATATGTATATATAAAAAGGGCTGCGCACAGCCATTCGTTACAAGAAAGATAGTTTCGAATGTTCATGAACTACAAAAAAGCTGCACAGGAAGGCTAACCATGGAACTGTCCAAAAAACCCTGCATACAAACTGCTCAAAAATTCTGAAAATGCAAGAGGGATAAACCCTTACAAACTGATTACATAAAAGGAGGCAAAAAAACATTTAGACATGTCAACATGAGGGGACTGATTACTGGATGCTTCTATTGTTTCTAGGCTGCACAACAGATGCCTCCTCCATGGGGAGGACAGCTTCTGCAACTTCGCCATTGACTTCCCCATTAATTCTGCTGGCCTGGTGCATTTCAATGAAACGCTGGAGATCCTCTTGAATCCTGTCCACTTTCCCATGTATTTCCCGCAGACTGCTCTTATTGTCATCTATGCGAGCATCGTTGTTGCTTATTTGCTGAGAAGTGTAGCTAACAGTGTCAGACATTTTCTTTACCTCCATGCTCATTTCTTTGGTGTCCACGACGTTAATGGCCAGGAGCTCATAGAGTCTGCGTAATTTCTTCTTAATATCTGCCCAATCTCCACCTTGAGCCATGCTGGAAGCCTCAGACGAAATGGTCAATCGAGCAAAAAGATTGAGAGGGAGACTGACTGGGATGCCAGGAGCTTTGCCTTGAAAATAAATCGAGGGAAAATAAGAACTGAGCACCACAAATTCTTTAAACAGGGAGGCTTTACCTTGCTGCAGAGTATCCAGCGAACCTACGGCACCAATCACCCCGCCCTGTCCGGGAGCCAAGACCCAGTTATTGCTTTGAGCTGCAACCTGAAACATTGGAAGGTTTAATCCTGTACAGGAAGAAAGAGCTGCGGTGACAAGCCACTCTTTCACCACCGAACGCGAGAGGGGGAGAACCTGCCAAGGAAGGCCTTGAAGCCACCCTTCGCTGACACCCAAGACTACCTGCCCCAGAAATCGTTGAATTTCATGAGAACTAGAGCTTGCGGGGGAGAAATTCTAGAGCGGCATTCTGGAACCGAAGGGGAAAGGCGGATAAGGATAAACGGGACGCAAAACGTGCGAGGGGTAAATGCAAGTTACCCAAGGCCTTGAGGCCATTAATTCTGAAGCGACCGGATGAAGGGAGGATCGAGGCGGAGGCCACGCGGCGGGAAGGATAGAACAGGGTGATAAATGCAAGGAGATGACAAAGGACGAGGAGGGAGGAGGGACGAGGTGGCAAGGGAGGGCAAGGAGCGAAAGGAAAGGGGTGATGAAGGGGAGGGGTAAGACCATACCCAAATAAACCAAGGTTAAATTCATAAAGCTAGGCCTGCAATGCCTTAACAAGGGGGCAAACCAAAACTCAAAGAGGAGATTGAGCCTTGATGAAATCTTCTTCTTCATTACGGGATGAATTTGTGCATGGGGGGGTCCCCATCTTGTTTATAAACACCTTGCGGGAGGGAAGCCCCAATGTTGGCCATAGCGTCAGCTGCACTGTTGTTTATCCGAAGAATATGCAGGGGCTCAAAGGAGTGGTGCATAAGAGGTTTTACCTTGTTGTACAGGCAGTGACATTTAATTGATCCCGAGGGGTATCCATTAATCAATTTGGAGATGACATGCTTGGAGTCTCCAAATAATAAGACCTTGCGATAGTTTTTAGCCTGAAGAAGCTGAAGACCTTGTAGCAGAGCTAACCATTCTGCTTCGTTATTGGTCCTGTTCCCTAATCCCCAGGTGAAGGAATGTTCTATATTTCTGTCGGGGTCTAGAAGGACCCCCCCCGCTCCTGCCACCCCTGGATTGCCTTTCGAGGCGCCATCAAAGAAGAAGGAAAAGATGTTCTTTTCCTTGAGCCAAATTTGAAAATCTTTGCTATTTTTACGTATCTCCCAGGACAACATTCTGCGATTTTGGGCAGGTCGATTGAGGATGTTATTGGATTGAAGGAAGCTCTTTTCTCTGAAGAAGACTTTGCACCAGGAAAAATAAGGTTCAGGAATGGATTCCTGGACGGGGAGGTTGATGTTGCTAGAGGCGAATTTTTCTATTATCATCCCAATGGTTTTGGCCGCTATTCTAGCTGGAGAAGATTTTTGCTCTTTGAAAATGGCCCTGTTCCTGGCCAGCCATAGCTGCCAACATAAATTCTTTGGGATGGAAGCCCACAAATGACCCAGAATAGGTTTTTTGCTTAACGAACCTGGATAATAATTGTTCCATTTTCTAAAGAGATGAACGGCGTTGTCAGGGAAGTGGAGATCCATACCATGAGGGAGGACTGATCCCTAAACGAGGAGAGAGAATTTGCATTGGAGGAATAAATGATTTGAAGACTCTTCGTCTGAATTGCATAGGGGGCATATAGAGGGCCCATTTATACCTCTTTTCCTTAAGTTTTCGGCTGTGAGAAGCTTATTGTGACAGAGCAGCCAAATGAAGCTATTTACCTTGGGAATGCAATCTGCTTTCCACACCTTTTTCCAGATTTGATCTGCACCGTCCTGTTCCCTGGCGATTTTCTTATAGCCTTCTTTGACATTGTATTTCCCCGAATCCCCCCAACCAATGCGATCCTTCGCTGCAATTCTTGATGGGGACAAACCATGGAGGGAGGCTAAAAGAGAATCAGCCGCAGATTTCAACGGAGCTGGGGGGGAGAGCTCCTTCCAACCTGCCCAATGCCCTTGGGCATCCCAAAGAGAGAGATCATGAAGGGAGAATATTCCTTGCTCGCTCGCCCAGTCATCCAGAGAAGATTGTCCAGGAAAAGAAGAGCACGGAGGTTGTCCCAGAATATTACTTTTCCATATATTTATTATTTTCCCATTCCCATGGATCCAGTAGCAATTTTCTCTGATTGTGCTGAGGGATGTTTTACAAAGTTGCCAAAGGGTGGTTCCATTGCCCTCCCAATCTCTGTCCAGCATTTTCGACTTGGGCTTCCTGATGTACTTTCGCCTAATAACTTCCTTCCACCATTCTTTTTTCCCTGTGACTAATCTCCAGACCAATTTGGCTCCCATAGCTCTGCTCATCTTTTCTGGATCTTTGATGCCTAGACCACCCTGATTTTTGTCTTGCTTGACCATATCCCATTTGACCAGGTGGAATTTTTTGGTCTGAGTTTTGCCTCCCTGGCATAAAAATTTCCTAATTTCTTTACAAATGTTATTCATTACGTTTTTGGGAGCAAGAACCATGGAGCTGGTATATATGGGATAAGAGGATAATATTGATCAAATTAGAACTGTCTTCCCGGCTAGATTTAACCATTTCGACCCCAACGCCTTAGTTTTAGCTTTGATTTTTTGTATGATAGGGGTCCACATTGAGGAGTTCAGAAGTTTTTTAGCAATGGGGATGCCTAAATATGTGAAGTGGGTCCACAAGGGATTGACTTTAATTTGCAGGGTCTGAGAGATACGACTGAGGGTAGCCACTGGGCTATTCCAGCCATAGATTTGGCATTTGTTCAAACTGATTGCACTTCCGAAGGATTGGAGGAAGAGGTCAAGAGGGGAGAGGATATTTCTGGCTATTTGGGTGGAGGCGATGCCTAGAAGAATGGTGTCGTCAGTAAAGAGGGCGTGGTTGATAGGAGGGACTCCGCTTCTGAAGGATAGGCCTGGGAGAGAGCCTTCAGATTGTAGTCTGTTCAATTTTCTGCTGAGGGACTCGGCTACCAAAAGATAGATGAAGGGGGATAACGGGCATCCTTGTCTAACACCACGAACTGCTTTAAAAAAGGCTGAGGGCCTTCTGTTTATGAGAGGAACTATCCAAGGGGAGGATATACAGGCTTGGACTTGCTTAGTGAAGACGTCAGGGAACCCAAGTTTTTTAATAACCAGGATGATGAAGGCATGTCTTAATCTGTCAAACGCGTTGGCCAGGTCCAGTTTAATGGCCATTCCTGGTTCCCCTCTTTTGTTACTAGAGTGGATGGCTTCTTGGACGAGGAGAATATTATCACTTATTTGTTTGCCTGAAATGAAGCCTCCCTGATTTGGGGAGATGAGATGAGGGATGATCTGCTTGAGTCTCAAGGACAGCACTTTGGAAAAGATTTTGTACGAGGCATTGCATAAAGAGATTCGAGGGAACTTTTTGATAGAGGTGGGGTTGTGTTCTTTCGGTATCATGGCTAGAAAGGTGGAATTGGTAGCCCCTCCCATGTTGCCTTTTGCCATCCAAGAAATGAGCCTCATCAGGTCTTTCTTGACCAAGAACCAGAAGATTCTGTAAAAGCATATGGGGAAACCATCTGGACCTGGGGCCTTGTCCGGATGAAGGCTCCATATGGCTTTCTTAACCTCTTCCTCCGAAATGGGGGATTCAATCCTAAGCCGATCCTCATGACTAATAAGAGGAGGTATATCTGAGACCATAGTCTCCATGACATGAAGAGGGACTGGTTCTTCATTAGTATACAGTTGCTCAAAGAAATTTCTTACCTCATTGCTGATGGCCGCTTGCCCTTAAATGAGAGTGTCGTCTTCAGCTGTAAGTTCCCGCATGGTGTTCCATCTCTGCCTATCTTTGCATTGATTTTGAAAATATTTAGTGTTCTGATCTCCCCCTTTGAGCCAAAGAATTCAGGATCGAAGTCTCCACCCTTCCTCTTCCTGCCTTAATATTTTCTGCAAAGCTGATTCCATCGCTATCTCCTTGGCAAAGTGCTCTTTAGTGATTTCACAGGTTTCCATTTCAATTTGAAGGGATTCCATGTCTTTGATAATTTGCTCCTTTTGCTGAACTGGGTCACGAAAATGTTTCTTTACCCACGATTTTAAAGTCGTCTTGACCCTCTTAAGTTTTTGCTCCCATGCATACGCTGGAGAGCCTGGGATGAAGCATCGCCAGGCCTGAGAAATGATATCAGTAACGCCTTCAGATTCCAACCAGATCCGGTTGAACTTGAAAGGTAGTGGGCCCAGATTTTCTGTCGGAGGAAAGAAGAGGCTTATTGGCTTATGATCAGAGACAAAGGAGCACAAAAGCTTAGTCTCCGGATAAGATAGAAGGAGGTGGGTGCTTACCAAGAAATGGTCCAATCTAGCAGCGATATGGCCGGGACCCAATCGTTTATTGCTCCAGGTAAAGATACCATTTTTAGGTTTGATATCAGTGAGGCTCCATTGAGAGATTAGGTCCTCCAGTCTTTCCCCAAAGGGGTCTCTAACTTTCTTTCCTCCTCTTCTCTCCTCAGGAGAGATTGTGACATTAAAATCCCCAGCGATGTAACAAGGGAGGAGCTTTTTATCATCTATTTGCTCCTCCAGGGAATCCCAAAATTTGTCCTTCTGCGCGTTCAGCGTTGGACCATACACGTTCCCCATCCAAAAATTTTCCCGGCTATCGACGTTCTCCAGCTTAATGAACATCCAGTTTCTATTTTCTATGGAAAAGAGCATTTTAAACTGATCCTTATTCCACCAGCAGAGGAGCCCACCTGAGGCGCCATTGGCGTCAATAGCCAGGCCTGTTCCTTTTGGCCACATTTTTTGTAATGTTTCCAAACTATCTGCGGCAGGTTTTTTCGTCTCCTGGATAAGAAGAATGGAGGCAGATTCCATTGATTTTATTCTCTTGATAACTTCTATCTTTTGATAACCTCCCAGGCCTCTACAATTCCAGGAGACGACTTTCATTATTTTCTGTGTTGTTTAAGGGCCTTTTCTCACTCTTTTTTCTCCTCTTCTTGGCTTAGAAGGTATTTGCTTGCTTGCGAGGTCTTAATAAGAAAGTCTAGATTGGTCTGCTTCCCTGCCGCCTTTTCCCTGGCAGCCTCTTGCTCTCTTATGATTTTGTTTGATTTCCTCCCCTTCTTGGAAGTCGGTTCCTGTTCTTCTACCAAATTGTCTGTAGTATCTTCTGAGCTAGCTTTGGCCCTTGACCTTGTTATTGAGCCCTCAACTGACCCTTCGGATGTTTGAGCTGGGTCTTTCCTCTCCGTCGGGCACTCATTACCCTCTTCCATAACTTCTTTTTCCTGGTGCTGCGATGCTGAGTTCAAGGTTTCTTTTTCCTTCGCCTGGGTCATGTCAGGGATAGCTTCGTGGGCTTCCTCCTCTGGGTTTTCTTCACCCAGAACTTCGAATCTATTTTCGGAAGTTCTCTTTGCCGGGTCGTTCTGCTGTTTTTGAATCTTGGCGGTCTTCTTTCCACTTGCAGTATTCCAACCCTCGCTGGCCACGATTTCTAGAGGGGTTTTATCAGGCTTCTTCGGACAGGACTTGTCAAAATGGCCATATTCATGGCAATACTTACACTTAAAGGGGATTTGCTCATAATCCACTGTCTGCAGGTGGTTCCAGCCGTCAATGGAGAGATTGATGGACTCCGGCAGACCTTTTTCAAGGTCAACTTCCACGCATATATGAGCGCAAGAGAACATTGGGGCCTTTTGCTCAGATTTATCAACATACCTGCCTAGAGCGTTCCCTATTGCTCGAAAATCCTCATCGTTCTAGCAGTGGAGAGGAAGATGGGGGAGCTTGACCCAAACGGGAACAGCTTTATGGATGTCTTTTTTCTGGGTTAAAGGACAAATCCCATTTGTTTAGGTACATACCTCTTGGACCCATAAAATAGGGCCCATTCCTGAAGATCAGGTCCCGGTCCTCCTTTTCAAAAATGAAAGTGAAATACCCTTTCCCGCAGAAGATTTGCTGAACTTCCCCCTGGATTAGGGTTCTCCAATTTTTTTTCAGCCATACCTCCACAGAGCGAGGGGATGGCCAAAGACCGGTGAACAGGCCAATGAGGCCTTTCTCTGACAGGGTTACTGCCTTTCTCTTTGAGGCGGCGGAGCTGAGCTTGACTTCTGGAACATCAACTCGCTTGACGAAGCGAGAGGAGGAGGCTGTGGCAGGCTGAGAGGCAACGATGGACTGGAAGCGCTCCTCAAACGCGTCTGGGTCTGGCAGATCCATTCAGGCCGCCGGCAGGGCGGAGGCCCCCAAGCTGAGGATGGCGAAGGCTAGGGTTTTCGATGTAGCAGATCTTCAAAATATTATCAGTGTAGTATAATGTTTATTATACAAGGTTACATACGATTCAAGTGGAAAATATTTCAGTTTCTTTTTTGCATTGACAGAGAATGTTCCTAGTGTTTCCAACCAGTTATAACCCATCATTATGCCGATGAGATAGTCCTCTATAGATACGACCGTGAATTGAGCTGCAAATTGATAATCATCGATTTGTAATGGTACTTCTATTTGATCTTCGTTTGACTCATTATTCATTGATTCTTGAACTTGTACTTGATTTGTGAAATCAATGTTTATAAAATTTTCCTTGTTGGATGGACAAATAGCGATGGCAAATGGACTTTCATCAAATATCCCATTAACTTTCAGCATCGCAATCGGTACTTTTGTTGGAACATTGAAAAATATTTTCTCTGTTTTATTAAAATATGTCTCTTTCATTTTCGCTTCGTCTTCTTTCCTGATTTTGATTTGTTCTTTTTTCCCTTTGTACCCTTTGTATATAATAATTGTAATTTATTACAATTATTAAATATTAAATATTAATATTATTTAGTAATAATTACTTCATAGTAGCAATTATTATGCACTTTTAGATATTTTTTCCCCTTAAGTTTTGTAAAATGGTGTAGATTGGGTGGTTGGGACGAATGTGTGTTACCATCCCCACTCAGGTTCAATTCTTGTTTATTGTTGGAGAATAAACCCAAACCCACATATTAACAAACCACTGCATGTGGTTTAACTTTTACCCTTTTTTCGTTTTACTTTTACCTTTTTTTTGGATTATACTTTTACCTCTTTTTTTTGGGGGGGGGGGGGGGGGGTTACTTTTACCTCTTTTTTAATTTTCTTTTAGGACAAGGTCCTATTTTTTTTGTTTTTCCTTTTCTGCTCCTTTTTTTTGTTTTTTATTCTTTTTGTTTTTACTTTTTACTTTTCTTTTGTTTCCTTTTCTTCCTTTTGATCTTTGATTTCCTTCAAGTATGCAACAGAATAATATTTTTTTTAACAAGATTTTTTATAATGGCCAGGGTTTGTTTTTAAGGACAATGTCCTATTTTTTAGGGAACCCCTAGAATAAGGCTACAAGCCAAAACATCAGACAAGGTATGAGAATTAAGGCCAAAGGCCCAAATCAACCAAGCGAGGCTTTGGAAACACTAGAGGAACAAAGTTCCTCAATAATTGAATAACCGGAACACGTAACGTTGAAAATCCATAAATGGCTAAGTAGAAAGTAAAAATGTAATGTATAATAGATAAGTGATTTATAGATACATAGGTTTGGGCTTTATACAATCCCGTCATGCACCTTTTCGTAAAAGGGCATGACTATTGACTTAGATAGTTTTTTAATTAATGATAAATTAATATGAATATGAATTTATTATTTTATTGTTACATTTTAATATTAATTTATTATTTTATTGTTACATCATTCCAAGAGAGAAACCCTAGATCATGCCAATAACATCACCATAATCCATGCCAATAACATCACAATAATCTATTGCAATAACATCATCATAATCCATGCCAAAAAACATCACAATTATATATGGCAATAACATCACCATGATCTCTGCCAATATCAACATAATATATGGTAATAATATCACCATATTTTATGCCAATAACATCACCATAATTTATTCCAAGAACATCACCATAATCTATGCCAATATCACCATAATCTTCAACTTTAAACTATTCAGAAACTCTTACTTCCATAGGAAATATCTCTAAATACATAATGAACTAGAATCTAAGTTTTTTACCACAGGTACTCACACATTTCTTTTAAATCTTTTAAACCTTTCATGGTTTGAAACATCTCAGAACAAAAATTATAGTGAATCTACCAAACTGGCCTGTTTGAATATGATTCATAAACCTTAACTTCTCGAGGTCATATATCCTAAAATATAATGAACAAAAATCTATTTATTTTACAAGTACTCACAGATCTCACCTCCATCCCATAAAAATATCACAGTCCGAATCATCTCAGAGCAAAATTAATAGCAAAAATTCCAAGACAACTTGAAACATATTTCACAACCCCCTCTAGTTCACCTTCCCTTAGAAATTTGCTCTTCTAGGCTGAAATTTGCTCATCTTCCTTTCTTGGTAAAATTAGTGTGATTCAAATTCCAAATTAGGATTCTCTTATTTATATGAGTCTTCTCCACTTGAGGGTGTGTGACCAAGGGCTACAACTTTTGGGTTGCACCTCTTCCTTAAGGACGGTTCACCTATAACTTGACCTTAACTTTTGTCTTCAATACTTTTAGGGGCTTATTCAATGGGTAAATTACCACTTCATGGATTCATCAAGGGGATTTAACTTTTCTTCTTGACTAATTCATGTGTTCATCAAGGCATTTCAAGTGAACATATCCCCATTTATTTAGGGGCTTCTTCCATTTACTTTAGGGCTTCATGTCTTCATCAAGGGGATTTTAGGATTCTTTAAATTTCACTTCACCATGGTTATGTGGACACACCATCATTACTTTATGGGATTTTTTACACTTCACATCATCATGTCCATGTGGACACATCATCATCACTTTAGGGGCTTCTTCATACTTCTCATCATCATGTTCTTTAAGGGGATTCTTCAATGAATCCATATGATCATCACTTTGTGGGACTCTTCACATTTATCATCATCATGGTCATGTGGACACATCATCATCACTTTAGGGGATTCTTCACACTTCTCATCATCATGGTATTTAGGGGATTATTCAATGACTCCATAGTATCATCACTTTAGGGGATTCTTCACATTTCTAATCATCGTGGTCTTGTGGACACATCATCATTGTTTTGGGAGCATCTTCGATGGATTTAGGAGATTGCTCCATTTATGTTCCACTCAAACTAATCATGTGGATGCAACCACATGTTATCTCATCCCATGGGGTCCATGCTTAATATATATGACATAAGGGGACTAGTTTGGAGTCTCTTCAAGGCTTCATCAACATTAATCAAACAATCTCCCTTGATCACTACCACATCATCATCACAATTACCACATCATCATCATCACTGCCGCTTTGAAATCAATGACAACATCTCTCAACAATATCATAAGCTCATTAGGTAATATCAATGACGTAGATCTCTTGACACTATTGACATCTATGACAACTTCTTCCAATAGAGCACCCTATACTTGTAGTCATTATTCAAGAACATCAACAATTCTTGTTTGACCTTGGAAAGACTAAGTTGATGAGATAAAATCAAATATTGGCAATTGCTACTTATTAAGTGACTTGTAACTCCTATGCTATTTATTCTCAACTGGCCTCACATGGTAGATGGCTTCTCATGCACCTTGTTTTGTAGCTAAGAGATCCCGTAGGATTTTCAATGTTTAACAATGATCTAGCATGAGCAATTGTCTATTTAAATTCTTTGAGATGAACTCAGACCATATGGATGGGGCTTCTATTCCATTATCTAATTATATGGTTCTCCACTGACATCTACATATTAGTACTAGAATGGCATGAATTTGATTGAATGTTTGCATAGGATCATATTGAACGACACCTAGAGTATTACAAAGAAACAAAATATGGGAATGTGACTTACAATTGGAGAAATTTCCATGAAGGCCACTTTGAGGTCTTCTGAATTAGTTGCACAAGGGATGTCCAGCATATCCAGTGCAGGGTATGATGGGTCTCCATTTTTACATATTTTTTATTGGTTGATTAACCTTTTCATCCACATTTTATTCATATTTTAAAAACCATAACCTTACAATATTCACCTTACTTCATATCATACAAGGGTTCCTTGAATAGGTGCAATTAAGGTAAATAAAGGTTGTTTTGTGAATGCTTTCTTGATTATTGATAACTTAGAAGTGCCTGGATTAAATAAGGACAAGTGATGACCTATCTAATGCTATGAATTCAAGTTGTAAATGCTCTTATATATTGGTGCATTCACGTCACTACCTTTACCAACTGAGAACCACACATGCCTCCACTTTAGCAGAGTGCCACACAACCTCCATTTCAATAGGTTAAACATACCCTTATTTTACATGATCAATGAAACCATTTTGAAATATTCCAACAACATTATGAGGATTCTTGACCCAATTTGAGAAATTCTCTATTATTGGATTAATACAAATAATCTTCAAAGAATGAAGATGCTACGATCCTCGGTAGATCACAACACCTATTTCTATGTCTATATTCATGTAGTTGGATAAATATATGTAAGGGTATCAAACCCATAAATTCAGGAGTAAGGTTTTGGTCTTTGTTATATTGTATTAATTTCACTTGATTTAGGTACCTTTATAAATAACGGGGCCAACATTTGTTTTAAGGGGAAGGATTTTGAGCATATGAGGAGAAGCATTGTGTAATTTTATTTTCCAATTAGTTAATAGAGATATAATCCCAATTTGATCTATGCGTTGAGTAACTCTAAGTTATGAAATCGTTCCAGCAACTATCCCAGTAAGCAAGGGCCCACTCAACTGGTATAATCAATGTTCAATTCTTATTTTATTTAATTATCAGTTCCTATTTAAGTTGGTTTTATCACTGTTTATGTTAGCTTCTTCTTTCATTTATTGTATGTAGAATCCATAGTAGACATCCATAAACCTAGTGTATTTGAGTCAACCAAATAGAGTTACATTGTATACAAGATTAAAGGTATTTGGTTTGCACAAGAATTAAAACCACAATACATGTAGCTTTGATTAGAACATTATCTAAGTGATGGACATGAAGTAACTACAGGTCAATACATAAATTGTTTGTTGTTTGCATAGAGTGGTGTGCACATCTCCTAGATTAGATTTACATTTCATGTTTGCTTAATATTTTCTTTGATAAAGCTTATGTTTGGTTACCATTAGAATATATTGACATTGCTTTAACATGTTTGAATAGACATTTTGAGTTATAAAATAATCAGCCAATACAAGCAACTTAAATATGCATATACAGTGCACAATATCTCACAAGTACATTTTATTCCAGGTTGATAATTAAATGCATAATAATTCAAATCACTACCTCCGAAATAAGGTGTCACTTAAATGAACTGTCAGCTACATTCATGTGTCTCATGAATAGCGTCGTTAACACGCACTTGGATAAGTTTGTGCTTGTTTTTCTAGATGGTATTCTCATTTATTCCAAGAATAAGGCACAACATGAAGAACACTTCAGAATGGTTTTTCAGTACTAAGAGAGAATAAATTGTATGCTAAGTTAAGCAATGTGATTTGTAAAAAAAATTGATTATTTGGGTCACATTTTTTTAGATGAAGGATATCTATGGATCCAAAACAAATTGAAGCTAATATGAATTGTCCAACTCCAAAGAATGTAGCAAATGTAAGTTATTTTATGGGTCTTATTGGTTATTATAAAATATTCATTGAATGATTTTCCAAGGTTGCACACCCAATTACTTATTTTGAGAAGAACGGGATCAAGTTTGAATGGACATAAAAATGCGAGGCAATATTTTTGTTGTTGAAAAAACTTATTAGTAGTGCTCTAATTTTGAAAATTGGACATCTAGAAAAGGATTTTGTGGTGTGTCTTAGGTGGAGTTTTTATGAAAAGAAATAACATTAAAATAACTAAAGTTGCACATGATTTGGAACTTGTTGTAATAGTTCATGCTTTAAAAATTTGGAGGAACTATTTTTGATGGGAAGGGAATTTGATCTTAGAATGACCACTGTAGTCTAAACTATATGTTTAAACAACCAACCCTAAATACAATACAATCTAGATGGATGGAATTTCTATGTGAATTTGATTTTGAAATCAAACACATACAAGCTAAATAAAATAAAGTGGTTGATGCACTCAATAGAAAAATGCATGTGGCAATTTTCCAATCATATTTGACACAAATGATCATTGATTCCTGTGTTGAATATGAGAATTATTTTTAAGTGAAAGATAAATTACAATAAGAGAATTTGGAAAAAAAGGTATGAAGGTTATTAGTTGGAGGATGATGGACTTCTTACCTATAAAAATATAATGCATATTCTTAATTCTTCATATTTGAGAAGAGTTATTATGGATGAAATCCATAAATTTCCACATTCTGGACATCTAGATTACCATAAAATGATTGCTATAGCAAGTGTTACAGCTGATTTTACCACACATGGTGGATCACACCTTTATGGCCTTCCCTGTCCCTCTGCAGACTCTTTGGACCCCATGGACCATTTTTGTACCTTTGATGTTTCCAAGATCATCCCTAAAAACATGCATTATTTTCTATATGTGACTTTTAAACCTATTCTCGTGTATATACGCGGATATGACCCTCAAACCTGTGTACATCGGGATGTGTGCAAAAGGCCAAATAGTTTTGGAGTTTTCCTTGATGTGGATTCGAGTCACTTGTCTCTTGGCCTTCCATATGCCTTGAGATCACTCGGATTTGAACTTCTATTACCCCATTGAAGCACTATATAAGGAACCCTTTGGATACATTGAAAGGGGAGGAATTGAAGAGCAAGAAAACTATAGTCCATTGTTGCCGTAACTTATACTTGAGTCTGCATCCCTTTGTCCCTTGGAGCACTTTGTGTTCTTCCCAAGCTTTCCTTTGCTTGTGAGCTTGCTATCGAGAGATGGAGGATTGAAGTGGTGGAGGCCCAGGTGGAGGACTCAGTTTCTCCGATTCGTAGACGTGCCGACAGAGGTTGTCACTATTGTAATCTCTGATTTATATTAATAGAAATATATTTTCCTGTCCAATAATGTGTATTTAAATGAGTAATGAATCCATGGATTCTTTTAAATGCTTATATGTTATTGATTATATATGCTAGAGTAGGTCTAACACCATCATATAGCATGCTTGTCTTGTTTGCTGAATGTTGAGAGAGCAAATTGCTAATACAAGCGAGAGTGGAAAAGCTCAACGGGGATCTACATCAACCATCCAGAATAATGTATGTTTCGAGATCCTTTAGTGTTATATGTTTGGTTTCTCTTGCATATGGGAAAGGATTGATTTCTGCGGTCCCATACTGTTCATTCCATGACGATCTCTATTTTGCATGTTTATTACAGGTTTTTTTTCCAATTTTTTCCCTTAGCAGTCGTCGATCGGGCCCCCACGAGGCTGATCTGAACCTCCTTTACCTCAGTGCTTACTCCCCCGGCCCTTGTTGGCTCCATCTTTCCTGTTTTTTCTCTTGTCCAGGCACAGTCTCCCTTATCAAGATGTTAGCCATGACCCAATCGCCTCTTTCATCCCGATTAATGGTACATATAAGTATGGTATCAAGTATTATCGCAGTACAAATATACTCAATGACTACACTAATTCCAACTAGGGAGGTGACATTGGAAATTGAAAATCTAGTTTTGGCTATGTGTTCCGTCAGATATCTAGCCCTCTAGTTTATTCATGTAACAAACAAAATTTAGTCTCTCTTTCGACTAAAAAATCCAAGTATCATGGTGTTCTCAATGCAGGAATAGAGGAAATTTGGATTTGACAGCTTCTCAATGAGATTGGATTTCCTGTTCATACCTTTATTGTTATTTACTATGATAATCAAGGCATTATTCAAGTTGTTGATAATCTCGTTGCTCATAGCAAGATGAAGCATGTTGATCTCCATGTTCATTATTTGAGACAGTCGGTGCAAGAGACCACTGTCTCTCTTCTTTATTGTAGGACAAATGATCAAGTTGTTGATATATTTACAAATCCTTTACCAGAATCTAAGTTTGTGAAAATTCAAGCTATTCTTGGGCTTCAGGAAGCTGCAATTATGGGGGGGTTTCACAATAAGTAATTTCACTTCCTGAATCTCTAGAGTGTTGTGATAATGGGGGGTGTTGGAACATATAGTCTTGATGGTTCATCACATCTTTGGATCTTCTGAATACAGTCATTCCATAGATGACAGGTGACTAGCAGAGTAGTTGAATGGAGTTGGTGGAATGAATGAACCATCGGTTGGGAAAACAACTGAATGGTCAGAATGACCATGGTTGACACGAATGCAACAACCGAATAAACTTTGGGACGTTATATATTCTACGGAAACAATATGTACTAAACACTCCTTCTTGTGGAACAGATATTCCCTGCTTTCAAGAAGTTGTTTAGATCTGGAAACTATAAATAGGAAACCCTATGGGTTGGCTAACATATTGATTTGAGATGTTTATCATGGTCATTATGCATTGTGATGTCTTATCACAATGCTCTATGCTTAAACAATGTCTCTAGACACCACCTTTTCTTCTTGGAATATTTTCCCCTTCTTTTGTTTTTCTACTCTATATTTTAGGCCGAGAGGTTTCCCAACATTCCTCATGGCTCACAAAGAGCTTCAATTTACAATTGACTCATGAAGAGAAAATATTTCATAAGTGGGATTTGAACCTAGGTGAGGAGGATAACAATTCTTCCATTCAACTAATAAAGTTAGACCCAATTAACAAGAACAAGATTACTATACAGTACATAAAGGGAATAATGTATAAAAAAGAGAGGATCTTAAGAAATAAGGACATAAAAGTGACCTTCTCCTTGACCAAAATCATGAAAAATATGCTTGACTTGGTGAAAGACCCAATGAATCCTAAACAACATAAATGGGTCTATGATATTTCATGATATTGTGGAAAACATTATAACATCTCTAGGATGTTGGACATTGCTGATTCACCTCTTGAAGAACAATCATCATAATACAAAAATATATCTTTGGAAAATAATGATAACTTAAATCAAATACATGTGGAGTCATTTTATCTTTTTTTTACTTGTGCTTCCCCTTGAAAATGCATGTTTCATTTTTCATTTTCATTGGCCTTTCTCCTCTCAACAAGCATAATAGAATACCATTGGAGTTTAGTAGCATTTACAACTTGACAGAGGCTTATCCATGACCACATTAATAAATTATATGGGTAGAAAGAGAGCCCCGTAATAATATTTCTTGCCTTATTTAGGATATAGAGCATGACACAAGACATAAAAATGCATTATTGAGCATCAAAGGTTGAACACCGCCTTCAAGGATCTGGTTAAAGCATGTTGAATATGGGAATAATCCCTAATGGAAGAGATTCTACCCATTTTGGATGCATATTTCACCTTTTGAGGTATTTGGGAGTGACAATACATTGTTCGAGGCCTATTTTGTAAATTTGGAGGAAAACCCTTCACTTGAGGAGGTGCCAATGGAATTATGGTCCCTTTGCATGCATTCAAAGGAAAAAGGAACAAAATGTCCCACATGGAGGAACTCCAAAACATGACATGTTGCAAAAGAAAGGCTTAGAACTGGAACACCCTAGAAGTGGAACACCCTAGCTCAAAGTAATGCTAAATGGTGGTAGAATTCCTTAAAGGGTCAAGGAAAGTGATATAAAGAGGAATGTGCCACTCTAAGGGTAAAAGGAGGAGTATTTTGGTTGAATAAACACAAATCTATCCCATAAAAGAGGGACATCTTGTTAGGATTTATAATCCTCCCTTGTCCAAATTGTCTATTAGATTATATTTTCCTAACTTAGGAGTCATTTAGTTATTATTGGGTCCACTAGTACCATTGGGTCCACTTGGCCTAATGGGGCCACATGTACCAGTGACTATAATGTGGGGAACAACGATAGAGGATAACTGTAACTAAATGCACCTTCATGCAACAGTTTAGGCGCCTCTTATACCAATCCCTACAATTTAGGAGCCATTGGGAGTGCTGGTACCAACCTTCTTCAGTTGTTGGAAGTTGGTGACTAGTCAAGATTAGTTATGCTTCAGTTACATTTAGTTATATTTCCTCCATTTCAATTAGCACCAGTCTTCCATGGCTGCATATGGATAGGCACCTATTCTCACCTACCACCTTAGTTAGACTAGTTTAACTGATTATTATTGATTGAGAGACTGAATTAGACAACTAGAGATTAGCTAGTTAGATCCAATAGTGATTTAGGCACTTCTAGTTAGCCATGCAGTCAGATTGAGTTGGTGGATTCAAATCATATCCACATTATTCGAATTCCATTATTTGTATTACCATTGTATACTATTGGGATGTAATGAATTTTATACTGTAATTATACTGAGAAATACTTGTTTGTTTCTTGTGAGATTTGTTTTGTTCAGTGTGCATTATTCATTCCTTTATAATGCATAATAATTCAATCTAATTGCGCTCATTTACTGAATATATAATGCCACAAATATCGTATTAGATCCTCCTCAGGAAATCTTCAAGTCTATCTACTCTCCATTGTATACCAGAAGCAGATGGGTTTCCACAGAAGTCCCACAAAGAGTGCCTTGCTTCCTCTGAATTCATTTAGAGTGGTGGTGAGGGCGTGACGGGCCCTGAGAAAGTGTACATGTCGAGAGGGAAGGATTGATTATGACATAGTATGAATTGGTTTTGTTTTTTAGTGAATTATTATAGGTGCTACTTATCTTAATTGAAGATATTGTCTGATTAGAAGGAGAATTGATGGATTCTCAACCTTCCACACCCCGGATCCTAACACCCTTCAACTATGTTGAATGGAGGGAAGATATGCAGGTTTCCTTGCGCAACAAGGGCTTATTTAGGATGACAATGGGAAGAGAGGATGAACCCCATCACCCGGCTGAGAAAAACAAGTTTTTGAACCACTTAGATGAAGCTTTTGTCTTTCTATGTACTCAGATCTCCAGAGATCTCCTCTTTCACCCTGAAGGTTTGAGGACTCCCAAAGAATATTGGGAGAAGATTGAAGTCTTGTTTGGAAAGCAAGACGAGCTTTGGGGACACATTTTGGAGAATGAGCTAACAGCCTTACAACCCAGCATTTTCGAGACCATACAACAATTCTTTACAAAATTCAAGTCTCTTGTACTTTAATGTAAGCAATACGGAATCATAGAGAAATGATGAGAAACTTTTGCTCTTCGTACTCAGCAAACTTGGTTTTGATTATTCTATATTTGTCTCTACCTTTCACTCTGGAAGGGATTCCATTCCCAATTGGAATATGCCTACACTTGATGGCTTTGTTGAGTCCTTAATACAGGAGCAAGAAAAGTTGGTCTAGATGGGAGTCCTCAAAACTTCCAAAACCAAGCTCTATTGGTGACAGACTCTTTGAATGCACAAGCTAAAGGAAGGCATAAGGGGAAGAAAGGGGCCTAAATAATCTGATTTGAAGCCTAAAGAGAGTCAGAAGCCTTCCAAAGGAGCTTCAGGCTCCAAGAAGAAGAAACAAATTGAAAAGACAAGGTGTCCTTATTGTATGAGGGATTTTCATCCTAAAAACCATTGTATGAAGAAGCAGATCGACCAATTGTCCGCTCTCCTTGAACATAACAACATTGCTCTTCCACATGGAGCAAAGAATCCTTATGTTGGACCACTGAGAGATGATCATGAGAGGTGTCATGCCTTGAAGGTTGGCCTTACTCGGTCGACAACCTACTTGATTGATTATGGAGCATCCAACCACATGGTTTCCTCCAAGGAATATTTATCTTCCCTCACACTATCAAAAAGGCCTAACATTCACATGGGAGATGATTCCCAAATTCCAGCGGCAAGAAGAGGTTCATTTAAAATCCAACATGGCGAGTTCAAAAATGTTCTCTATGTTCCCTCTCTTGCAGCTAATCTGTTGTTTGTTTATCAGATGGCCCATATAGGCTCTCCCAAGAGAATTACATTTGACTCAGACTTAGTTGAGATCACAGAAAAAACAACTGGAAGGCTCATAGAAAAAGGTATTGCAAATCATGCCACTAAGTCTTATGATTGATCGCATTTTTTACCTATCTCGCCTCCTACAGCTTTATTGGGCATCTCAATTTAAAATATCTCCAATAAATCCACAATGATAAAATGGTTGAAGGTTTTCCTCTCATCCAAACTTCTGATGGAGTATGTTTCGGTTGATTGGTAGGTAAGCATCCAGAGAAGAGGTATGAAGTTGGAAAGGCACATAGAGCTGTCTCTATACTTGATTTGACACATAATGATGTGGTAGTACCAATTCCCACAACATCCATTAATGGTTGCATATATTTCCTCACTTTTATTGATTATTGTTCTAGGTACTACTGGATCTACTTTATGAAATCGAAATCAGAAGTTTTTGAGATTTTTAAAGTTTTGAAATCTATGGTTGAGAATAGTTTCAGGAAAAACATCTAATCAAGGAGGAGAGTACATTAAAAGAGATTTCCAACATTATTGTGAATTAGAGGGGATTCGAATGGAACACTCAGTTCCATACACACCACAACAGAATGATGTGGTTGAGAGGAAGAACATATCACTGAAGGAGATGGAAACATGTCTTCTCCATGTGAAGAATCTCCCTCCTTCTTGGGAAAATCTGTAAACTATGCTTCATATTTGCATAATAGAGTGCCTCATAAATTAGTGGTTGGGGCCACTCCATTCAAAGCTTTGCATGGGCATAATCCCAATGTCTCTCATTTGAGAGTTTTTGGTTCCAAATCTTGGGTCAGAATACCTATTGACAACAGGAAGGCCTAAGCCCAAAGTAGCGAATGCATTCTGTTGGGATATGCAGAATATGCAAAAACATACAAGTTGATGGAGGTTGCAACTAGGAAATGCTTCATTGAGCGGAGTGTTTAGTTTGAAGAAGATCGGTTGTGTGATGCACCGCCATCTGAAGCACGAGAAGGTATAACCACTCTTCCACTACCTTTTGATGATGATGATTTGTTACATGTTTCAGATACAGATGAAGAGGATCAAGATCAACATGAACTTGGTATTGATATTGCATCTCATGAGATTCTATATCCAGATCCAACAACCATTCCAAACCAAAGGCATAAGCCTAGATGGGATCAAAAGCTCATTGCTATAGCTGGGGATGGTTCTGGAAATCCATAAGATAGAAGGAGAACTAGGTCCCTGTATCAGAATGAGCATGTTTCTATTTCCCTCATAGATTCACTCCCTACAAAGTGGTGCAACGAAGTTATAGGAAAGTGCTACATGATGATAGCGAACGATCAACCACTTGGCCCACAAAAGAAGAAAATTGATCATTGTCCACCTCTTCCATACAGAAGAAACACACAGATTCATTAGTTCAGAAGGACATTGAGAGGTTCACATGCACATCTTCAGGATGCTGCTGCATAGAAGAACCATACTGCTGCAAACTGTAGTAGAGTTTTTGACAAGTTATTTTTCCGAGGAAGCTTCTTTTCTTATGAATATAGCTTGTATTTTCCTGTTCTTTTTTTTTTTTGTGGGTGGGGGGGGGGGGGGGGGGGGTGTTCCCATGAGGTTTTCCCCTATTTCCTTGGTTTATTAAGAAACATTTTTTATCTTTTAGATTGTGTATGAGTAAATTTTGGCCTTGTTGCCAGGGCCCACAATTGTCCAAGTTAGGATTCAAGGGGGGTGTTAGGATTTATAATCCTCCCTTGTCTAAACTGTGTATTAGATTATATTTTCCTAACTTTGGAGTCATTTAGTTATTATTGGGTCCACTAGTACCATTGGTTCCACTTGTCCTAATGGGGCCACATGTACCAGTCACTAGAGTGTGGGGAAAACCGATAGAGGCTAACTGAAACTAACTACACCTTCATGCATCAGTTTAGGATCCTCCTAGACCAATCCCTACAATTTAGGAGATAATGGGAGTGCCGTCACCAACCTTCTTCAGTTGTTGGCAGTTGGTGACTAGTCAAGCTTAGTTATGCTTCAGTTACATTCAGTTAGATGTCCTCCAGTTCAGTTAGCGCTAATCTTGCATGGCTGCATGTGGATACGTGCCTATTCTCACCTACTTCTCACCTACTACCTCAGCTAGATTAGTTTAACTTATTATTACTGATTGAGAGACTGAATTAGACAAGTGGAGCTTAGCTAGTTAGCTCTGATAGTGATTTAGACACTTCTAGTTAGCCATGCAGTCAGATTGAGTTGGTGGATTCAAATCCTATCCACATTATTCAAATTCCATTATTTGTATTACCATTGTATATTGCTGGGATGTAATGAAGTTTATATTGTAACTATACTGAGCAATACTTGTTTGTTTCCTGTGAGATTTGTTTTGTTCAATGTGTATTATTCATTCCTTTACACTGCATAATAATTCAATCTAATTGCACTCATTTCCTGAAGATCTAATGACATAATAATTCTAATACATCTCACTCAAGAGGGAATTTAAAGGGGCATCGTCAAGCATTTCACATGATTTGAGACATAATTCACATATTTGGAGGAGGTAACTCAAAGAAGAGATTGACACATATCAATTTGTGGTGAATTCAAACCCTAAAAGGAACTCTAAAGACTTGATATCCCTACTTCTAGAGTTTTATCTCTAATTATTATCATTGTATTCAATAAGGTTCGATATAAAAGGAATAAATAGAGGAGATATTCATTTGCAAAAGAAATGATTGGAATTTTATGTGAGATCCCTCCAAGTTTAGTTGAATATCTATTGGGATGAATAAGTTACGGGCAATTTCAATATGGGGATTCTTCATCTTTATTATTTTCTTGGATCAATTAGATGGTTGGATAATACTAGTACATATTTGTTGGAATAATCTTTCTAGAAAGGATTTTTTCTCTATTAAGAAGACATCAAGGTTGATATGAAACCTTGGATTTTTCTCGGTGTAACCATTGTGTTTATTAAAGTATACTTGTTGATGTAATGTCTTAGTTAGAGTTGTTCACTCTATTTTGATGGCTACCCTATCTTGGCTTGAAAGTTAAGTGTGGCATGTTTAGTCCCTCTTGATATTTGGGTGAAATAGCACTTGAAGAATGATGTATTGTTTATTGTTTATTCTATAAAAAAGGCTTCCTGGTCTTGTGCACTTTGTTTATGGTTATACGTTAATTCATGGTTGCACATTATTGCTTTGTTGATTTTATACTTGTCATAAGAATAATCTTTGGAAGGGTTAGGGATGGACTAATGTGAGAAGAAGAGTTGTTTTGGTGGCAATGAGAAATATTCCTAAGTGCTTATAGGGTTGCACTTAATTTAGGGACTTGAATATCTTTGAGTGTGTTGTTCGCCGATTGCACACTAGCAGCAGAAATCTTTCGAAAGCTGTCTCCTCACTTGAGAAAGTGGGAGAGGTGTGACCTTGGGGGCAAGCTGATCTGGATTTATGCGTGAACGAAATGAAAGAACATATACAGAGTCATTATAATAGACATTTTGCAAAGATACCAGAGATACAGTAAACAAATATTCTATTAAATGGCAGAAATAGAACAGACTGTAATACAATTGCTAGAATGGTGGTAGCTATCTCTGAGAAGAGATGTGGCTACTACGCTCATCCATGCCAAGTTGAATACAAAATGAGGCCAAAGGGGCCTATTTATAATAATAATGAGGTGAGAACCCCAAAAGTCCAAAACGTAACCCTAGAAGATGAACTGTCATAAAGTTTGCGGCCCCAAGGTGGTAAGTTGAACAGTCAACTTCCCGGGGTCATAACTTTTGCATACGATCTCCGATTTGGGCGTTCGATAGCTCGTTGGAAAGGTTTGTCTAAAATTTACAACTTTGGTCATCCAAATGAATGTCAATAGCAACCATTTGGCCCCGAATCTCCAAAAAATGTCGTTTAGGGCCTCAAAACGGCCCCGGAAGTTTAGGACCCGAAAAACTGTAGAAAAATAACTAGGAAACTGCCACAATGGACAATTGTTTTGAGCCAGTCGAATAGGTAGGTGGCCACCGATATCCATCTGGATCACAAGCACAGAGCTAGGTACTGTCACCTACTCCTAGCTCCTCTGTTTAGGCTAACTCCTAACGAAGCTAAGAGGGGTAGTCCCTAATAAAGAGTTTTCTATGGCTCAATGTTTAAGTTAATTTTTAGATGTTTCGGATGCGGATAGGTGTTGTTTAGGAGTTATTGTGATTTAAGATGATTAATGTGATGAATTGAACACAAGACAAAGCAATCCACGTTGCTATCACCGGAATTGAAAGATAGACAAATATTTGAGAACTTCATGAAATAGATAAAGCATTCACAGATATGATTTATAATCAAACATTCAACGGACAAATGGCCCAGATTATTAGTAGTGCGTAAAAGATAGGACCAGTGCCTATGGAGTCAACTTATCAGAGATGCTTCGAATGTAAATATGACGTGAATCCCAAAAGATGCTAGTGAATGTTAGGTTTTGTAAGTGCTCTTGGTAAGTTTTAAGAGTTTTTACTTGTGATCTTCACTTATGGTAGCTGGATGTCCTAACCGAAAATACCTTCAGTGGTTTCATTCGAAGACATGATGGACCTATCTGGGATCGAAGGTAAGTGTTCAATAACTTAACTACCAGTGCCCAGAATGGGTAGCCTGACACCCACACTTGGAATTTGCTCATATGCCTCGGTATTTATTGAACAACGCTGGTGCGTTGGTTATGGGGAAAAGTTTTAGTTAAGTTCCTCTTGTGGGGTTTAGAGATCCAATGTCGTTTCTGGGTATTCCGATCTAAGATCGGTCAGAGCATACTCTGGCAAGGAGGAAAGGGGGTTAATTAATTAAAGGGGTGTGAGTTGCGAATTTTATTAAGTTAATTAATTAAAACTCTTCGACAGAGAGCGCTCTTGACCTCGTCTTATGACCGTGGTTTAAGAGACTTAGCTAATCTATATGAAGCTAATGCAGGGATTATGCAAATCTAAAATGCTCTCCGATAGAGAGTGCTCTTGACTCATGTTTCTGCAAGTTCAAGAGTCTTACTTATGGATTATTAATTGATTAAACAAGCACAAGATGATATTAGTTGCTTAGACTCTCTGATAGAGAGCACTCTTGATCCACCTTATGGTGAGATTCAAGACATTTAAGTAGTTGATTAACTTAGAAAGATAAACAATTAAACTGAGTAATCAATCTTAGAAGTGATGAATTAACAATTAGTTATATAAGCATGAGATGTAATGAATGATGAAAACTAGCACTAATCAAAGCATACACACAACACAAGCCTCCCCAAATGGGGGAGGAAGAGAGTGGGGACTTAAAAACCCCACTCAAACAAAGATATTTTATTAAACTTTATACAATGTGCCTTAAGGATTTTGATCCTTGAAAGGAATTTTTCAAACAAAGGCAAAGTAACTCTACAAATATTATAACCTGTAAAAAGGAGAGTGCCTTGTATTTTTACTTTTGAGATCTTTTTGAAACCTATGAAAAGGGAAAAGGGAAGAAGTTTGTAGAGAGTAAAAAAGAACAAAGCAAAGAGAGCTGAAACACAAGAAGATGAGAGAAGGAAGGTGAACAAACTAAGCAAGAATCAAAACCAAAGAAAGGGGAGAATAGGGCAGCCAACTAAGAAGCTAAGGGATGAACAAAATTGAAGAAAACGGGGCAGCGAAAGAGGAAATAAGTGGCTGTCATAAAAAATGCAAAAAGGGACAGCGAACAAAAAGTAAGAGAAATGGCCACAAACAAGGCTAAAGGAAGCCCAAAAACTAGGGCAAAAAGAGGCAAAAAAGGGAAGAAAGCTAGGGCACACTAGGGCTGTCCAACGAAGAGAAAAAGGGATGGTAAAAAGAGTACTAACGGGGCAGCGATGAAGCATAGGTAAAAGAGACAAAGCAAAGCGACCGGTAGAAAAGGGATTAAGAAGAGGAACAGTGGAAGGCTTTTTGCAGCTTAATTCCTTAAGTTTTTTGCCAATTTTCCCGCTTAACCTATCACGAAAAGTAAAAAACCAACAAGATTTTTTCCTGCAAAATGGTGGGTTAAACAATGGAATACACTATGAACATACAACTAATACTTGAACAAAAGATAGGAACTCTGTGTTACTTCAAGTACTAGCTAGATATGATAAAGAATGCATAACATTTGACACTTTCTAGATCTAAAAATGGAAGCAAGTAGATGCAAAAGATTAGCTTTATAAATCAGAACTCTACTTGCACACATAAAGTAAAATAATGAGAAAATTTGACTTTAGGGTGAATGGAGAAGATAAACCACTTGGATCTTGAATCCTTGAAATCACTTTGGATCCTAATGGCATGCAGCTGCTAGGTACATATGCTTTGCTCCAAGAAGAGTAGATGCAACTTAGCTCAACCTCTTACTTGGTATCGTGAAGTGATCTGCAAACACAATCTTATACACTTGGCAACATGGGGGTTAAAACATGTATTATTTACTAATCAAATCTCAAAAGCATGAAATACAGCTGAATAAAACAATGCTCTTTGAGGCTTTTGAAAGTAAATGAAATAAATAGGTAACTTGAAAGCTACAAATACCTATTCCTACGTGCTTATAGTAGCCTTCTAAAGCATGTATTAATACCCACACATTATCAAAGCAAAGAAACTAGAACAATTTCACCTCATTAGCCGGAACATATGCACCAGGATCCACACAACATGAGCCTCCAAAGCCTTTCTTTATTACAAAATAGGTTGCATAAGAGCAACAAGCATTACAATATTTTACCAAAGGTTCTTTACATCAATCATCCACCCTGATAGAGCTGAAAGAGCCTCTATTTATACAATGAGAGAGTGCTAAAACACTAAAACCAAACCAAATAACCTAACCAACCTGACCACCTAACAGCATAGCCAAACCTAAATCGGAGGACCGGGAGTGAGGGGAGGCCTCCACCCAGGCAAGGCACCCCCACTCCAATTGAAAACATTGAAATCCACCCTCAAACAAGCCCACACGTGTGGAAGGCGCATCACTGCTGAGGAGGGGTGTGAATGGGTGAAGGAGGCTCCTGCATGTTGGTAAAACCACCTCTTTAGGTCTGGCTGGAGTCTGTGCTAGGTTTGGGAAGCCCATTGATGGTGTAAGCTTCAATCTTCACCTTGATCAAATCACCGGACGAATGAGAGCCCTCCATCTCATCTTTAGCTGGAGATGACATGTCTGCTAACTGATAATAAATTAATTGCTCTCTTAATGATGACTGAAGCTGAGTTATGATAACTCCAATCATCATAAGTGCTCCATGAGATGTCATTTAGCCTTTTATTTCACTGAATTTGGATTATTTTGGAGAGTTTTAATTTTCTCCAAAATAATCATTTTTTAATAAAAATCATTTTTATCCTCAAAATTGACTTTTTTGAGAAAAAAAGGCATTATGTGTCCGATTGTTGATCTGAAAGCTGGCTCTGACTAGCTGGCTGATCAAGAATGATTTTTGGCTCAAGGTTAGAGCCTTCAATCACTGAATTCGGAGTTCGGATGACTTATTTACCACGAATGGGTTTTTTCCATTTAATTAATGGAAAAATTAACCCAAAAAACTTAGGAAAAGTAATTAAAAATTAAAAAATTAAAAAATATATATTTTTTCCCCGTTCGAAAAAGATTTTTTTGAAATTTTTTTATATGTCCAGATGACTTAGGACATGACCATGATCTATCTAAATAATGTCTAGTAGGCTTATAACACTCAGTTGGGCTCTAATAACCCCCCAAGGCCCAGAATTCAACATCAAGCATTCCAGCTTTGGAGGAAGCGGGAGAAAACCTCGTCAATTATACTCGGCTAAAGCCAAAGAATAATTTTCAGGGGCAAAAACTCCCTGGAATACCCTATTTGAGATTCTACGTCTCAGGAGACCGAACTACTCAAAAATATCCTACTAGCACATTTTATTACAAACCCCGCGGGGCCATGGTCAAAATTATTCAAATAAAAAAGTGACTAGCCAATATTGGCTAGACAAGCAGACGGATCCACTGATACACTGGAATCAGACTTTGAACAAGTCTGTCAACCGACGGCTCCTCAGGGAACCCAACTATGGTACAAAAAAGTTGGTAACAGAGTGTAGGTATGGGAGGTAAGAAATTGGAACCATTGTCAAGGACAAAGTCTAGTTCCCAATATTCAATAGATTGGATACAATGATTTGATGAGTGCATTTCTTTGAAGATCTTAAACTCATTTAGAGACTCCAAGAATGAACAAAGCTTGGTTTCTAAATATTTTGAAGTGACTTGTCGTTTGTAAAGGTGAGGACACCCAACATACTCTAACGAATTTGAAGGCTCACCTAAAAATTCCGTTGGTATTGAAATGAGATATGATGATATTTTTTTTGGAATTCCATATTAGTTTATCATGTGGATATTGTTAAGAGAATAAATATGACACAAATCCAAGCATTTGATGCCAAATTATTTTCTCCATTATATTTTTTGAGTATCAAAGATATCCACATGAGCTTCCTCCTCGAGGATGGTTTGCATATTATCCATTTTCCCATGAACATCCTCATATAATTACATAGAATGTCACATATTTCATTGAACATATTTCATATCTAAATGTTGCCGATGAGGATAGCATAATGAGGACATTTGTATTGGACTTGGAAGATTATGCATGGGAGTGGTTTAATGATTATAGTCCATGGGAGATATCCTCATTTTCCCGAGTTTGATTAAAGCATTGCACAAGTTTTGGATCCTTGTTATGAAAAAGGAGAACATGTTGTTAATCCCCATGTGATTTTTGATGCTTGCCTTGAAAATAACAAGGAAATACAGGATCTTATGATTCTATTGCATAGTAACCCGTTGGAAGAAATAATGGTTGATACACAAGAAACTGCTGAAATAATGGTGGATGAGTTTGAAGAATTAAATTCCTATCTTGAATCATTAGAAGAAGAAGGTTATGGACCAAACCAAGAATATGACCAACTTTCTCTATCATCACATGAACCACTTGCATGATATTTTAGATCTGGAGGAGGAGAAGTGTAATGGAGTTATTGAGGACATTTTTGCGTCATTTCAAGAAGATTTCATTGAATATTATGCATTCCATCTTGTTTTGGAATAAACATCCCATGATGATGATGTACATGAGGTCATTACATCAACCATAATCATGGATTTTTACTAGGACAAGGGCGGCTCTTGTAATAAACAATATTTCATCCAAGCAGATGATGATGTGGGCACTCTTTTTGTGATTGCGAGACATAGGAGGGATGCATATTATTGATTTCTTCATGGAGATCCCATATAAGATCTGGATAGTGAGAGATTGATGGAATAAAATCTAAACTAACACTCTCCACTTCCAATCAGCATTGAGAGCCACTTCATGAAGCATGAAGAGGACATTTCAGAACCTATTTTCATCGATCTTGGATAGCCAAAAGTTGTTGAGATATATAAATTATATTCCATGGTTGATAAAGAACCATAGGTCTTCATAATTGGGATAGATTTATTGTATAGTAAAAACATGTATGATTACATTATAAGTGCAAAACTTTTTCAATCATTGATTGTTTTATATGAAAAATTATCGAGGATGTGAATTTTGTAGAGCTGCAATATATTTGTGACGACAACATGTAAAATTCTTAATGTATTAAAGAATTTTCCATCCTTCCAAAAGTTAGAATCAAGCCCTATATCAGGAGTTGGTTTATTTGTTTAGATCTATTTTTTATAGCATTCATCATGTAAAAGTTTGATATAGGGAGGTGAAGAAGGGAAACAAATTTTTTGTAGGTTTTTGTTGGAGTCCCCTTCTAATCCCTTATTGCTTGAGGGTATGACATGTGATTTTCATGGAAGCTAAGGAGGATGGTTGTTGGAGCACATAGATCAACATTTGGAGAATCATAAAAATGGTTTGTTGAGGTAGTTTATCACTTGATGATGAGCTACCATATTCCCATGTTGAAGGTGATGATTATATTATCCCTATCCAAAAATGGATAGAGTAAGCATGTAGCAACACATGCCAACTTGTAGTGATTTTGATGTTTACTTTCACCTTCAAGAGATCACTTCCATGTTTATCCATACAATGACAAAGATTGCAGGTTATTGAAGCATGATGTTTGATGTTCCGTCTTATTTCCAAACATAGGTGGAAATCTCATATTTTTACTGGGATGATACGATGGTTGTTTTGGACCTTTGATTTTACTTGGCATTTATATATTCATGTTGTATAATAGGATGGGAATAATAAGCTCAACGTTCTTAAGAAGTAGGTGTATTACATGTTCCCTTTGGCATTTTGGGCTCATCCCTTTTATTTTTAGTGCCTTTTTAGAATGGCTAGTTAGATGAACATTCTCAAGTATTTTGTAGAAAGTTGGGTTTAAAAACCTTATATTGTGTAACATGGATGTCAAGTTTTGGACCCATCCCATTAGGGATAGCCAAAACTTAGATTCACCTTCTCGGTACAATAGTGATTCTGGAGTTCTCTTGCACCCCACAAGAGAATGTAGTGCCCATATGGAGCTAGTTGTTTCCCATTGAAAATGCATGGTTTATTTTTCATTTTCATGGACATTTCTTCTCTCATAAAGCACAACAGAAGACCCTTGGATTTCAATATAAGTTACAACTTGACGAAGGCTCTTCCAAGACCCTATTGATGGACGATATGAGCAAGAAGGGAGCCCAAAACAAGAAGACCCTATCTTATTTGGACTCCAGATCATGCCACAAAGTAATTAAAGGAATTATTGAACATCAAAGGTTGAATTACCTCTTCAACAATGTGGTTAGAGCTTGTTGAAGATAGGAAAAATCCCTAATAGAGGAGTTTCCATTCATTTTGGAGTCATATTTCACCTTTTGAGGTATTTTGGGGTGAGGATACATTATTCAAAGCATATTCTACATATCAGGAGGAAAACTTAGTGCATGAGGAGGTGCCAACTAACATTATGGACTCTTTGCATACATTCAAAGGCAAAATGAGCAAAACCTCCCACATGGAGGAATCGTGAAGTATGACATGTAGCAAAAGAAAATGATAGAAGTGGAATGCCCTAGATCGAAGTAGTGCAAAGTGGCTCAATAAGTTTGAGAATGGTTGAGGAAAAGAGGAGAACTCCGTGCTAATGGAAAAAATAGGAGTATTTTGATTACGTAACTAGCCCCTAAAAGAGGGACATCTCACTTAGGAGTATTTTGGCATAATTCAATATTTGGAGGAAAATCATAAAATAGATTAACACATATCAATTTGTGGTGGAGTGAAAACTTGAAACTCACTTTAAAGAAGAGTGCCCTACTTCTAGGTTTTTAGCTCTAATTTATTATTATTTTATTTAATAAGGTGTGATATGAAAGGTCTAAATAGAGGAGAGATTCATTGGCAAAAGGCATGGTTGGAATTGTGGGAGATCCCCTCCAAGCTTAGTTGAATAAATTTGAGAGGAAGAAGTTAAGGGGCATTTCAATGTGAAGTTCTTTGTCTTTATTTTGATTTTCTTAGTTTGATTTGATGGTAAAAAATTACTAGTACAAATCTATTGGAATATTCTCGGAGGAGCATTTTTTCTCCAATGCAAGGTTGTTAGGGTTGAGATGAAACCCTCCCTTTGTATTGGTGCAAATCATTGTGCTTATTAAAGGATATTTAATGCTATAATGTCTTGGGTAAGGTTATTCACTCTATTTTGAGGATTTCCTAGATAGGGTTGAAGGTTAACTATTACATATTTGGGCCTTCTTGATCTTTGAGTGAAAACACACTTGAAGAATGTTGTATTGTTGGTTTTTTGTTCTACAAAGAAGAATTCATAATCTTGTCTACTTTATTTATGGTTTCATATGTGGTTGTCCTTTAATTATTCATGTTTGCACATTATTACTTGGTTGATTTTGTACTTGTTGTGAGGAGAATGTTTGGAAGGGGCCTCCTCTAATTTTATGCATATTGAAGTAGATCCACATAGTTAGTTAAATCATGTTTATAACTTAACTACACCTCCATCCATATTGTTCGAACTCTCTTGATTGTTAGTCTTGACTCCATCACCCAATTGGATAGACACTGGTCTTAGCAATCCACCATAGGAGAGTTACAATAAAGTGAGGAATATTTGTTGAAGTTATAATGGAAAACCATGATTAAGTGTATCTAGGGTTGCACCTCATATGAGGACTTGAATATCTTTGGGTGCAAGTCTTGGAGGAAATAGGCTACATCCATCAATATAAATATAACTTTATTATGTAACTAACAATGATACATGAGAAAGAATTATGTATGATTAACATAAAAAAAATACCAAGTTCTTTGTTGGGTTGCATCCAAAAAAAATAAAGCAAAGACAGGTTGGTGAGAGTGGGACATTGTTAATGATTCCTCAAAGAAGTGACAAGTTTTCCTTTTCAAGCCTTGTGTGCTACCTAAAGGTTGTAAGCAATAACATTGTAACCATTAAGTCAAGCCCAACCTCACACCTATAGTTTTCAAAACAAAGCCCAATTTCTTGATAGGTAGTGGATGCTCAACAATTAAGACTCAAGCATCTTGCCAGGAGTTTTTTCTTTTTAAATAAATAAAGTGGACTTTGTCATGCAAACAATAAAGACATTTAAGAAGGCATTTTGTGTGATTAAATATCATATTTATGCAAGACAAATGGACTATTTTTATTTAACAATTGATCTTGATAACAAGTATGACTTAGAAGCTTGAAATGTTGAGAACACAAATAATTAGATATAGATTTCCACCACCTATTTCATGATATATTTTCCATGTTTATAAAAAATGGATAGTAATATGATGAGGAAGACTTCAAGAAAGTGCAAAACAAGTGACAAAGAATAGGTTGAAATAACACTAATATACTATAACACAACTAAAAATGTACTAGAACACAACTAAAAATGTACCAGGTTGAGGAGTTGAAGAGGGTGGCCTAAATACTCCAAAACAAAGAAGGATTGAACCTAGAAAAAGGTATGCTATAGATATGAAACAATTATTTTGAAGACAACATGACCTTGCAATGAAAACCAAAAAGTTAAAAATGTATACTTTTTGAGTAATTTCAAAATCAATTATAAAACCTAGAATCACATATGCCAGTTATATTTTATCATGTTGTAAATAAATAATGTTAATACAAAAACAATTGTATTAACATATCAATATTTATTTATTTTTTTAAAATTTTTTTTTACCAAGGAGAATTGGTCAGTGAGCTGGGTTTATACGATGTACCAACATTTTTCCAGGTATGGTACATAAAACTCATAAAGTTTGAACTAAAAATATCCCAAGAAATGCTTTAACAATGCTACACCTTATGGCCAACTAATCTACACCCCAAGACTTAATATCAATCTATATTAACTAATAAAAAATTACATTAAGACTGTAAAAATTATTGTTTATTATTTTTTATTTATTAATTTTTTAAAATAACTACAAAACATTAAAATACTAACAGAAATGTAACTTGTTAATAAAATGCCATCAATTTATTATTTTAAAAACCGAAATCACAAATTTAGATTGAGATGCTTAAATAAATCACACTCCAAAGACATACCAGATGTTTGACTTAAAATAGAGATTAATTTACTTAAAAATCCACAAAAGTTAAAGAGATCTTGTCACTTCCTACTTAAGTTGGCCCTTTACAACTCAAATCCCAAGTATTCCTAACTTTAGCCCAATTCTCTGCTTTGTTTGACGATCCACATGGCCACCTCACGACATACATGCAACCACAACACACCCACACATTCTGTCCTGTCGACTGATGCTATCCAGATCAGCAGTCTGGTTAAAATCTAGATCTGTTATATTCAATTCCAGACTTTATTTTTTTCCATTTATGCTAAGAAATCAAAGTTTCAAGCTGGTGGCACGCTCCTTTGTAATAGATCCTTGAGTTCTGAGGCCTGTGAGACCATGGGGTGCAGAGAACCCATAGCATTCTTACTGAAAATTTTGAATTTTTTTCAAACATTTATGGGAGTAGCAATGATCCTCTATTCAGTCTGGATGCTCAACCAATGGAATTCACATCACCATTCATTGCATCCTAACCACACACAGACTCCAGGGACATCTAGCGCTACATTTGTGTCTGATTTTCTCATTGGTGATCTTCCAGCTCCATGGTCAGTAACTCCGCTCATTTCAGCTTTGTGAGTTCTATCGATTACATGTCAAAGACTGTTGGTGTCATGCTTGGTATTTCTTGATGTAAATGGATTTTGCTTAATGGTATTATTTCACTCGAATGACTGACAGGTTTATCTATACATTCCTAGGAATTGGCATCATTGTATCTGTGGTTTCTTGCTCTGGCCACATTGCTGCAGAGATTACTAATGGATGTTGTTTATGCTTTGTATCCTGTGATGAATAGTTTTCTCTCTATTTAGATTTGAAAACCAAGACTAGCCCTTTAATTATCATGCAAGCAATCATTCAGTGATTGAGAATCCAATTCTCCATACTAAAAATGTACGTGTGACATAGCTCTGTGTTGTATGTAGTGTTTTGTGAAAGAGATACAAATCCTTTGTGATGGTTTTTCTTTTGGTTAAATTTTGATTTTAAGCAGATGATTTGAGCTCTAACGTAATGGCACCAAGGGCTTGAGAGACGAGCCACTCAGGAATGTTAGATCATCATAGTATTACGATTTCAATCATTGTCTTTATTACTTAGGGCATTCTCTAAATCAACTTCCCCAAAATATCTAACAAAGTTTACCCAGGACACTAGAAATCACTCTCTCCAAAAAGCCAACAAAAACGTTAAAAAATGAAAAGGGTGGGGATGAGTGAATGGTAAGAGTCCATTAATCCACCTCTTTGTGCCTTGAAGAAAGACCGGTTATACCTTAACCTTGAATTAACAAAACAACTAATAACATCAATGAAACCCACATGAGTTGTTAGTGCAAAAGTTTAAATAGGAAGCAACCTATAATCAGTCAAACCTGGAGATGGAACTCTAATGGAGATGCATCATATCATTATTTCATATTCAGTTTTGTCTGAAACATAGAAGTTATTTTTTGATCAAAATCTTATAGAGATTTTTTAAAAGGAAAGGAATATAAGTAAATTTTCTTATCACCATTTTGTATCAATATCCAATGTATATTGCAATTGCCCTGAAATCACTATGAAAACCTACAAAGGATCAAGTCCATGCTTAAATAATGTGAACCTAAGTTATAAAGATTTTAGATGTCAACTTGGCTAGTCATGTCAGTGAAAGCAAGTAGCTAATATAACCTCCACATGGTTCAAATCTTAACAAGTGACATGCTAGTGTTTGTGCACTACGTATGATGTGTGCATGTCAGTCTAATCATGATAAGAGGAAGCTAGTTCAAATATTAATAATAAAGAATCTAGACAACATGGAAATCAATCTAAAGTATAAAAGTTTATGTGTGTGTCACAAGAATGATGTTAACTGCGAGGGTTACAAAACATATGTAGAAAAATCTATGTTTTCAACTTACCAGTCTAATGTTGTTGGAATGTTTTATGCAGCTTATTTGAGTCATGCCCACAGCCCAAATAATCTGGAAATGGTTTTATAACACTCTTGTTCATGTATTGAAATAGAGATTTTGCTTCAGGACCATGTTGTACTTCCTGGTAATTAAGTAGAGCTTTTAGCCAAACAATTTAGCGTACAACGTACTTCCATTAGCCCACAAGTAAATTATTCACAAGAAATAACTTGACATGCTGAAATATCAAGCAACCATAACACAACAGAGAGGAAAGACACTAACACACATATCCCCGAGCACATGCACATTAAAGCTCCTTTCCAGCTTAGCAAAGCTTTAGGCTATATTATGCTTAAGTTGATATATTTAGGTACACACAAATTATGTGTTTTAAAAACAGTGGAAGTTATAATTAATTCTAAGAATATACATGCTTCATTGTACTTTAACCTCTAGCCAATTCCCTGCTTAACTTTTAGTTTATATATCAAATAAATCTTGGTTAGCCATATAGAAAGAACTGTTTCAGTATGACTTCTGGAATATTGATTTTTTGCAAACATTTTTCTCTCTTGGGATAAAATACTATCCATCTGTAGATCCTTAACAAATTCAATAAGTACACAATACTTGTAACTTTTCTTATATTATTTGAAGCAGCTATGGTGGGAGACATATTCTTCAATCACTACTGGGAAAAGGTGAGTTATTTCTGATAAATATGCAAAAGAAAATAGCTACCACATTATTTTGAAGTATGTAATCCAGAAGATCCTCAAACTAAATCTCACTGATACTTTTGTGGAACAGGACTTTCCAAAGGACCCTACTGGAGAGTTTGAAACTATTAAAGTGTTCATTAAAGACAACATCAACACTTGCAAGTGGGTTGGCCTAGCAATAGTAATCATGCAGGTAAGAAACTTCCCAGGGGCATTAGCTATGCTTATGATTTTGCAGTACACCAAAATATGTGGTGCATGGGCATTCAAGGCAAATAACTGTTTTAGTTGAAAAACCATTGTGTTTTAGTAAAACATATAAAAAAATGATCTTAAATCTCATTAAATTATTTTTCATTGATTTTGTCGCAGTATGAGTGTAATAGGAACCTCAGTTTTACAATGAAGGACCCAGAAATACAGTAGTTAGGAGTCAGGACTAGTGCTTTTGACATAAGTTAATAAGTTTTACCTTCGCAGAATGATTCAGGATACTTTGGATAATTGAGGATCTTTCTTTCCTTAGCAAAAACCTAGTTCATTTTTTTGCAAATTACTGATGCTTATGAAAAGGGAAGAAATGTGAGGCTCATCTCTTCAAGGTGATGAGGCTTTTCTTTCCTAAATTCATTGATGGCTTTAGGGATTCAATTAAGAATGGAAATGAAATTAGTTCATGTACAAAAAATACTCTCTCTGGCCGAGTTGGTTAAGGTCCCTGGCTACTTGGTGTTGTGTCCTGAGTTCATGAGCTCTGTCTCTCGCTCTCTCTCTCTCTTACATACCCAATACATACAATTATATGCCAAAGTGGATAGTCATAATCTGGATAGTTGTTATCAACCAATGTTTAAATGCTTTTTGGAGTCTCTACGTTGAGTTGTCTCTGATATGGAGGAATTCACCCAAGTATGCTACGTTTCCTGTGCCTATTGGGCATTACTGCAGTCTAGAAGAATGAATGCCTACAGTGATCACCTTAAGTCAGTTCTATGCAAGCTGGAGAATCTGTCTGATGCTATTTAAGTACTTTAATTCTAGATAAAATAACACCTACAGTCAGGCTTTCCTCTACAGCTAGAAGACTTGCAAACTTCCACTATTATGTAGATAGGCTGACATCCATTGTATATTCTTCTCACAGTGTCTTTCATTAATATTTTCAGCATATTTTCTCTTCAGTATACCAACTTCAAGAGCGGTTTTATATTATTTGGAGAATGGAGAGGAGGACTACTATGTACTTGCACTCTGAATGCTCATTGGCTATACTTCAATATTGAACCTAGCCTAGTGTTGTAACTTTATTAGACAAGATTGGTTCCTAAGATATCAACGTCAAACTTTAACCCAAGTGAATCTAAATTGTTTGGATATTGTTAATAATCTGGACACATTCTCCCTGCATTAATATGCTTTCTAAGCAAGGTATAGTTCCTTGCATATTTCTAGATGCAAAACCAGAGCAAAAACTTGCTAGAATTAAAACATACCTTATTTTCCAAAGGGTGTGTTTCGTGCATCTGGACTTTATTGGATATTTATGATTATCAACTTGAAGGTCTTGGAAACAATTAACCTTGCAAAAGAAGTTTTGGGGAAAATTTACATTGAATGCATAAAATAACAAGTTTTGCCAGGGAACCTGTATTGATTGCAAAAATAAAAATCTTTATGTCAGAATGTCATGAACTGTAATGTTATAGAGCAGGAAAAACAATATGACTATGAAATATGGTCAGGAAAAGGAAATCCATTAAGCCCAGTGAAAAAGCTTGTCATGCCAAGGGATGCTTGGCTCATTGGCAAGGTCAACAGAGTATGAATCAATCCACCAGGGTTCTGTTTTTGCTTCAGTTTTCCCCACCAAAATGGCATCTCTCAAAAAGGGATGAAGCTAGGTGCAAGTCCCATGTGAATTTTGCATAATAGTTACCCCTCAAACCTAGCACCTTAGCGGAAGGAAGTCAATGTTATGTGGTGCAGCACTGAACTTCAGATCATGTTTTGCAAAGCAACTTCCAAATAAAGGCATGCCATATTTTGCTGGAATTGAAAAGAACCACCTAAACCACTCATATGACTAGGAACCCAATGAAGGGTCTTTCATCCCTAGTGTGATGTACCCAAATCTGAATCTAGGCACACCAAATCAAAACTCAGCCAAGAACCACAAAAGGAATCGGCACACTAACCCAAAGACTCAAGGAAGACACCAATGTAAGGATGGAAGACAAGGGATACACTAGTTTCGAGAATCCTTTGCACAATGTACTGGGACCATTTATATTTTGAAATCATCTACTGTTGAAGTCTACTCCAAGGCTTCCTAGGTACACCAGCATATGCAAACTAGATCCTTTCAACTACCTCACAAAGAAAGGCACTAGAAATTAACTTCTGAACAGGTAGGAGGCTCTTGAACTCAGGGAAGGGTTCTGGAATAGGTATCTGGCCTCTGTTATGGCAGGGTCTACAGTAAGAATGCCTGCAAAAAACTGCAGAGGTCGATTTGGCCAATTGGGGCTCTGGAAGTGAGATTTCCCAATTCGGGACTGCGCAGTTGCCTTGTTTTCAAACCCATTTTAATCTAGTCAAATGGGGTCAAATCCAATATATGAAGGTGGGTTCCAAACCAATTTTCTGTCTAGTTTCTATATCTGGTCTTATTTTTTGCGATTGGATAAGCAGAAGTCAATCTATGACAGCAAAAACCAAAACTAGTCAGGTTTGCTAGGCCAACTAGCTAGGATTTTTCAGGCACACCCCAAAAGTAACCTACACTCATGAATTCTGAAAGAAATGCTGGGGATGGGATCTGTAGTGTCCCACCTCCCTGCAGCACTTTCTAGAAGTCGAATCGGAGCCAAGATTCTTGAGATATGCTTCAAAAACGGAAAGCTAGTCATTATTTCAACACATTGAGCATGGGCATGTAAAAGTATGGAAAAGAGACATAGAATTTGCAGAAGACAATTACAAATCTGTTGTTATTTGATAGGGAAGTCTGCATAAACATGTATAATTTGTTAAAACAGTGTCATAACTCATGGAATGTCAAGCATCAAACCCACAACTTTATTATTGAACTTCTCGACAAGATTGCTAGGAAACTAGTACATTAGAACATAGGCATGGTCACTATAAATGGAAGGACCTGAAATTTACATCACAAATATGCAGTATTCTCAGTGAGAAAGGCTGAGTGCCTTCCTCCTCAATGGCTAGTTGAATTCACAACTAGTGTGGAAATGAGGGGCGCATCACCCTCTTGCTATGCAAGGGGAGAGTCACCCAAGCAAAGAGAAGCCTAAGCAACTCCAATACAATAAAAAAATTCATCGACTTTCCTTGTTAGTGTGCCTTGCTGCTCCTTTTATGCTTGATATATCTCTAATACCATGGAACAATACTATGGGAGAGTGAAAACCATGTTCCATAACCCCCTTTAGCTAATACCATGGAACATTCCAAAACCATCAACCAATACCATGGGTGATTGAAAACCATCAACCACACCCAAAAACCATGTACCGCTCCTCAAGTGCACCCTCCAACTCCTTTGACTATCAATTCCCCTTTTCTGAGGAACTTGTTACCGACTAGATTGCATTTAGTTGGACTTTCAAGTGAGCCGCCAAAGATGAACAAATGCTTGTTCAAACTCAGAGCTCAGAAGTCCATGAGGCCTTCTTGGCCTTTTTATTTTTTGTACCACATGTTCATACCCCCTTGGGGAAATTGTAATAAATGTACTAGCATGAGAGATGTATGTAAAAGACTTGGATTCTTAGGACTTAGACATCAATCCAACTAGCCTAGAGTGTTTTTTCCTTGTTAATTATTGGTTGTTGAACAAACGACTAATACTTTTCGAGTTTTTCACTTATACCTCCAAAGTTGGGGTCTTGATGGTTAGGCCTTAGGAGGTTATTAGAGTCTAAGTGTAAATGTACATGAGCATACTAGGAATCGGTATTGATTCATATGGACATGTGCTAGCCCCCCCCCCCAAGTTTTTTGTTAATTCCGAGAAAAAATAAATTCCTGCTTTTTAGGCCATTTTTAATGGTTTAATTAAAAATCTTGTAAAGGGCATAAAAACTTGATCCAGAGGCAGAATTTGGCATGGGGATGCTCATTTTCACACTCAGAGCATACTCTTTACACCGGGACCCACGTTTCATATGCTCCAGGTGATTAAAAAGCCACTTAAAGCCATTTTTCACAAACAGAGCATCAAAATGCCAATTTAATGCTAACAATGCAACAAATTGGCATAAGACAAAGTTGAAAAAAGTGAAATGTGGACATGTCAAAACATGTTGGGGTGACATGGAAAATTTGTCCCCAATGAAAGGCGACCTCATCCAAACTTAAAGGCGCCATTTTAGATTATGTTTTGGAGTGTAGCGAATACATAAATCAAAGAGAAGTGCTCCATCTCCATAATAGTTTGTGACTTGGTGAAGTGGCATCATATGTATGGGTTGTTCAAGATTGGAGTGTGGACGCATATCTATTATGAGAGGTAGAGCTTCCACATGGATACCACAACTAAATCAATCCCTTAATCATAGCAATCAACTCAAGTTCGTTCCATTTGATTGGCGTTGTGATGTGGTGTCACCTCACATGTTGTTATGATTGCTTATATGGTGAGGGGCGCATCTCTTTTTGAGAGGTAGCGCTTCCACATTGATACCACAACTAAATCAATCCCTTAATCATAGCAATCAACTCAAGCTCGTTCCATTTGATTGGCGTTGTGATGTGGTGTCACCTCACATGTTGTTATGATCGCTTGGTTGGTGAGGGGCGCATCTCTTTTTGAGATGTGGCACCCTCTCCTCTCGCTACATTCAAGTCCATCCTCATTTAATGCCATAAACTCAAGGTCACTCCCACTCAGCTGCCAGTAAAGGATGCGCCCCCCCTAGGCTTTGATTTCTATATAAATGGGATCATTCCTCTTCTTTCCACAGAAGGATTGAAGCTCTGCCATTTTTGCTATTGTAATTGTGTTTATATTTTAATGAATAAGAGATTTGGAGGCTACATGGGTGTATCATCTTGGTTGTGTGGATGTTATTTGTCTTAGTTCTTCATTGAGGTAATTGTAGCTTAGCTAAAATTGTCCATTTTTTGCTTGTCTATTCAATGCCTTAAGAGTGATTGTTTCTGATCCATAGGAATGAAGAGTTCAATGAATAATTTCTAGCTCTTTCATTTATGTGTTTATGCTTGAAGACTAATGGATTTTTCATGTTGAGTTTGTTTCCTTGCATGATCTCCTAATCTTGAGTGTAGGCCTTACATATTTGACAAGCTTCTTTGTGGCAAGTTCATACTAAGTTTTCAGGTGCTTCATTCTAGAAAGAAGGAGATTCTAGTTTGAATTCTTCTTCATTCTTGATATATAAAAATAAAGAAAAAGTCCCTCTTTGATCCAATCATAACAACTTCCTGGTTCAGGATTCAAGAAGTCTTGGTTACTTCACCTTCTCTCAAACCCTTTTTTCTACTTCTTCTTGTTACCATCATTTGTGAATGTAGATCTAGTTTTTCTAAAAAGAACTAATCATTTCTTAGATCTCATTTTCAAGTCGAAAAGTTTAGATCTCAAGCTTGTTCAAGTTTTCATCTGCATAAAGTAGATCTAACTTAAGAAAATCTCATTTTTTTGCAATCATCTTAAAGGTAGATTTTAAGTTTGCATGAAAGGAGTAGTTTCTTTAATATCATTAAATTTTTAATCAAGCATCTAGTGCATCATATTGGCTGCCCCAAAGCAAGCCAAGATCCCAAGGAAAGCTTGCTTTCCTTGGTTATTTTTCTCAACACTTAGATTTTTAGGAAATTTTTTGAAGGTTGTTCAAGGACACTCTTAAAATGTCTTTGATCGTCTTCTGCATTTGATAGCTTGCTGATTTTTGTAGGTTTAAGAAAAAAGAGAAGGAGGTGTTGGCAAAATTTTGAGAAATTGAACCAATAGAAGACCCAACGAAGCTCCCTTCTTCACAATTTCTTTTTCAATCAAATTTGTAAGCCTTTAAATCTAAATTATAAGGACCAAAGAGCACTTATTCCCGGTTGTAAAAATTAATAAACATTTGGTAGGCTCCTAAGAGCCCACTCCTCATCCCCCTTGGGGGGATCCGCGTCGGTGCCTTTTTTCGTGATTTTGAGTTTTAGTTAGTTTAATTTTCATTTTCTGTTTATTTGTTTATTTTGGAAAGGAAATACTTACCCCATACTCTCCCTTGTATCCCAAAAGGGGGAAAGAGATTTGTGGTAGGACTAATTAGAAAACTTTTTCCTTTGTCTTTTCTTTAAGCTTTAAGATTAACCCTGTTGTGCTCTCCTGTGTATCACGAAAGGCGGAAAGAGACTCGCAGCTGTGAGTAGCTACTTAACAAACATCACATTCAAGATTATAATAAAAATTGATGAAGGCTCCTTCCTTGTATATTCTGCACCGCTGCAGCTTGTCTGATCAACTGGTTGTACCAGATAGGGAGACGAGTGACTAGAGTAATAGGAAAATCCACATAATCTTGTTTCTTGAGAAATTGGAAGGTCGCAAAGGGTGAGTACGACAGAGTCAAGGGGCTACTCCAAGTAGGTTATGCCTCACCTCGTTGGACACTTGGTAAAGCCACTTTAGTGCTCATTTCAAGAGAGCTTTCTTTATTGGTCCAAACCCAAAATTAACCCACTCCTTTAATCACTCATTTAATAAATCTAAAATTTACCAATCGAAGCACTGCAATACTTTCACCGAGACTACACTAGAAATCCTCATACACAAGCACTTTCTCCATTGTCACTGGTCTACTTTATTTTCTTTTGCATAAATCAATTTTGCAAAGTGTCTTGAATGGTTATATTTTCTAAAGTTGCTAAGAGTAATTTATTCGCAGTGATTGGTCAGTAACATTTTAATCCATTTCATCTTAACTCTTGGAATAGTTGTTGTTTTTACTTTCATAGATTAAACAACCATAGATTATTTTCATAGGGACCACCCCCCTTGGATTTGCTAGTAATTGGACTAGATGGAGGAGCCGAGTATTAGGTGACAACACTTAGCTTGAGCTTTCCCACAAGGTCGCACCTAGTGGCTTGAAGATTTTTGCCATGTGACCAGAGGTGCGAATTAGGTGGCAACAAATCCCTTCTAATTCCAATTTAAAATTGGTCCAAAATCTTATCTTTTCCTCCACCACTTCCATTAATGTTTCCCAACTTATTCACACCTACCTTATCCTTTCTAACCAATTTGTTGGGCACCATCTTTGACCCAATCCATTCACTAATAATAATTATTTTGCATTTTGGACCAACATTTGTGCAAAATATAGTTGGCCAATTATTTCCCAATTTATTCCCAAATTAATAATTTTGCCTAGCAACTCGAATTGGGAACCTTATCTTCTTCATGTGGCTTACCTAAGTCCAAATAATATTTAATTTTTCCTTGGACCATTTAACTTGGGAAATATTTCTCCTTAAGCCACCCATTTAATAATTTTAATGTTTTTTTTACCTAGGTGACTTGGCCAAAATAATATAGCGAAAATTGGGAACATGACACCTAGTGGCGGGCTTGTGACACTGTACAATATCCTTGGTTGGCCCTATACAAGACATGGTTTGTTGGAGAAGAAAAAGTTGGCTAGAAAGCCAAAACATGTTCCCAGAGAACCCAAAGGGAAAATAAAAAACAAGCAACTAAATGACGCTGAAAAGTTTGAGAGGTAGCTTATTTACATACAATTGCTACTCCATCACTTCTGAATAATACTGGTGCATATCTTGTTGAATGTGCTCTTTATGGAGGTTGAGTTTTGTCATTAGGGTACAAGTTGCTAAGTGTAGTTGTTTTATACTAATTGAAATTTGATGGACACCTTTTAAGAGAAAAAATAGAACTTTAAGAGAAAACCAATCAGAATAAAAGAATCATTAAACTTCATTTATTTCTAAATAAGATGATTTATTTCCAAATAAAGGCATGCCATATTCTGCTGGAATTGAAAAGAACCACCCAAACCACTCATATGACTAGGAGCCCAATGAAGGTTTTTTCAACCCTAGTTGGGGGCCTATGACACACTATAGTGTCTCATTTTTTACAAGCTAGGGAATCAACTGATCACTGATGCCACATAGGGATGAAAGCACAATATTAACAGGGACATGTAGTCATTAGTGATAAAATTGACCACTTAAGCAGTAATCAACGACCTGCAAGGTCTAATTCAAAATGCATGCGACATGCATCACTAAAGTTGCATGCATGCGTAAGTTAAGTTGCATGCAACGTGCAAAGGTCAAAAAGAGTTATAAAAGAAGGAAAAAGAAATTCATTGGGTATCATTATTATTATTCATGTTTTTGGAGACAGGTTTGAGAGCTCGATGAGCTACAAGGGTTTAGGGTGGCTTGCCATGACCTAATTGGATTCGGTGGTGAAATCTATCCACCCTATTGTCCGCCGATTGCACACCAGCAGCAGATTTCTTCCGAAAGTTGTCTCCTCACTTGAGAAAGTGGGAGAGGTGTGACCTTGGGGGCAAGCACAGAGCCAGGTATGTCACCTACTCCTAGCTCCTCCGTTTAGGCTAACTCCTAACGAAGCCTAGGGGGGTAGTCCCTAACAAAGAGTTTCTAAGGCTCAATGTGTTTAAGTAAGTTTTATGAAGGTGATGTGGATGGGTTTTGTTTAGGAGTTTGTTATGATGAAGAAGATTATAATTCCAATAACTGAAAAATAAATATAAGAAGAAAAAAAATCCACGTTGCTACACCAGATTAAAAGATGAACAATATGACGAGAACTTGTGAAATAAACCAGCATTTACAGATAAATATTTTACTTAAGAAAGCCAAAGGACAAATGGCCTAGATTAATAATAGTGCATGAAAAAACAAATCAGTTCCTTATGGATTCAAACATCTGAGATGCTTGAGAAATAATGAAAGCACAAGTCTTGTAATAGTACCAGTGAATGTGTTTTGTGATTGTTCTTGGTTTATTTTAAAATGTTTTAATGGTCTTGCTTATTATGGATTTATCAAAGGTATCAAAAGACCAACCGGGAAAGTGTTCCAAGTTATTTCGTTGATCCAGATGGAGATTGGTGGCCACCCACCTATTCCCCTGGCTCAAAACAATTGTCCATTGTGGTAGTTTCTTAGTTATTTTTCTACCGTTTTTCGGGTCCCAAACTTCTGGGGCTGTTTTGAGGCCCTAAACAACATTTTTTGGCGATTCAGGGGCCCAATGGTTGCCATCGACATGCATTTGGCAACCACAAGTTGTAAAGCTTAGATAGACCTTTCCACCGAGCTATCGAACGCCCAAATCGGAGATCGTATGCAAAAGTTATGACCCGGGAAGTTGACTGTTCAACTTACCACCTTGGGGCCGCAAACTTTATGACGGTTCATCTTCTAGGGTTACGTTCTAGACTTTTGGGGTTCTCACCCTCATTATTATCATAAATAGGCCCCTTTGGCCTCATTTTTGTATTAAGCTTGGCACGGATGAGCATAGCAGCCACATCTCTTCTCAGAGATAACTACCACCATTCTGGCAATTGTATTACAGTCTGTTCTATTTCCGCCATTTAATAGAATATGTGTTTACTGTATTTCTGTTATCTTTGCAAAATGTCTATGATTATGACTCTGTATATGTTCTTTCATTTTGTTCACGCATAAATCCGGATCAGTGGTATCAGAGCAATCTACTCTTTGATTGTTTCTTGGCGCATGTCCCTGACGAGGTCCAAGTATAGAGAGTTTGGTCTCGAACTAGTTTCACTTGATCATTCTTGCCGTCCCAAATGACCTCCCATGATGAAAGAAAAGAGAGACGACGGAGCAGGAGATCCTATCAAGTCGTTGCTTGAGGAAGCCCTTGAGCGACAGAGGAACGAGATGATGGATAGTTTCGCCCAAATCCTTCTGCGAATACCGACAACGATAAGTGCATCTTCAACAAGCAGTCGGTTCGGGGATGCAACTCCCTTTAAGGTACAAGTTAACTTTGATATTCCTTTATTTGAAGACAATATCGATGCAAATGCCTTGGATAATTGGTTGAATGTTTTTGAAGGGTATTTCTCTGTCCACAATTTTTTCGACAGAGAAAAGATCACCTTTGCGCTCCTTAAGGCAGTCCGCATGTCCAAAATTGGTGGGGTACTTATTGTGAGCAAAACTCATCAGACGAGTCTGGAATGTTTGAAACAAATCCCACTTGGGCCTCTTTCATAGATGTCGTCAAGGAATAGTATTACCCTGTGGGAAACTATGATGACTAGTACACAAAATGGACCATTCTACATCAAGAAAGGGACCAGACAGTGTCGGAGTACACCAATAACTTTCATACCCTGCGTACAAAGCTGACTATCAAAGACTCCGAGCAACACCTGATTCTGAAATATCATAGTGGTCTACATCGGTACATCCGAACTGAGATGGAATTCCTCGACATCTCTTCACTTGGATCATCTTATTGGTATGCTTTCAAAATCGAGGAGAAATTTCGACAAAAGAACAAGCAAGACTCTAGACCTGCACACCCACCGCAGAAGCAAGGCAAGGGAAACCCTGGCTCGCAAAACACAGGACAAGGAAAGGACAACCAGTCCCCACCACAAGCAAAAAAGGGGGATGGAAAGAGAAAAAAGGACACCGATAAGTGGTGCAAATTTCAGAAAAGTCCTTGGCACAACACTAATGAATGTCGCTCAAAGTAGTCATTAGTAGCCGAGATCAAATCTTCAGAATCAGATCTTGATTCTGATTCCGAACCCAATGCCACAGCCGCATAAAATGGGAGGTAGATCATTGATGCATACCCCATTGCCACTGTTGCTACCGCACAGATTCAACTAGAGGATCCTGAAGAGTCAGAGGCAGAGGAGCACTTCTTCCACTCATAGATGTGGGTGAAGGGAATGCCTCTACATTTCGTTGTTGACAACGGCAGCCAAAAGAACCTGATCTCAGCAGAATTCGTCAAGAGATTGGAGCTTCCGACAACACCACACCCGCAACCTTACAACATCGGTTGGCTAAGCCAAGGACGAGGTATCCGCATTACTCAACAATGCCTCCTACCATATGGCATCAAGCCTTTCAAAGACGAGGTGTTGTGTGATGTTGCCCCACTTGAAGTCTGTGATGTTCTTTTAGGACAACCATATATGTGGAAGTGTCATGCTATATATGAGTCACGGCCTTGCAGTGTCATTGTTACGTTGGGAGGAAAACTCTATCGAATACCAGAGACCGTTGCACCTAACAAAGTCTCGCAAGGTAGGAAGATAAGCTCCCACATCAAAAAATTGTTCCTCTTAACAATTGCATCTGAAGGAGAACATAAGATCACAGAGACCTCCACACCCTCTGCACAGGGTGTCTCTGCTCATCAGACACAAGAAGAAGACATATCCATTGTTTCCTCATCTATCCGAGTACCTCTACGATGCAAGGCCATGCATTCAAGGTGCTCATCTAGAAACAACTCATCCATACAACAATTACAGCCCTCCTGGGATGTCAAAGAAAGGAAGCCTCTTCACTTCAGCAAATGTCGCACCAGGAGATCAACTCAACACATAGTTCGAGATATGATACAGGATTTGACGCAATGGAGACCATTGCTTCCTAAGGAGGGAGGATTGATCCAGATGGAGATCAGTGGCCACCCACCTATTCCACTGGCTCAAAACAATTGTCCATTGTGGCAGTTTCCTAGTTATTTTTCTACGGTTTTTTGGGTCCCAAACTTCTGGGGCCGTTTTGAGGCCCTAAACGACGTATTTTGGTGATTCGGGGGAAAAATGGTTGCCATTGGCATGCATTTGACAACCACAAGTTGTAAATCTTAGATAGACCTTTCCAACGAGCTATCGAATGCTCAAATCGGAGATCGTATACAAAATTTATGACCCCAGGAAGTTGACTGTTCAACTTACCACCTTGGGGCCGCAAACTTTATGACGGTTCATCTTCTAGGGTTACGTTTTGGACTTTTGGGGTTCTCATCCTCATTATTATCATAAATAGGCCCCTTTGGCCTCATTTTTGTATTCATCTTGTCATGGATGAGCGTAGCACCCACATCTCTTCTCAGAGATAGCTACCACCATTCTAGCAATTGTATTACAGTCTGTTCTATTTCTGCCATTTAATAGAATATGTGTTTACTGTATCTCTGTTATCTTTGCAAAATGTCTATGATTATGACTCTGTATATGTTCTTTCATTTCATTCACGCATAAATCCGGATCATCCGTTCTAAACATGTCGGCCCGTCCAGTATCCCAAGCTGGTGTCCAGTGGATTGACCAGCTAGCTGGGAGTCTAAGACAACGGGGAGTTCCAGCGCCCTTACTGAAAATTGACTTTGACTACTTTCTACAACGCCAGTGCGTTGGTTATGGGGTAAAATTTTATTATGTTGTTACTTGCGAGATTAACAAGTCCGTTCACCGTTCTGAGTACGAGCCCAACTATGAAAGTCGGTAGAGCATACTAGGTGAGGGATAGCAACGAAGTAAATTAATTAAAAGGGAATGTGAGTTGCAAATTTTATTAGACAAACAATTAAACCCTCCGACAAAGAGCGCTCTTGACTTTGTCTTATGACAAAAGTTCAAGAGTCTTAGCTATTATATATGTCTAAATGCAAGGATGATGCAAATATACTACTATGCTCTCCAACAGAGAGTGCTCTTGACTTGGGTTTTGACAAGTTCAAGAGACTTAGAATTAAGTTAATAAATTAAAGAGAAAAAGTGCATGAAATAAATGAAAGCAAACAAACCCTTCGACAGAGAGCACTCTTGATCCACCTGGCGGTGAGATTCAAGAGATTTTAGTTCTTTTTACTTTTTGCAAATTTATATCAAAAGAAAGCAAATTCTAAGGTAAAGCTAAGTAAAGAAACAAGAAACTTTTTCTTTTTAAACTTTTATGAAAGTAAAACTTTTCAAAAATGAAACTGTCTTTCCCTATTATATTCTAAACATTTATTCTACAAGCATGCAAACATGAAAAATGGACGATACAAGCTTCCCCCAAATGGGGGAAGAGGGGTGTGGGAGCCTTTATCCCACTTGTTTTTTATTAACTTTTTACAATGCTTTTTTGATGTCTTTGTCTCTTCTAGAATGAGCAAGGTGAAAAAGGGAAAGAAAGAAGAGGGAGGTGTTTTTGTCTTTTTCACTCTTTGATTGCTTTTTTGCTTGCTGTAGTCTTTGGGCTCTTCTTGACTTCCCTGAAAATAAGAGCTTTGAACACTGAACTATTATATGTTAGTCAAAAAACAAAATAAAAAAAATCTATAAACTAACTCTAAAAGAAAGTAAATTTCTACAGTGAAAACAAAGGAGAGAAAAGGCAAAAAGAGGGCTGAAACAAAAGGCAAAAGAGGGCTGCAAACAAAGGCCAAAAGAGGGCTGCAAAAGAGGTGAAGAAAGAGGCTACGAAGAGAGAGGAAAAAGGCTGTAAACAGGGTAGAAAAAGAGGAAGAAAGAGGCTGCAAACTAGAGTAAAAGAGGGCTGCAACTAAGGAAAAAGAGGGTTGCAACAAAAGGTGAAGAAAGGACAAAAAGAGGGCAACGAAAAGAGAAGAGGATGGCAAGCCAAACAAAGCAAGAAAGAAGAAACCAAAGGGTGGATAAATAGAGCTTAGGTCTTCTTGAAGTAACTAGTAACCAAAATAATGTTTTATCTTGTAGATGGAACACAAGAGAGAGAGCTACTCCCAGCTTTCTTTTTGTAGCAAAAGATGACGAACCCTGTAGGTCCTGCAATCACAAAGTGTTAAACTCAAAAATAGTTGTTTGAAGCTTGGGATTGAAGTAGCTGAGCTCACACCCTTCTACAATTGGTGAAGCCTGATAACACACAAAGGCTCAAAACAAGAAGTGAGATCAAAATATCATATGTTAGTATGCTAGGAAAATCAAATCTAGATCAACATTTTGTATTACTGACTACTCATGTCCATCAAGATATTAATCTACTTTGCATAAATAACCAAGTTGAGACAACAAATGGCTATTCTACCGTGCCAACAATGGCCTTCTTGAGCTAGCAAATTAATTAAACACATGCAAGTATTGAAAGAGAGGAGTTAGAGACAATATAACCTCAACTATGAAGAATTCACTACAATCAAAAGCCGATAGACCTCGAAAGTCGAATATCTTTATTAACAATTCCAAAGCAAATGCTTGATACAATTTTCTTAGATTAACTCTACCACAAAAGTTCCATCTTGTAGAGCTCAAAAGAGCCTCTACTTATACAAATAATGAAGACCAAAACCCTAAAACCCAACTCCATCAAATGAGGGCCAATCCCCATGATTAAGCAAACTTGGCTCCATAATTGAGAGCCAAACATAAATCCAGGTTGTGGTTTATTTTAGAGAGTTTTTTATTATCTCCAAAATATTCATTTTTAATATTTTAATTAATAATTTCTCTGTAAATGACTTTTTTGAGAAATTATTAATTATGGGGCTGAATGAATATCTGAAACTTAGGGATAGTTGGCTAGTTGATCATGAATGATTTTTGGCTTAAGGTTAGAGCCTTCAATCACTGAATTTGGACCCCGGATGACTGACATGTTACAAATTGAAAATTTTCCATTTAAACCATGGAAAAATTTAATTAAAAACTTTCGAAAATAAAAAAATAAAAAAACCCAAATCTAATGCGTTCTGAGGGTCCTAATGACTTAGGACATGACCATAGTCTATTCTAATAATGTCTAGTAGGTTTATACATACTAAGTTGGGCTCTAATAACCCCCCAAGGCCCAGGATTCAAAATCGGGCATTCCAGCTTTGGAGGTGTTGTCCGCTGATTGCACACCAACAACAAAAACTTTCCGAAAGCTGTCTCCTCACTTAGGAAAGTGGGAGAGGTGTGACCTTGGGGGCAAGCACAGAGCTAGGTATTGTCACCTACTCCTAGCTCCTCCGTTTAGGCTAACTCCTAACAAAGCCAAGGGGGTAGTCCCTAACAAAGAGTTTTCTAAGGCTCAATGTGGTTGAAATGTTTTAGTTGGTTAGGTATGCGGATGGGTGTTGTTTAGGAGTTATTATGATTAGAGGTGTTTATTGATTATGAGTATGACACATAAATCAAAGCAATCCACGTTGCTAACAAGAGATTAAAAGATAAGTAATGATTCCATACTTTAATTATGCATTCAGAGATAGGAATTATAACAAACCACAAACAATTGATCAAAATGAGATAATTATGCAGATTAACAAAGGACCAGTGCCTTATGGATTCAACAATACTAAAATGCGCAAGAGAATTAAATAATAAGTCTAGAAATCAAACTAGTGAATCTTAGGTTGTGCAAATGCTCTTGGTAGATTTTATGAGTTTTAAGTGCTCTTGATTAAGGTGTCAACGAAGGTTTGTCAAACAAGCCGAGAGAATATTCCAAGTTCACTCCGTTGAAGACATGTCAGGCCCGCTCAGTATCCCAGGCTGGTATCGCAAAGATTGACCAGCTAGCTAAGAAGCTTAGACAGCGGGGTTCCAACGCCTCTACTAGGAAGTACTTTAGAAAATTCCCTACAACGCCGGTGCGTTGGCTATGGGGTTTTAAATTTTATTAAGTTATTCTTGCAAGATTAGAGATCCAATGCCGTTTTTGGGTACTCTGGTTTTGAGGTCGGTCAGAGCATACTCCGGCAAGGAGAGAATGAAGTTAATTAATTAAGGGGTGTGTGTTGCAAATTTTATTAGATCAATTAATTAGGACTCTCCGATAGAGAGCGCTCTTGATGCCGTCTTATGACAGTGGTTCAAGAGACTTAGCTAATCTAAGATGCCTAATGCAGGGGTATGCAGTTCTATGAATGCTCTCCGATAGAGAGTGCTCTTTGCTATTCGCCGATTGCACACCAGCAGCAGAAATCTAATGAAAGCTGAATCCTCACTTAGGAAAGTGGGAGAGGTGTGACCTTGGGGGCAAGCACAGAGCTAGGTACTGTCACCTACTCCTAGCTCCTCCGTTTAGGCTAACTCCTAATGAAGCCAAGGGGGATAGTCCCTACAAAAGAGTTTCTATGGCTCTTAAGTTGTTAAAGATTGCGAATGCGGATGGGTGTTGTTTAGGAGTTATTATGATTCGAAGGTGTTTACTTATTATGAATGTGACACAAAATCAAAAGAGCAATCCACGTTGCGACAAGAGATTAAAAGATAAGTATAAATTCCAGACTTTAATTAAGCATTCAGTGATAGCAATTATAATGAACCACAGACAATTGATCAATATAAGATAATTATGCAGATTTAATCAAGGACCAGTGCCTTGTGGAGTCAATGATACTGAAATGCGCAAAGAAAATAATAAGTCTAGGAATCTAACTAGTGAGTATTAGATTGTGCGAATGCTCTTGGTAGGTTTTAAGGATTTTATGTGCTCTTGATTTAGGTGTCAACGAAGGTTTGTCAAAAGCTGGGAGAATATTCTAAGTTCCCTCTGTTGAAGACATGTCGGGCTCGCCCAGTATCCAAGGCTAGTATCGCAAAGATTGACCAGCTAGCTGAGAAGCTTAGACAGCAGGATTCTGGCGCCTCTACTAGGAAGTACTTTGGAAGATTCCCTACAACGCCGGTGCGTTGGTTACGGGGTGTTAAGTTTTATTAAGTTACTCTTGCAGGGTTAAAGATCCAGTACCATTTCTGGGTACTCCGATCTTAGATCGATCAGAGCATACTCTGGCAAGGAGGGAAATGAATTAATTAATTAAAGGGGTGTGTGTTGCAAGTTTTATTAAAATGGTTAATTAAAACTCTCCAACAGAGAGCAATCTTTACCTTGTCTTATGACAGAGGTTCAAGAAACTTATCTAATCTAAGTGCCTAATGCAAAGATGTGCAGATCTAATAATGCTCTCCGATAGAGAGTGCTCTTGACTTATGTTACTGCAAGTTCAAACGTCTTGCTTAAGAATTAATTAGTTAAACTAGCAAACAGTAGAATGCATGAAAATAAAAGAAAGACAGTTAAACAAACTCTCCGACAAAGAGCACTCTTGATCCACCTTATGGTGAGATTCAAGAGATTTTGGTTCTTTTTAAGATTGACAATTATAGAGAAAGATACCACAATGCAATTAATAAAGTCTAATTTAGCAATTAGCAATTATACTAAATGAACAACTAGCAATTAGTGGAAATGAAAACTAAGTCTAATGAAGAGAACTAAGTTAAGTGCTTAGAGTTAAAACTACACTAATAAAACATGAAAAAGAACACAAGACACACTTCCCCCAAATAGGGGAAGTAAAAAAGATGGGAGGCTTGCTCCCACTAGCCCTTTTATTAATTTTTTACAATGCTTTGTTATGCTCAGCTTCTTCCTGAAAGAGCAGATGGTGAGAAAGGGAAGAAAGAGGAGGGAGATGTTTTGGTCTTTTTGCTCTTGCTTGCTTCCTTGCTTGCTTTTAGCCTTTGGGCTCTCCTTCACCTGCCTGAAACTAAGAGCTTTGAACACAAACTTGTTATGGTGTTAGTTCATAAAACACAAATTGGAACTAGATCTACAAACTTAGTAACAAAAACTACTCAACCCTTACCAAAACCGGAAGAAGAAAAAGAGGAGTAAAAGGCCATGAAAAGAGAAGTGAAAAATGGGTGAAAAGGGGACGAAAGAAGGTCAAAGAAGGCTGAAAACAAAGGTGAAAGAGGGGCTGCAAAAAGTGGTGAAGATGGCTGAAACTAGGGCCCTAAAAGTGGCTACAAGGTAAATGAGGCTGGAAATTAGGGCCAAAAGAGGGCTGTAAAAAGTGAAGAATGAGGCCAAAAGAGGGCTGCAAAAAGTGATGAAGAAAGAGGGCAAAAGTGGGCAGCAAAAGAGAAGAAGAAAGGGCTGCAATAAAAAGTGAAAGATGGCTGCAAATTGAAGACGGGACAGCCAACATGGGCATAAGGTTTGGTGAATGAATGTTCATTTTAGCCCAAACCTTGCCCTAACCCAAGAATGTAAAAGTTTCTTAAATTTTGAAAGATGAATAAAAATGAAGAAAAACATTCAAACCTATGGCTTTTTTTGATGATGCTTGAATTCTTTGAAGCTTGAAAATTCCGGAAGTTGTCTTGACTTCAAGAGGCGAGGATGCACCTGAGCTCAAACTCCTACTTGATTGGATGAAGTGATCTGCACAAATTCAACTCAAACACTTTCCAAAAGATGGATTAGATCATGTATGTTTTATCAATTGAAATGTAAAAGAGCATATCATATAACTGAATAATCAATGCTACTTTCAATTCCTAAGAGCAAAACCATAAACAATTAAATTGAAACTTCAAATAATTGATCTTACGTGCTTACAGAAGCCTTCTAAAGCATGAATCATTAACAAACATTAAGCATGAAAGGAGAAAATTCAAACATTATCACCTTATTCGCCAAGCATTCATCCACATTTAACAAACCATATGAGCCTCCAAAGCCTTAAAATTTATTCCACGGTTGCATAAAGAAACAAGCATTTACAGAGTTTGGACAGAGTTTTTCTACACAAAAATCCATCCGAATAGAGCTAAAGAAGCCTCTATTTATACAATGAAAGAAGAACCCAAAACCCTAAAACCAGAAAACCAGACCTAACCGGACCAGCCACCACTGAAAGACCAGACCTGAAGAAGATGAGCTGGGAGTGAGGGGAGGCCTCCACCTAGGCAAGGCGACCCCACTCCAACCCTAAGCACTGATTTCAAGCCATTATTGAGCCCACACGTGTGGATGACGCCCTCATGAGGAAGAGGGGCGTGAATGATGAAGAGGGGCATGAGCTGGTAGGTGAAGGTGCCTCTTAGGTATGGAGGAGTTGTTGCTAGGTCTGGAGAGGCCACTGCCGATGTAATCGTCAGTCTTTACCTCAATCAAATCATCAAACCAATGAGTGCTCTCCATCTCATCCAATTTGGGAGTTTAGCTGGAGATGACAAGTCCGTTAACTGGATATATCTTTATTGCTCACTGAATGCTGACTGAAACTGAGTTATGATAACTCCAATCATCATAAATGCCCATTGAGATGTCATTTAGCCTTTTATTTCACTGAATTTGGATTAATTTGGAGAGTTTTTATTTTCTCCAAAATAATCATTTTTTAATAAATAATCATTTTTTTCCCAAAAATGATTTTTTTGAGAAAATGAGCATTGTGTCTGATTGATGATATGAAAGTTGGATCTGACTGGCTGGCCGATCAAGAATGATTTTTGGCTTAAGGTTAGAGCCTTCAATCACTGAAAACGGGGTCTGGATGACTAACTTATTACAAACGAGATTTTTCCAATTAATTTATGGAAAAATTAATAAAAAAAACTTAGGGTAATAATTAAAAAATTAAAAAATAATTTTTTAACCCGTCTGGAAAAAAAATTTCGATTTTTTTTAATGGTCCTATTGACTTGGGACATGACCATGCTCTATTCTAATAATGCCTAGTAGGTTTATATACACTTAGTTGGGCTCTAATAACCCCCCAAGGCCCAGGATTCAAAATCGAGCATTCTAGCTTTGAAGGAAGCAGGAGAAAACCTCGTCAATTATACTCGGCTATAGGCAAAGCATAATTGTCAAGGGCAAAAAACTCCCTGGAATACCTTAGTTGAAATTCTACGTCTTAGGAGACCAAACCACTCAAAACACCCTACTAGCACATTTTATTACAAACCCCGCGGGACCATGGTCATAATTATTCAAACAAAAAACTGACTAGCCAAAACAGGCTAGACACAAAGGCGGATCATCTGATACACTGGAATCAAACATTTATCATGTTTGTCAACTGGCGGCTCCTCAACTAATCCAACTATGGTACAAATAAGTGGATAACACCCTTGACTTGTGTTACTGCAAGTTCAAGAATCTTACTTAATTCGTTAAACTTGAAAGAGAAATAGAATCATAAAAATCTAACTACCCAAGAGTCTTTTTCAGGCTTTTTAGGGCCCTAATCGGGAAAGCAAGGGGGTAAGTATACAGTAAGAAATTATGCAATGTTTAATTAAACAATCAAATCAATATTTTTCTTCATTTTCAAAACATAAACTAACTTAATTATAATTATCCTATCCTACTCTACCATTAGCAATTTATTAAACAAAAATGAAAAAAGCATGACTATGGGACGATACAGGCTTCCCCCAAATGGGGGAAGAAGGGTGTGGGAACTGTAATCCCACTCGCTTTTTTATTAGTTTTTACAATTTTTGATGACCTTGCTTTTTCTTGAATGAGCAGATGGCGAGAAAGGGAAGAAAGAGGAGGGAGATGATTTAGTCATTTTGCTCTTGCTTGCTTTTAGCCTTTGGGCTTTCCTTCACTTGCCTGAAACTAAGAGCTTTGAACACTAACTCGTTATGGTGTTAGTTCACAAAAACAAATTGAAACTAGATCTACAAACTTAATGACAAAAATTGAACCCAACCCTTACCAAAATCGAAAGAAAAAAGGAGGAATGAAAGGCTACGAAAAAGAGAAGTCAAAAAGGGGTGAAAAGAGGGCTAGGTCAAAGAAGGCTGAAAGCAAAGGTGAAAGAGGGGCTGCAAATTGAAGAAAGAGGGATGCAAAAAGTGAGGAAGAAGGTTGAAACTAGGGCGCAAAAAGTGGCTGCAAAAAAGGGTAAATGAGGCTGCAAATTAGGGCAAAAAGAGGGCTGCAAAAAGTGAAGAAAGAGGGCAAAAGTGGACAGTGAAAGAGGAGAAGAAAGGGCTGCAATAAAAAGTGAAAAATGGCTGCAAATTGAAGACGAGACAGCCAACAGGGGCATACGGTTTGGTGAATGAATGTTCACTTTAGCCCAAACCTTGCCCTAACCCAAGAATGTAAAAATTTTTAAACTTTGAAAGATGAAGAAAAACATTCAAACCTGTGGCTCTTCTTGATGATGCTTGGATTCCTTGAAGCTTGAAATTTTCGGAAGTTGTCTTGACTTCAAGAGGAGAGGATGCACCTGAGCTCGAACTCCTACTTGATTGGATGAAGTGATCTACAAAAATTCAACTCGAACACTTGCCAAAAGATGGGTTAGATCATGTATGCTTCACAAATTGAAAAGTAAAAGAGCATAACATATAACTGAATAACTAATGCTACTTTCAATTTCTAAGAGTAAAACCATAAACAATTAAATTGAAACTTCAAATAATTGATCTTACGTGCTTACAGAAGCCTTCTAAAGCATGAATCATTAATCAACATAAGCAATGAAAGGGGAGAATTGAAACACAATCACCTCATTCGCCAAGAGCATTCATCCACATTTAACAAACCATATGAGCCTCCAAAGCCTTAAATTTATTCCACGGTTGCATAAAATAACAAACATTTACAGAGTTTGGACAGAGTTTCTCTACACAAAAATTCATCCCCATAGAGCTAAAGAAGCCTCTATTTATATAATGAAAGAAGACCCAAAACCCTAAAACCAGAAAACCAGACCTAACCGGCTCGGATGAACACTGAGAGCACAAAACCTAAGCTGGAGAGTTAAGAGTGAGGGGAGGCCTCCACCTAGGCAAGGCGCTTCCACTCCAACCCCAGGCACAGAAACCAATGCACAGATCACCCCACACGTGTGATGACGCCTTCATGAGGAAGAGGGGCGTGAGGATGAAGAGAGGGGCGTGAACAAGCTAAAGAGGATGTGAGCTAGGTAAGGAGGAGCCATACCTAGGTTTGGAGGAGCCACTGCCAATAGATCATAATGTAATCACCAGTTCTTGCCTCGATCAAATCATCAAACCAATGAGTGCTCTCCATCTCATCCAATTCGAGAGTTTAGCTGGAGATGACAAGACCGTTAACTGAATATATCTTTAATGCTCACTGAATGTTGACTGAAGTTAAGTTATGATAACTCCAATCATCATAAATGCCCATTGACATGTCACTCTGCATTTCATTTCACTGAATCTGGATTAATTTGGAGAGTTTTGGATTTTCTCCAAAATAATCATTTTTAATAAATAATCAATTTTTTCTCCAAAAATGACTTTTTTGAGAAAATGTGCGTTATATGTCTGATTGATGATCTGAAAGTTGGATCTGACTGGATGGCTGATCAAGAATGATTTTTGGCTTAAGGTTAGAGCCTTCAATCACTGAATTTGGGGTTTGGATGATGAACTTATTACAAACGGGATTTTTCCATTTAATTTATGGAAAAATTCAATTAAAAACTTAGGGAAATAATTAAAAAATTAAAAAATAATTTTTTAACGCGTCCGGTAAAATTTTTTCGGAAATTTTTTTGATGGTCCTATTGACTTAGGACATGACCATGCTCTACTCTAATAATGCCTAGTAGATTTATATACACTTAGTTGGTCTCTAATAACCCCCCAAGGCCCAGAATTCAAAATCGGGCATTCTAGCTTTGGAGGAAGCGGGAGAAAACCTCGTCAATTATACTCGGCTATAGGCAAAGCATAATTGTCAAGGGAAAAAAACTCCTTGGAATACCTTAGTTGAAATTCTACGTCTTAGGCGACCGAACCACTCAAAACACCCTACTGGCACATTTTATTACAAACCCCATGGGGTCATGGTCAAAATTATTCAAATAAAAACCTGGCTAGCCAAAACTGGCTAGACACAAAGACGGATCAACCGATACACTGGAATCAAACATTGGACATGTTTGTCAACCGACGGCTCCTCAGGTAACCCAACTATGGTACAAAAAAGTGGGTAACAAGAGGAAGCGATAGAAAACCTCGTCGATTATACTCGGCTATAGGCAAAGCATAATTGACAAGGGAAAAAACTCCCTGGAATACCTTAGTTGAAATTCTACGTCTTAGGAGACCGAACCACTCAAAAGCCCTACTAGCACATTTTATTACAAACCCCGCGGGGCCATGGTCATAGTTACTGAAAACAAAAACTGGCTAGGCACAAATGGCGGATCATCTGATACACTAGAACACAAACATTCATCATGTTTGTCAAATGGCAGCTCCTCATCTAATCCAATTATGATACAAATAAGTTGGTAACACACCCTAACCAATTTGTCGGGTGGATCATTCAGATCCATCATCCGGACTTCATTGAAAGAAGAGTTTCACGAGAGTATAAGCAGATTCAATTTACCTTAAGGCTAGTAGGATTATTATTATTAAGGTTTATTATTGGCAGTTATATGTGCATAGAGTAGGATCAGTTATGAAGACAAGACCATGTTACCAGCAAACGTAGAGGAGACTCTCCAAATGGAAAATCCTTGGTCTAATCACTACTAGGGAAGAGCATCCTCCCTACACCAGTGAACGACCCCTCTCAATAAGATCACCACCATTCTCCAATTAAGAGCAGTGTCTTCCTCTCAATAGCTGTGTGGGAATTTATGGAGGTTGTGGGTATATGTAGCAGTTATTTTCGAATAAAGAAGGCCACAATCTATTTTGTATGGCAGTATTCCCCTATGGGCAGTGAATGATCAATCAAGCAATAAATCATTGACTAGAGGCTCATGTCTCTTCTTGGGAAGGCATGAACCCACATAGCAAGCGGTTGTTGATTAAATAAGCCACGAGTTTATCTTTAGAAGTCGTATGCAGCAATAGAGAGGTCACATCCTCATTCAAAGGATGCCTTCAACAAATAAAAACGTGAAGTGCTGAATGAACCTCTCATTGGGATTTGTCTAAAGTTGTGCACCTATAGTGATCCTTATTCTCACATCAAAGGGTTAAATATAAGCGCGTTATCACTTTAGAGCTGCATGCATCACATAAGAATGCAATCTGCTATCATATTCAGGGTTCCACGTGGGTTAGAGCTTGGACTATTGCTGGGTTGAACTCCACAAATTCAAACACTGTCATATCTATTGCATAGAACGTGTTATTGCAGCTGTCCCGACCATTTAATTCACATTAACAACATTGTTTAAATCTTTCCACAGTACACCTTCAACGTTGTAAAGGTTAGAGTTATTCCACTTATGATATAGGATTACACATGATTTATTTGCAATACTTATTGTTGTCCGCCGAATGCACACCAGCAGCAGAAATCTTTTGAAAGTTGTCTCCTCACTTGGGAAAGTGGGAGAGGTGTGGCCTTGGGGGCAAGCACAGAGCTAGGTACTGTCACCTACTCCTAGCTCCTCCGTTTAAGCTAACTCCTAACGAAGCCAAGGGGGGTAGTCCCTAACAAAGAGTTTCTATGGCTCAATATATTTTAAGTGTTTTTGGTGTATGATGATGCGGATGGGTGTTTGTTTAGGAGTTTTTGATGAGATCAAAGTTTTAGATGAAATAAACACAAGATAAAGAGCAATCCATGTTGTGATACAAGATATAAGATTAACAGTATAATAAAGACTTGAAAAATAAAAGCATCCACAGATAGATAATAAATTCAAGTAGAACTTCAAAAGGACAAATGGCCTAGATTAATTAAAACATGTAAGTGTAAATAGACCAGTGCCAAATGGAGTAAAAAATTGCATAGTGCTTGGGGATGTTGGAGATACAAGTCTCAGAATAATGTTGGTGAGAATGTTTTGCAATTGTTCTTGGTTTATTTTATAAAGTTTTAGTGATCTTGATTATTATGGCTAACAACACAAGGTATCAACCGGAAGATATACCTTCAGTGGCTCATCTCAATGACATGTCAGATCGTCCAGTATTCTAGGCTAGGTGTCTGGAGGATTTAACTAGCAAGCTATAACTCTATGACAACGGTGATTTATGGCGTCATTAGCAAGAATTTTCCCACTACCTTAGTATTTATCAACAACGCCGGTTCGTTGGTTATGGGGATGAAAGTTTTATTAATTTTCACTTGTCCGATTAATCAAATCCAACCACCATTCTGAGTACGAATCCAACTTTTTAGGGTTGGCAGAGCATACTTGGTGGCGGAAAGCAACGAAGTAAATTTTAGAATGGGGGGTGTGAGTTGCAAATTTTAAGTTTAGAGCACACAGTTAAACTCTCCGACAGAGAGTGCTTTTGACTTTGTCTTATGACAAAAATTCAAGAGACTTTAACTATTCTATATGTCTACTGCAAAGGAAATGCAAATCTAACTATGCTCTCCGATAGAGAATGCTCTTGACTTGTGTTATGGCAAGTTCAAGAGACTTTGGTTTATTTTAAGAGACAATCAGATTGTAAATATGAAACCACGTGATAGCTCAAAAAATTGTAAAACAATGATTAAAATGCTAATAATGAACTAAACTAGCAATCACTATTCTAAGCATAAAATGAAACCAATCTAGTGGAGTAAATTTAAGCTAGCAACACACTCAAAAAAATGCCACTACAAGACTTCCTCAAATGGGGAAGTCGGGTGTGGGGGATTAAAGACCCCACTCACGAAACTTTTATAAAACTGTTACAATCTTTTGGATTTTCAACCTTTGAAAGAACTTGAAAAGTTAAAATGGAAGGAGCCTTAATGGCTTTTACAAAAGGAGAGTGTTTTCTTTTATTATCTTCTTTGGTTCACAACTTCCTCTTGGTTTTGTTCTTTTTGGCTTCGCAATCTTGGTTGTGTCTTCTTCTCTTGGTTTCTTCTTCAAGTTTTCTTGCTTCTTGTCTTTTATGGATCTCTTCTTTGATCACCTAAAGCACAACAAAGCTCATAGACCCATTATTGTCAATCAAATCAAAAAAATAAATTGAAACTAGCTAACTTAATGCAAGTCCTAGACTTTGAAAATTGAGATCTATATGCAAGGAAGGAAACTAGTCTATATGCCAAATCGACTTCTAGATGCAAGCTAGTAAATGAGCTAGAAATGCAAACTTTAAAGATGCTAACCAAATCTTAGATCTAACAAACAAGGGAAAGGGGAAGTGGATGGAAAGGAGAAGATTTAAGGCTAGAAGGAAAGTAGCAGAGAACAATGGGACAACAGCAAGAAGGACAGGGCTGAAAAGAGAGAGATGTACAACAAAGAGTCAGGAAGAGGATTGAAAAATGGGGCAGCGAACAGAGAAGAGGAGGTCAAGCCAAACAAGGCAAGAAAGAAGAAGCCAAAGGGTAGATAAATGGAGTTTAGGGCTTCTTGTAGTAACTAGTAACTAAAAGAATGTTTTTATCTTGTGGATGGAACACAAGAGAGAGAGCTACTCCCAGCTTTCTTTCTTTTTTGTAGCAAAAGATAACGAGCCCTGTAGGTCCTACAGTCACAAAATGTTAAACTCAAAAATGGTTGTTTGAAGCTTGGGATAGAAGCAGCTGAGCTCGCGCCCTTCTACAATTTGTGAAGCCTGATAACACACAAACACTCAATACAAGAAGTGAGATCAAAAAATCATATGCTAGTATGCTAGGAAAATCAAATCCAGATCAACATTTCATATTACTGACTACTCATGTCCATCAAGATATTAATCTACTTTGCATAAATAACCAAATTGAGACAACAAATGGCTATTCTACCGTGCCAACAATGGCTTTCTTGAGCTGGCAAATTAATTAAACACATACAAGTATTGAAAGAGAGGATTTAGAGACAATATCACCTCAACCATGAAGAATTCACCACAATCAAAATCCCATAGACCTCCAAAGTTGAATATCTTTATTAACAATTCCAAAGCAAATGCTAATACAATTTTCTCAGAGTAACTCTACCACAAAGATCCATCCTGAAAGAGGAGGCAATGCCTTCTTTTTATACAAAAAACTGAAAAACCTACACCCTAAATCAAATCGGCAATGAGTGAGAGCTAATGGACTTGACACAAAGTCAAAATCCTGTCTGTCTCCAAACTTGGAGTGCATTCTCCATCAAACAATCGAGCTCTCATAAATGGGATGGGAAGGTGGCCTTCACCTTGGCAAGGCACCCCCCATTCCCTTCTTGGAAGCTTCACCATCAAATGCGGAGTGGCCAAGTGTATACACGCGAGATATGCGTGAGCTTTCTGTGGGAGATACGGCTGAGTCATAACAAATGCGACTTGTATGTATTGGGAGCCAAGCCCATGAACTGACCACGAAACAAGGGAAGAGCCCACCAAACAACGCGAGCTCCAATCAACGTGAACTCCATCAAACGGTTGACGTCACCACAGTTTATGCATTGGATTTAATACTTCACTTGGAGAGGGGTCTCCTTATGACAATTTGCTAACCTCAAACCACACTATTACATGCTAGCGTGAGCTCTAATTTAACCTCACGTCATCCTCTTATTTTGAACAATTCGCTATGCATGGAAATACACTATGGTTTATTTAAAATATTATGAGTGTGGATGGGGAGCCCACTCTTAATACCACTCACTAGCCGCGAACCAACTCCCACCTTCATAATCGCATGGGTCCAAAGAGGTTCACGTCACCCATTCATCTAATTAAAACGTGACTATTCCTTTTTTATCCAAAGTTGGCTTTCACTTCATGGAGAGGGTCGTAACTCAATGGGGGACCCATGCCAAATCATCTCCACCACTTAAAAAATAAATTTTGACTTTAATTTTGACTTTTTAATATTTGGATTTTGGTGCAAAAATGTCCAATTTTAGCATTAAAATGCCATTCTGAAGCTCTTTTAGCCAAATACTGCCTCACGGGATGCTCTGGCTGCCCAACTGATGGTGAAAGTGACCCCTGGGGTAATGATGCTGCTCCGGGCTTGAAAATGAGCCTAACCATGCCAAAAACGGACTCCAAATCATTCATTTTTTACATTTTGGAATTTCTCATTTAAACCATTAAAAAATGGCTTCAAAAACGAAGAAAATTATGTTTTCTCGGAATTAAACGAAACTCTAGGGGGACCTAGTACATGTTCATATGACTCAATCGGGATGCCTAGCATGACAAAAAAAACTGACACGAAGGCTCTAATAACCTCCCAAGGCCGAAACATCAAGACAACTACCCCAACTTCGAAGAGCGAGTGAAAAACTCAGGAATTATTGGTCGTTTGTTCAACAGCCAATAATAACCAAGGGAAAAAACACTCTGGGCTAGTTGGCTTGATGCCCAAGTCCGGGAAGCCGAGCCTTTTATAAAAATTCAAATGCTAGGACATTTTTTACAATTTCTCCAAGGGGGTATGAATATGTATTTTACAAAAAATAATAAGTTCAACAAAAAACTGGCTAACTCTGGAACACATTGAACTTCTGAACTCTGGAGATGAGCATTCATCATGCTCGATAACTGACGGCTCAATAGGAAGTTCAACTATTGTACAAAATAGTTGGTAACACTTATCATTTCCAAAATTGTATGAACAGTTTTGTGTATTCCATTAACGTTCTTAAGCTTAATATCATGGGGTTGTGATTTTTATTCATTTTACTATGGCAAGCAATCAATCCTTGGATAAATACACATTTACATAAACCAAGCAAAGTTGCAAACCATTACTTCATCACAAAACCTACACATTGGAAGAAAAATATCAGTTTGGGATATTACACACACTGTAGAAGCTCTTTGGCTGACCCTGTACAAGGCATGGTTCATTGGAGAAGACTAAGTTGACTAGAAATCCAAAACATGTTCCCAGCAAGCACAATGGAAAAATACAAAAAAAAGCAACTAGACGATGCTAAAAAGTTTGAAAGGTAGCTTATTTACATACAATTGTTGCTCCATCTCTTCTGAACAATACTGTTGCATTTCTTGTTGATTGTTGCTTGTTATGGAGGTTGAGTTTTGTCATTAGGGACCTGTTATCACAGATCTTGTAGTTTCCCCAATAGATGAATCCTATACAGGATGGCAGAGAGGACAGGCAACCAAAGCTGTGACCTATGGAAACCTTAACCCCCAAAAGATGGATGGTTGTCACGTCGGCTAGGGATTCCTTTGCGTTATGCCACCGAATGCCTGAGTGACAATGGGGGAGACCTGATCTTATCCCGAAAGGACAGATCTACAACTAATCACCAGATAAAGCCTAAAAATGTAAATACATAAGGTGAGAGCTGGAAACCCTAGATTTAAGGGATAAGCCACAAGTTAAGGGTTATTCGAGTACGTGTGTTTAAGGAATCTGAAAATGTTACTCAAGTCAATTTAGACCAGTGACTTAAGAAATTGGAACAAATCTAAGGTTGGTGTGTTTGATAAAATAATCAGACCTTGGACCTTGGGGGGATTTAATCAGAAATGTGGGAAATACCCAAGATGAGGTTGATTTAATGAAATTAAGGCTTAAACACACATAATTGGGTAATATGATTGGTAAACAAAAATACCCAACTGAACACTGGAACCAAAACAGGGGGAATTGACCAGCATGCAAAAGAGGGGCGTTTTCTCCCAAACTGGGATCAATGCCCAGAGGTGGGAAGAGGAGTCCAAGCTTGACGTTTTTGAGGGAGAGAGGGTTTTCTGATATGCTGCACAAAACCCAGATCACCAAATTTGGCAATTCTTGGTGCAATTGGGTCCGGCAATTTTCCTACTACTAAATGATGGTTTTTTCAATGCAGGAAATGATGGACAATGCATGCAGAAAATAAAACAAGGAGAAACTACCTGTGAAACGTACCTGGATTTTGTAGAATTCCTGTGAAATGATGAAGAATGCCACTTTCCGGATAAAATGAATGTTTTCGGAGTAGATCTTGACAGAATTGAGCTTCAGCCAATCACCCTAGCAGCCCCTTCTACCTTCCAAACAAGAGAAAACCAAATAGTAAGAAAAATGAACGAAAACTATAAGATAAAGAAAGGAAAATGCAGTAAAAGTTCGTAAGAAAGAGTTACTCCTTGAACCGGACACCCGAGAGTGGAGACGGGGTGAGTTTCGCCACAGATCCGTCCTCTCTAGTGCGCCTCTTCAACCTGTAGAAAAATGGGTAAAGGAAAAAGACAAGATATATTTTGAACGATGCTCAGTATAGAAGAGTAGCAATGTCAATCATCAAAACATCATATCAAATCCACAAAGTACACAGAGAGTAATCCTAGACAAAATTCTCTTCATTCAAATTCTGGTGCCAATGCTCATGAATTACAATGAGTTGGCACCTCTCTTAAATAGTTTTAGAGAGACATAAACCCTAACTCACTTTATAATCCAATGGTTGAGATTAAAACATCATCAATAGTGGAGATCAACAATACATAACTTATCACATGGATCAAGTGACTGAGTCAACAAAGGGGGCGCACTTTGCTCAAGGACGTCTATCCTAATTCAAACTCAAAATATAACATAAAGTGTGATACAATAGTGCACTGAGGGGGTAACTTAGGGGCTTAATTCATCCTAGGCCCTTTTACAACTTCAAATCACATGATATATCAGAGAAATACATGAATAGCCAATCATAGGAGGCACCCCTTGGGGGGCTTTCCTTGTTGGTTGAGCCATAATAAAATAATACAGACATTTGTTGACTAAAAACTGCTGAAGGATTGTCCTGGATGTTGAGAAACATCATCTGTCAAATTTCCAAGCCATTTCGTTGACTCAAGTGGCCACATCGATTTTTTCAGTGATTTACTAGTTCATTTTTTGCCGGTACAATCTCTGGAAATTGATAAATCCACGATAACTCTATCTAGGGTGCAAACTGGGGAAAACAGACTGCTCTGGATGATCTGGAGACATAGAAGAATGGTATAAGTGACTATTCATACCCCCTGGAACACTGCTTTGCTCTAGGAGAACCAATCATACTGCTATTTGGAATAAAATTTGATCATTTGGCTCATAATTAAGTGATAATAATCACTTTTGTGGAAAGCCGGGGCCAAACTCTCAAAACTGAAACCACAGTATTGGTCCTGGGCATGTTTGGAACAAATATAGACCATGTTGTATTTTTGAGTCACTTCCTTGGGAACCGTGATTGACTTGTTCAACTAGGTTGACCAGGTCAAAGTACCCAAAATCAAGGTGAGATACTGTATCAGTATGATCCTACAACCATCCAAGGTAAGAAATGCTCGAACAATATCAAACCCAGCTTAAATCAATTATTCATAATCATGGTGATAGATAATAATAATAATAGTAAGATGTACCTTTGCTTCTGAGAAATCTTAGAATCTTCTAGAAATTTGCTTGTTCATGCCATACTTACAAAGTGTAAAAGATGCGCTATAGATGGATGAGGATGGAAGAACCAGGTTACGGCAAGGGGAGATGACTTTTGGCGCACTTTAACTCAATGATCTATTTGAATGATAACCAATACACTCTACCAAGGTGGCATATACATGATGGATGAACAATAGGGAATGGTGGTGTCTCACAAGTGGATGAGCTAATCTGAAAAGTGTCCATTCAACCTTAACAATCATGTCTATGACTCACATCCAAGATAAAGATCAAGCTTCGTGAGGATCTTTTCTAGGACCCTTGCGTTGAGTACACAAGAAACTGTAGTGAAGAGATCCTAAGGGACACTTAGAATTAGTTGTCCCTTATTCTATTGTCCATCGATTGCACACCAACAGCAGAAACTTTCCGAAAGATGTCTCCTTACTTAGGGAAGTGGGAAATGTGTGACCTTGGGGGCAAGCATAGAGCTAGGTACTGTCACCTACTCCTAGCTCCTCTGTTTAGGCTAACTCCTAACGAAGCCAAGGGGGGTAGTCCCTACAAAAGAGTTTCTATGGCTCTTAAGTTGTTTAAGTGTTTTTAATGGTTATGGATGCGGATGGGTGTTGTTTAGGAGTTATTATGATAAGATATGTTTATTTATGAATTCTAAACACAAGACAAAGCAATCCACGTTTCTATCACAAGAATTAAAAGATAGGCAATTATTTGAGAACTCACGAAATGATAAAGCATTCACAGATATAAATTTAATCAAAATACCCAATGGGCAAATGGCCCAGATTATCAATAGTGCGTAAAAGAAAAAACCAATGCCTATGAAGTCAACTTATCAGAGATGCTTCGAACGTAAAGATGATGTGAACCTCAAAATAATGCCAATGAATGTTTATTGCGCTTAATCTTGGTTAATTTTAGAAGTTTTTAGATGATCTTGCTTATGGTTTCAGTGAAAATTTTTCAATAGCCGAGAAAATCTTCCAAGTTAATCTGTTGGAGACATGACGGCCCGCCCAGTATCCTAGGCTGGTATCACGAAAGACTAGCTAACTGAGAATCTTAGACAGTGGGTAGTTCTGACGCCTCTACTAAGAAGAACTTAGGAAATTTTCTACAACGCTGGTGCGTTGGTTATGGGTAAAATTTTTATTGTGTTTTTCTTTGCGAACTTAGCAAGTCCATTCGCCGTTCTGAGTACGAGCCCAACTCAAAAGTTAGCAGAGCATACTAGGTGAAGGATAATCAATGAAGTAAATTAATTAGGGGAATGTGAGTTGCAAAATTTTATTAAGTAAATTAATTAAAACTCTTCGACAGAGAGCGCTCTTGACCTTGTCTTATGATAAAGGTTCAAGAGACTTAGCTAATCTATATGCTTGATGCAAGGAAATGCAGTGGGAAAGCTCTCCGATAGAGAGTGCTCTTGACTTGGGTTATGGCAAGTTCAAGAGACTTAGCAATTAATTGATTAACCTCAAAAAAAATTAAAAGAACTAATCTACCCAAGAATCTCTTTCAGGTTTCTAGGCCCTAATCAGGAGAACATGGGGGTAAGTAAACAAAACAAAGATAACAAAAGTAACTCTCCGATAGAGAGCACTCTTGATCCACCTTATTGTGAGATTCAAGAGATTTTGGTTCTTTTTTAAGTTTTGAAATATTATATCAAAGAAAGAAAACAAAACTTTGAACTGACTAAGTAATAAAATAAGAAACTTTTTCTCTTTTCTACTTTATGAAAGATAAACTTTTCAGAAATAAACTACCTTTCCCTATTCTATTCTAAGCATTTATTCTACAAGTATGCAAACATGAAAAGGGACGATACAAGCTTCCCCCAAATGGGGGAAGAGGGGTGTGGGAGCCGTAATCCCACTTGCTCTTTATTATCTTTTTTACAATGTTTTCTTTGACTCTGCCTTTGACTTTTCTTGAGAGAACAAGGTGAGAAAGGGATGGAAAGAAGAGGGAAATCTTTTGTCTTTTTGTGCTCTTTGCTTGCTTCCTTGTTTGCTCTTACCCTTTGGGCTTTTCTCGATTCTTCCTGAAAGTAAGAGCTTTAGACAATTCAAACGTTATATGTTAAAAAATTAAAGAAATAAAACTACACACTAACACTTAACAGAGGGGTAAAATTTTGCGGTGAAAGAGGAGGAAAGAGAGAGGAGAAAAGACTATGGAATGGGAGAGAAAAGGATAAAAGGGGGCTGTCCAAAAGGTAAAAAGAGGGCTGCAAAAAGTAAAAAAGAGGGCTGCAAATAGTAAAAAAGAGGGCTGAAGAAAGAGGAAAAGAGGGCAACGATAGGGAAAGAGGAAAAGCAGGCCAAACAAGGCAATGGAAGGGAAGCCAAAGGGTGGAAAAAATTAAACTAGGGCTTCCTAAAGTAACCGGTAACCAAGAAAAGATAAATTCGAAATTTGAAGATGGAGCTTTGGAGTAAGATCTCCTTGTGTTTTTCCTCTTGGAAAAATCCCAACTCTGTACGTCCTGAAAGACAACAATGATAGAAGGTTCTTATGATAATGGAGATGAGATTGATGCAACTGAGCTCGCACCCTTCTCCAAACGACAAGATTTGGTAAGACAATCCAACTCGAAACCCATTGAGATCAAACAAAATAACTAGTATGCTATGAATATTTAAACCAAGATCAATACTTCATATAACTGAATACTTGTACTCATCTAGATTATAATAAACTTTGCATAATAATCCAACTTGACAGCTGCAAATGGAAGATCTTATGTTCTAACAATAGACTTCTAAAGCTAGTTATTTGATTCAACACATGAGTAACAAATTGAAAGCAAGGAAAGAAATCACCTCATAATAGACACATCCACCAATGAAGAAACAATCCCATAGACCTCCAAAGTCGAAAAGCTTTATTCAATAAAATAATGATTACAATTTTTGCAGAGTTTCTATGCCCGAAAGTCCATCCAAATAGAGCTAAAGGAGCCTCTATTTATACAATGAAAGAAAGCCTAAACCCTAACACCACACCACGCAGGGAGGGCACAATACCTATCTTCATAGCCACGTTGATGAGCCAAAACCTAAGATAAACAAGCTAAGAGTGAGGGGAGGCCTCCACCTAGGCAAGGCGCCCCCACTCCAAGCCTAACCAAACCACCTCCATCCAATAGGAGGCCCCCACCAACAAAAGCATGAGGCTTCAAACCTAAGGTGTGAAGGATAGTGAGAGGCACATGTGAGGCAAGGAAGAGTAGGTGTGAAGGTTTGGAGGAGCCTAGAGCTAGGTAAGGAGGAGCCCATACCTAGCACTCAATAACACATGTCGTACATCAACCTCGAATGAATCACCAAGCCAATAGATAGGATCCACCTCACCCAAACGTGGTCATCACTGAAGGAGGCGAACTGGCCAAGTGAATGATAACTCAATGCTCACTGAATGCTGACTGAAGCAGATTTGTGTTAACTCCAATCATCATTAATGCCCGATGCCATGTCATTCTGCATTTGATTTCGTTCAATTCAGATTAATTTGGAGAGATTTGGATTTTCTCCAAAATAATCATTTTTATCATTTAATCAATAATTTCTCCAAAACTGACTTTTTTGAGAAATTATGAGTTATGTGGCTGAATGATGATCTGAAACTTGGAGCTAGTTGGCTGGCTGATCATGAATGATTTTTGGCTTAAGATTAGAGCCTTTAATCATTGAAAACGGACCCTGGATGGCTGACTTATTACAAATTGAATTTTTCCATTTAAATTATGGAAAAAGTTAATTAAAAACTTAGGAAAAATTAAAAAATTAAAAAAATTAAAAATTTGATGCGTTCGGTAAAAAAAAATTGGAATTTTTTCTGAGGGTCCTAGTGACTTAGGACATGACCATAGTCTATTCTAATAATGTCTAGTAGGTTTATACATACTCTGTTGGGTTCTAATAACCCCCCAAGGCCCAGAATTCAAAATCGAGCATTCCAACTTTGGAGGAAGCGGGAGAAAACCTCGTCAATTATACTCGGCTATAGGAAAAGCATAATTGTCAAGGGCCAAAAACTACTTGGAATACTTTAGTTGAAATTCTATGTCTTAGGACACTGAACCACTCACAACACCCTAATAGCACATTTTATTATAAACCCCGCGGGGCCATGGTCATAATTATTCAAAACAAAATCTGACTAGCCAAAACTGACTAGGCACAAAGGCGGATCATCTGATACACTGGAAACAAACATTTATCATGTTTGTCAAATGGCGGCTCCTCAGCTAATCCAACTATGGTACAAAAAAGTTGGCAACATTTGGCTCCAACTGTGGGACGGGTACTCACTTGATCTATTGATCAAAGAGAGTGCCTGAGAATCCAGGAATCTCTGGTACCTGCATATAAACAAAAATGTCTCAATCCCATGTATATGATATAAAAAAATAAGCCATGATGAAGTACTAGAAAAATATATTTTGGCTTTTTCAAATCAAAGTACATGAAATAAACTTTTTTTATTTTTTAGAATGTAAATGAAATATGATACAAATGCTAATATACAAAAGTTAAGACACAACATTCTACATGGATATGATACAAAAAGAAAGTACATAAAAATACAACAAGGATGGGTTTAGAAAAGCCCTGAGATGACCCCTTGGTCATCTTGGAGGTTGTTTCGATAAAAGGGTTTCAAGTGTTTCCCATTCATGGGCAGACTTAGTGTTTCTGCATCCATGGTGTTAAGGAGAAAAGAATTGGTGCCAGCAGTGTCGTGGATGATAAATGGGCCTTTCCAAAGGCTGTCAAACTTTCCATGCTTCCCAGGCTTCTCCCTCCTCTTATCCCATAAGAGAACAGTATCCCCTATTTGGAAAGATCTCGGCCTAGCTGACTTATCAAAAGTGCCCTTCATGCTTTCTTGATGTCTGAGTGACTGATCAAGGGAGGCTCTTCTAGATTCATCCAACTCTATGATCTGGTTGATCCTCTGTCCCATTTCTTATTGTTCTGTGCCATATTCACTTAACATTCTGAAGATCTGAATCTGCATGCTGACCAGAAGGGAGGCTATGAGTGCATAAACTAACTCAAAAGGGGATTTCCCAGTTGAGTTCTTCTTAGTAATCCTATCCACCCACACAGCATACTTAATCTTGCTATCCCATGATCTTTTATTATCACCCACAGTTTTCTTAAGGATAGTCATTAGGTTTTTATTTGTGAACTCAACCAGTCCATTGCCCTGTGGGTAATAATCAGATGAGTGGGATAGGATAATGCCATATTTAAAACAGAGATCATTTACTTTCTCAGAACTGAAAGCCTTGGCACTATCGGTTGTTATTTTTAGGGGAGTTTTGAATCTGGTGATGATTCTTTCCTCGATGAAATCTATAACAATCCCTCTCAGTGGCATTTTTAGTGGGTATGGCCTCTACCCACTTGGTGAAATAATCGGTTGCCGTAAGGATCCAACAATAACCATTGCTAGAATTATCCTTAAATTTGTCGATAAAATCAAGCCCCCATTGTTGAAAGGGGGCAAAGACCACAATAGGTGTAAGGGGAAGCACAGCCAACTTCTGCTTTCCAGTGAAAAGCTGACACTCTTGGCAACACTTGACATGTTTATGAACATTTGCAAAAATGGTGGGCCAATAATATCCAACTCTCAAGATCTTGTGGGCAGTTGTATTTGCTGCATAATGGCCTCCACAAAATCCTGAGTGAAATTTCGCCAAGATTTCTTGGAATCTTGTTCGTTTATGCATCTAAGTATGATACCATCTGGGTTCCTCCAACCTAGACCCTCTTGGGTAAGGAAATACCTAGCAGTCTTAAGTCTCAAAGCCCTACGCTTGTGACCTTTGAGGTGATCCGGGCAATTGAGATGGAGAAGGAAGAAAATGATATCGGAATACCAATGATTGTCAAGCTCTTGAAGGGCAGGAGTCATGGCTGGCTGAGGAACATTATTTTCGGCAATCATTTCAATAGCTTCTTCATTCTTTTGGGTAACCATTTGGGCAAGGCCCTGATCTTTGATTAACTTAGTGGGATTTATTTCAAGGTCACACTCCTGGATCTTGGACACCCACGTGCTCCTTACTCCTAGGCAATCATGTTGAGATAGGATGCCTTTCACTGCAGTGTGGGGAACATATCCAATTACTTTAGAATACCCAATATGGGTCCTGAAATGTTTTAAAGACTTAACCAAGGCATAAGCTTGCTTTTCCATGATGGTATACTTTAATTCGGAGTTCTGCAAGGCTCTACTCATGAATGCTATAGGTTGCTCTAACCCTTCGAAGTTTTTTTGGAGCAACACACTAGCAATAGTGTCTTCTAAAGCAAAGGAAAAGATCATGAAATCTTTCACGTAATCCGGGTTGACTAAGATTGGAGACCTGGTAATGGCATTCTTTATAGAATCAAAGGCTTCCCTTCCTTCATTAGTCCATACAAACTTGGCATTTTTCTTAAGTAATGTCTGCATAGGTTTCATTAATTCGGCCAAGTTAGGAATAAATATTCTGATAAAATTTATATGACCATTGAAGCATTGGAGGGATTTTACATTCTTAGGTAGGGGAATCTTTCTTATGGTCTCTATTCTTTCAAGGTCAATCTTGACACCGTCCTTATTGATGATGTGTCCCAAGAGTTTTCCTTCTTCTATGCCCAAAACTGACTTAGCCGAATTCAAAGAAATACCATACTTCCTACATCGCTCAAAAATCTACCTGAGATGACCAACATGGCTGAATCTTTCTTTCGAAAATACAGTGAGATCATCTTGATAGATCTCAATGGTTTTACCAATCAACTCCTTGAAAGCATAATCCATGGCCAATTGGAAAGTAGCTCCTGCATTTAATAGGCCAAAGGGCATTCTCAGATATTCAAAAGTGCCCCAAGGAGTTGTGAAAGTGGTTTTATGCCTATCCTCTTCTTGAATGACCACCTGATTATAACCAGAAAAACCATCTAGCATCGACATCATGCTTGATCCAGTGACCCGTTGGAGGAGGGTCTCCATGTTGGGGAGGGGGTAATTGTCCTTCTGACATGCTCTGTTTAGATTTCTGAAATCTATACATATCCTTAAACTCCCGTTCTTTTATCTAACTACTACCAAGTTAGAACACCACGTTGAATGTCTCGTAGGAGCTATTATTCCTACTGCTAACATTTTTTCTAACTCCTTTTTTATGATTGGTGCTAACTTAGGATTTATTTGCCTAAGTTTTTGTCTGAAAGGCTTGCCTTTTTGACACTTTGGTTTTAAGGAAATGGTATGTTGAAAGACATCTTCCCTATATGCTTTGAGTTCGTCATAAGCAAAGGCAAATACATCCCTATACTCTTTGACCAAGTTTATAAGGTTGTTCCTTTCTTTTTCGGAAGTACCTTTTCCAATTTTTATTATTTTAGGTTCCGTTTCCGTCCCAATGTTGATTTCAATGTAATCCCCTGGTTTCATTTGCTCAACATTACTCTTTTTCCTGTCTTTCCTGTCAAAGATGTTTTCTAAGGCAACTAGACCACGTGGGATAGGATTATTAAACTGGTCGCCTTCTCCATGGTACTCTTTATTTTCCTCCTAATCATTTACTTTAAAGTTTAGGAATTCATCGACATTATGAATAAATCTCAAAATTTGCTCATCATCTTTGAAGACCTGCCAATGTTTTACATTATTAGGAACAGAAGGTCTGAAGTTAATCTCTAAAGGACAATCCCTCTCTAACATCTCATCTAATGGCTGAAGAGTTGACGCTGAAATTGCAAGCTTATCGAAGGCACTATTCTGATCTCTAAGGATTGCTTCTATATTAAGGCCATCAAAGAATTCCATTGTATCTCAGATTGCATTTTTATATTTTTTAAGTCTTTAACACTTACATGCAAACTGACCCTTAACTTGTTGGACAATTAAGTTAGAATCCCCTTTAATACTAAGCGGCTTAATCCCCATGTCCTTGGCAATCTCAATGCCTAGTAGAAGTGCCTCATACTTCGCCACATTGTTTGTTGCTTCAAATTCCAATCTGAAAGCAAAGTTGAAAACCTTACCCTCTGGTGAAATAATGACAACCCCAGCCCCCTTGCCTGTTCTAGAGTAAGCACCATCAAAATTCATCCTCCATAATTCACTAAGTTTTTCATTTTTTATTTCTTCTTGGAGGGGTTCCAAGAAGGTGGAGTTGATTTGATAGGTCCCATGTTCATCAGTGTGGTAAGCATACTCAATTAATGGTCTTTGAGGGTTTTCAACATGGTGTCTTTTTTCCTTTTCAGAATATAACTTCACAAGTGAAAAATCAGATGCTGGTACAGTGGCATAGGTCCAATCCATTTGAATTGATCCTCCCAAAGTGGCACCCCATTTCCTAGAAAGAAACATCCCCCACTTGTTTGGCACATCAATAACAAGGATGTCCATGGTGATCTGGATATCTGAATACTTAGCCAATCTAACTAACTGATTTTCAATCATCCCTTCAACTTTAACCGGTCTAGAGTCCATGGCACATACATTTTGATATGACCTTGTAGTTCTTAAGTCAAGCTGCTGCATGACTTTTTTGGTCATGATGCTGGAACTAGATCCCGAGTCTAACATACAATTATGTAGAAGAAGATCACCCATCATCAACGATACATAAAAAGGGGGATGATCTTCTTTTCTTGGGTCCCTAGTATGTAGAACTATAGGCGGATCGGCAAAGACATTATTTGAAGTTCACTCCACGGTATTAGAAAAAGTGACCTTCTTAGGGGTAGGGGGCTTTACAGGATTTGAAGGGCTTTCTTCAGTTTGAGGAACAACATTACTTGGAGGATCTAGGATTTTCAAGAGTCTCTCTCTTTGGCCAGGGATTTTGCATAATTCAAGGACTGGAACAGGTACTTTTGTATTTGCTAGCCAATTACCTAAGTCAAAACTTAAATCAACAATTTCTTTAGTTTCTACTTTTGTGGGAGGATTAGGAGCTGTTACCTTGGGAATATTCTGTGTAGAAGACCCCTCTCTTGCTTTTCTTTGGTAAGTTATTCCTTTGAAGTTTTGATTGTTGTTGATCTGCTCGGCTGAAGGCATCTCTCCATAGTATTGAGTTAAGTTGTCAACTTTCTTTTCATAACGATTGGCCTATGGCCAATTTCCTATGGAGATGGTAGGGATGTCATCTATGGTGTTGATGTAATCAGGCTTGCTTGTTGACGTACTAGGACCACAACCTTCAGAGTGACCATGCTCTTGAACATAGCATGCATACTGGCAACCAGATTTGTCACATGCCCCAATTTTGCAAAAACAATATTATCTTATTTGATTTTATTTAAAGACAATATGTTAAATTTTATGCTAAGTTGTAATTGATGACTTAGCAGAGTTAAGGATATTTAATGTAATTCTGAATATTTTAATTATAAATAAATAAAGGTGGAGACAACAACTTAGGAGAGCTGTTAAAAGAGTGTTACTGGTCAAATTGGTGGAGGAGACTGGGTGGAGAGCAAACAGACATGTGGCAGAATCCTAAAACCACTTCCAACTGTTGCAGGTGGCAACCTCCCTACATTTGGGTTCATGATCCCCCAAGAAAGTGGGATCAGAGCAGGTGGCTCAATTAATGACAACTGACCCAAAAGACCTAGGCAATCTTTATAAAAATGCCCATTGAAGAGAGATGAGGCTGCTCATTTTAGAGAAATGATCATTCAGGTGAATGTACTTCAGAAAAATTCAATGGCAAGGGAATTTGTGGAAAGAGTTTGAGGGGTTAACTGCTAAGTGATCTAGTGCAGCTTTTCAGCTGAAGGATCTTACTACTGAGTGCAGAGTGATTACTGAGTCATTGGAGTAGTCTATTGTTTGCTTGCTCCACTAGTTCTCAGCCAAGGAGACCAGGAACAGGCTCGGGGTTTCTAAGGAAGCGTTGTTTGAGCGCTCTCCAGGAGTTTGGTAGGGAGGAACGGCCTCCTAATGCTGTTGTTGTCCATCCTAATCAGGTTCTACATTCTTTGTTTTACTGTGTTAGATAGTTAAATGTGAGATTTGACTGTTAAATGAATGTAAAATATTTAGTTGTAAAAATGTTAGATTATTGAAGGAATGAATCTGAAATAGATGGAAAATAATTCTAACCTGTGTTTTTCCACATCTGGAAGGACCAGATCGTACTCCAGGATAGGCAGAGTATTTAAATTAGATGAAGGAAATGATAAGAAACTGAAATGAATAGATGTAATATGCATTTCATAATAGCAAAGTAATTTATTGCAGTATGTAGGTTATTATCAAAAGACCAATAACCTGGTTATTTATGTTCTTTGTTTATGTAAATGTATTGATAATGAAATAGCAGTATTCCATTATAGGTAGAAGAATTATTATGTTAAGAAAATACACTAGTAGTTAAGATGTCATATTTATACACAGCATATTATACTTGTTTTCAAATTAAAATATGCAGGAAGGTAAACAGTGTTATGTTGTATACATATTTTCTTTATGTTTATTTAATAACTAGTTGCTTATGCGGTGAAAGAAATGTAGTTAAACTACCTTGTTTACATGCAGTTCTTTAGAGATACAAATACTATTCATATAGCTTATTTACTAATAATATTAACTAAACTAAGTCTAATATTTACTAATAAGCAAGTAGTGTATTACTAAAGTATTTAAATATAAAGAACAAACTAAACTAAGTTACAGAAGCCGGATTCTGAGTATTTTCAACCAGTCAACTTTAGTAAGTTAAACAATAAGAATATGATAATAACAAATTCATAAATGAAATACATATCTATGTAAGAACTCTTCTGAAATTATTAACAGGTTTATATAGGAAGAGTAACTACAGGGTCGAAACCCTCTATTAATTTCTTTGTTTTAATAAAAGAAAAACAGTAAAGCTATAATTCTACTATTGAAACATTATCATTGAACAAATTAAACTATTGCAGACTGGTTACAGTCTTCATAACAAAAATATATATACAGATGCAAATTTAAAAAAATTACATTATATACTGATAGTAATATTAACTTAAACAATATTTGTTTTACAAGTAAAAGAACCTACTTAAATAAAATTGAAAGAATTATTTTAAACATAGGTTTCATTCAGGAAACCCTAGCTCGAAATTCATGAGCCAATAAGTAAAACAACTTATACCATGACTGAATAACAGTCTTAAATCTATTAACAATAATCTAATGCAAATAATAAACAGTAAAAATTATTATTTCATAGTCGAACAAGGTAAAAACCCTAAGTACATAGAGTCACATTAATAGCATTAAGATGAACTGAGTCCGAGCTCGAAGGAAAATCTTTTGCTTTTAAAAATAAAACTGTGTATTGCTTGACAGGCCGAAAGGCTTAAACTTTAACAGAGTACAAAAAAACCAGCTCTAAGCTGGGCACCCATATCGTGACATGGGGTTTTAAATAACGAAACCTACAGACTTGATATCAAAACTTACAACAATGTAAAATCTTTTCTTTTAACACAAAAAGAGAACATTACAAGTCACGGCATTGAGCCGGAGTCACCCTGCTGAAAGCAAGGGTTTAAAATAAAAAACAAAAGTAATAAACTGAAGAACAACAACCCAAGACTGGGAAAAACCATGCCGTAATTTCTTCCAACTGCAAACTTTCCCCTAAGGTCTGCACAAGCAAGGAGAGCCATTTTGTAACCAGGGCTTACCCGTAGACTGAACGTCGATCTATTTGAAAAATGGTTACTGTCATTGTTAAGGCAAACTGTCCCTGCAAAATGGAAGCCAAAATATAAATTAAAAACTTGTGTGTAAAACTGAAACTGTAAATACAGTCTGATGATAAACTTTTAAAAGAAAATTACCTCACCTGGAGGTGAAGAATATGCAGCCACGAAGGAATAACCAGCATAACGAGAAGCCAAACCCTAGAACTCGCAGGTGACAGAGACGACGGGGGCTCACGTACAAGCCACACTGACGACAGGAGCAAGAACAAGCCCGGGCAACGGCCACGAAAGAGCTTAACAACAAAAAGATTACACTAACAGAGCTACATCGCCCTCACAACAGTTTAGGGTAACCAGGAAGAAAAAAGAGTGAGAGTGTATGTCTCTCCAACCACCACACTTAAGTGGCAATGTATCAGTCCACAAACAACGAAGCTGGAGCTGAACACAGGCGTGCCCTCATGGCCGCAACAAACCAAACGTAACAGAGACCAAACTCTCGACAAAACAATGAAGAGCTAGGGTTGCAGTGGAGACTTTTAAATCATACTTTGCATGGTGGGGAAGGTTCCACGTGCCCCATAATTGATCAAATTTACAGTGGGTCGAGTTCTATAGTCTGCTCTGTGCTGTCAAGACCAAATCATTGTTATTAATCTCCACAATGATCAAAACGATATTATTATATACCAAGTCAAAGTGTAATGTATCGTTGATAATCATAAGTCAATAATGTTGGAGTATGAGATTTTAGAGTATCGTTAACACCCATGGTGATATTATAATCATGAACATATTTAATAACGAACACAAGCTTAGATGGTGTCGAATAACTTGATAATTGTAAACAATGGAAATTATCAAATGGATTAATAACAACGAAGGAGAGATCCCTAGTAGGGTATAACCCTTAAATACAAGTTAATAGTTTTTCATAATAGTCATCGATTCTATTATTACAATGAAGAGCTATGTTTTAGAGCTAGTCCATATAAAAAAATCTAATGACGATGATTTTAACTCATAATTCAACATTAGATATATTTAAAAGTATTTTTTTCACTCTAGAATAGATTCTTATTCTGTAAGAAGTCTATAGTACTAGGGTAAAATTCAGAGAAGTTGTAATTAGTATTCTTCATAAGTAAATGAGGCTCAAAATGATTTCAATCAAGGCTAATAGGTATTAGTAGTAAAAGACAGTGAAATCATCTAAGTATACTTGTGGTATAACAAGTATTTTAAAACAATTAAGATGATATCGTAATATCATCACACTATTTAGGACATGAAGAAGTTGGACAAATATAAATCACATTTTGACGACAATTATACAATTGGTCAACTGTAAATGCAATGCATTATAAACTAATAACTTCCTCCACTGAGCTTATTAAAAGATAAAGCTAGGAGTTCGGTGTAACTTATCTCTCAAAGGGCCTTAGGTCTGTTTCTTTACTTAAATAGTCTTGAAAATTTATATTAACAATAGCAATAAACTTTTGTTATAGTAAGAGTACTAATATGCTAAATCTTGGACTCTATTAAGAACTGGAAATCACTTAAGGTGAGTTTTAGAAGGAGGTTTTTATTTATCTTAAAGATCTATTTGTTAAGAGACAAATAGTAGGGTGACGTTAATAACCCCTACGACACAAAGATTAAGTAATATCATATTGGTGAATCAAGTAAAAAGAAACATTACTTTACCTTGCAGGACTTGAGTCTTCTAAGCAAACTTCTACTCTAGCAGTACTCTAAGCTAAAGAAATATATCTGGTCACTGCCTTAATAAACTTTTACTGGGTCAAAATTTACCTGTCAAGCCTGTAAAGATCTAGAAATCCAGATATGTTAGCAATCGCTAAGTAAGCCCAAGCTAGAAAATGATTCCTCACCTACTTGACATCCAAACCATCAGTATAGCTAAATATTTGAATGCAGATTACTTACATCACATATCAAAATTAAAATAGCATTAATCTATATGTGTTAAAGTAAATGGTTACTTTTATTTTCTGTTTCATTTCTTCTATTAGCTGCTAGCAGTTATCTAACTGCACTGTAAACAATTTATGTTATCTCAAAATTTTAAATTTTTGTAAAAATTTGGGGTTTTGACAAGATTCTTCATGGAAATCTCTGCATGCTTTGCAAAATGGCTTATAATGCTCAACCACGTTAGCAGCCTCTAGCTGATGAGAAGGCCTCTGCTCATGGTTGGGAGGCTTTCTTTGCCAAGTTGGCTTGGTAGAAAAGGTTCTTGGAGCAGGCTGAGTTTGAGTTCTTTCCATTGTTATCACCCTATTCTGTATTTCCTTCAATTGCGCTAAGTGTTTCTGTTCAGCTTCCTCCATGTTTTTCTTCATTTCCTTTTTCATTTCAATCATCTGCTTTTCATAGGCATCCTTCATAGCTGATAAAGGATCCTTATCTTTGGGTTCATTAATTTTCAAAGGCGTTGAAGACCTTGAATAACCCTGGAGGTTGGATTCACCTGATGACTGCATGTTCAAGTCAATTTTAATTTCCATTTCTTGAGCTTGGACCAAGTTAGCAGGCTCCTTGTCTCTTATCTGGTATTGCATCTTGCCACTAAGTGCCTCAATGTAATAGACCAGAATGGTTGGTGCAGTTGGGGCATAAGCAGTGGGGATAGCTTTTGACAATTCGGTGAATCTAGTATTGAACTCATCCGTCATTTCAGTATCCTTCTTTTTTATGTTGGTCAGGGATCCAAGTTGATGCCGAGGTTCTTTCTTTTCACCGAACTTATTGGTGAAAGAGGTTTTGAAAGCAGCTAGAGTATCAAAAGCGTTGTCTAGTAAATTGTTATACTAGTTGCCGGCTTTTCCATCCAAAGATAGAGCAAATAACTTCATGTAGACATCATCATGTTGGGTTACAGGATCACTGACATAGGCATTGATGCATCTAGAAAAGTTCCTAAGGTGCATGGCGGAAGTTGTGGCATCAGTGCCGGTATACATCGGGAGTTTCTCGACAGCTTTGTCTGGAAGACGATGGAGTTGACCTGCTATCTGAGAAAAATCGAGTTGAGGAAAATACTCACCCATTATGTCGAAAACACTAGTGTTAATGTTTTCTTGAGAATTAGTTTCTAGAAATAAACTATGGATGTCCGACAAAGACTGAGATCCAAGATCTTCAAGGATCCTACGAAAAGCAAGTTTATTTAGCCTCCTCCTATAAACCTTTTCAGGCTCAGGGATAAAACTAAGTAAACCTTCAGAGTTTCTTCTGGTTGAATACTTTGGTAAAATTAAAGATAGTGGAGTCGCCAGATGGATTTTAAGTCTAAGATCAGCGAGGTGATTAAACTAAAAAATCTATCAAAAAGGTAAAAACTAGAAAAAACTAAGGTCGTCCAGGAACAAAAAATTTGTCCCCGGTAACGGCGCCAAAAGATGTTGTCCGCCGATTGCACACCAGCTGCAGAAAATTTTTGAAAGCTGTCTCCTCACTTAGGGAAGTGGGAGAGGTGTGACCTTGGGGGAAAGCACAGAGCTAGGTATTGTCACCTACCCCTAGCTCCTCTGTTTAGGCTAACTCCTAAGGAAGCCAACGGGGGTAGTCCCTACACAAGAGTTTCTATGGCTCTTAAGTTGTTTAAGTGTTTTTAATGGTTACGGATGCGGATGGGTGTTGTTTAGGAGTTATTATGATGAGATATGTTTATTTATGAATTCTTGACACAAGACAAAGCAATCCACGTTGCTATCACAAGAATTAGAAGATAGGAAATAATTTGAGAACTCACGAAATGATAAAGCATTCACAGATATAAACTTTTAATCAAAATACCCAATGGACAAATGGCCCAGATTATCAATAGTGCGTAAAAGAAAGAACCAGTGCCTATGGAGTCAACTTATCAGAGATGCTTCGAACGTAAAGATGATGTGAACCTCAAAATAATGCCAGTGAATGTTTATTGCACTTAATCTTGGTTAATTTTAAAAGTTTTTAGATGATCTTGCTTATGGTTTCAGCGAAACGTTTTCAATAGCTGGGAAAATATTCCAAGTTAATCCGTTGGAGACATGACGGCCTGCCCAGAATCCCAGGCTGGTATCGCGAAGATTGACCAGCTAGCTGAGAATCTTAGACAGCGGGTAGTTCTGGCGCCTCTACTAAGAAGAACTTAGGAATTTTTCTACAACGTCGGTGCGTTGGTTATGGGTAAAAATTTTATTGTGTTTTTCTTTGCGAACTTAGCAAGTTTGTTCACCGTTCTGAGTACGAGCCCAACTCAAAAGTCGGCAGAGCATACTAGGTTAAGGATAATCAACGAAGTAAATTAATTAGGGGAATGTGAGTTGCAAAATTTTATTAAGTAAATTAATTAAAACTCTCCGACAGAGAGTGCTCTTGACCTTATCTTATGACAAAGGTTCAAGAGACTTAGCTAATCTATATGCTTGATGCAAGGAAATGCAGTGGGAATGCTCTTCGATAGAGAGTGCTCTTGACTTGGGTTATGGCAAGTTCAAGAGACTCAGCAATTAATTGATTAACCTCAAGAAAAATTAAAAGAACTAATCGGGAGAGCATGGGGGTGTTGTCTGCCGACTGCACACCAGCAGTAGAAACTTTCCGAAAGCTGTCTCCTCACTTAGGAAAGTGGGAGAGGTGTGACCTTGGGGGCAAGCACAGAGCTAGGTACTGTCACCTACTCCTAGCTCCTCCATTTAGGCTAACTCTTAACGAAGCCAAGGGGGGTAGTCCCTAACAAAGAGTTTTCTATGGCTCAATGTAGTTAAAGTGTTTTGATTGGTTGCAGATGCGAATGGGTGTTGTTTAGGAGTTATTATGATTTAAAGGTGTTTGTTTATTATGAGTTTGACACATAAATCAAAGCAATCCACGTTGCTAGCAAGAGATTAAAAGATAAGTAATAATTCCAGACTTAATTAATTATGCATTCACAGATAGAAATTAAAACAGTCCACAGACAATTGATCAAAATAAAAAAATTATGCAGATTAAAAAAGACCAGTTCCTTATGGAGTCAAAGTACTGAAATGCACAAAGAATTAAATAACAAGTCTTGAAATCAAACTAGTGAATATTAGATTGTGCGAATGCTCTTGGTATATTTTAAGAATTTTATGTGCTCTTGATTAGGGTGTCAACAAAGGTTTGTCAAAAAGCCGGGTGAATATTCCAAGTTCAATCCGTTGAAGACATGTCGGGCTCGCCCAGTATCCCAGGTTGGTATCGCAGAGATTGACCAGCTAGCTGAGAAGCTTAGACAACGGGGGTTCCGACGCCTCTACTAGGAAGTACTTTAGAAAATTCCCTACAACGCCGGTGCGTCGGTTATAGGGTTTAAATTTTATTAAGTTTTTCTTGTAAGATTAGAAATCCAATGTTGTTTTTGGGTACTCCGATTTTGAGGTTGGTCAGAGCAATACTCCGGCAAGGAGAAAACAAAGTTAATTAATTAGGGGGCGTGTGTTGCAAATTCTATTAAGTTAATTGATTAGGACTCTCCGACAGAGAGTGCTCTTGACCCCGTCTTATGACAGTGGTTCAAGAGACTTAGCTAATCTAAGATGCCTAATGCAGGGGTATGCAGTTCTAAGTATGCTCTTCGATAGAGAGTGCTCTTGACTTGTGTTACTGCAAGTTCAAGAGACTTAATTAATTCGTTAAACTTAAATGAAATAAAAGCATAAAGATCTAACTACCCAAGTGTCTCTTTTAGGCTTTTTAGGGCCCTAATCGAGAAAGTAAGGGGGTAAGTAAACAGTAGAAAATCTATGAAATATCTAAGTAAACAATCAAATCATCATTTTTACTTCATTTTCTATGGATAAATAAACTAATCAAAACATAACTATCTTTTCTTATGACTAAAGAACTAACTTCTAAAGATTATGCAATTATTCTATTCTATTCTACCATTAGCAGTTTATTAAGCAAAAAGGAGCATGCATGACAATGGGACGATACAAGCTTCCCCCAAATGGGGGAAGAGGGGTGTGGGAGCCGTAATCCCACTCGCTCTTTATTAATTTTTTACAATCTTTTGCTGTGTTCAGCTTCTTCTTGAATGAGCAAAGGTGAGAAAGGGAAGAAAGAGGAGGGAGATGTTTTGGTCTTTTTGCTCTTTGCCTGCTCTTTGCTTTCTTAAGGCCCTTGGGCTCTCTTTCACCTGCCTGAAAATAAGAGCTTTGAACACTAACTCGTTATGGTGTTAGTCCAAAACAAAATTGAAACTAGATCTATAAACTTAATGACAAAAGTGAACCTAACTTTTACAAAACCGAAGGAAGAAGAGAAGAATGAAAGCTTATGAAAAAGATAAGGAAAAAGGGGTGAAAAGAGGGCAAAGTAAGGTCAACAGAAGGCTGAAAGCAAAGGTAAAAGAGGGGCTGCAAAAAGGACAAAGAGGGCTACAAAAAGTGGGGAAGAAGGCTGAAACTAGGGCCAAAAAAGTGGCTGCAAAAAGGGGTGAATAGGGCTGCAAGTTTAGGCAAAAACAGGGCTGCAAAAAGTGAGGAAAAAGGGGAAAAGAGGCCAGCGAAAGAAGAGAAGAAAGGGCTGCAATAAAAAGTGAAGAGGGTGGCAAATTGAAGACGGGACAGCCAATAGGGGCATACGGTTTGGTGGATGAATGTTCACTTTATCCCAAACCTTGCCCTAACCCAAAAATGTAGAAATTTTTTAACTTGAAAGATGAATGAAAGTAAAGAAAAACACTCAAACCTGTGGATCTTTTTAAGGATGCTTGGATTCCTTAAAGCTTGCAATTTCCAGAAGTTGCACTTGCATCCAAGAGGAGAGGATGCAGCTGAGCTCGAACTCCTCCTTGGTTGGATGGATTGATCTGCAAAAATTCAACTCGAATACTTGCCAAAAGATGGATTAGATCATGTATGTTTCACAATTTGAAATGTAAAAGAGCATGAAATATGACTGAATAAACAATGCTACTTTCAATTTCTAAGAGTAAAGCCATAAACAACTAAATTGTAAACCACAAATAATTGTTCTTACGTGCTTACATAAGCCTTCTAAAGCATAAATCTTAAACCAAAATAAGCATGAAAGAGAGAATTAGAACACAATCACCTCATCCATCAAGAGCATTCACCACAAATTAACAAACCATATGAGCCTCCAAAGCCTTAAATTTATTCCAACGATTGCATAAAGCAACAAGCATTTACAAAGTTTGGACATAGTTTCTCTACACAAAAATCCATCCCAATAGAGCTAAAGAAGCCTCTATTTATACAATGAGAGAAGAACCAAAACCCTAAAACCAGAAAACCAGACTTAACCGGCTCGGCACACTACTGAGAGCAAAAAACCAAAGCTGAGAAGTTAAGAGTGAGGGGAGGCCTCCACCTAGGCAAGGCGCCCCCACTCCAACCCTAGGCACAGAAACCAATGCATAGATAAACCCACACGTGTGATGACGCCCTCATAAGGAGAGAGGGGCGTGAGCATGAAGAGAGGGGCGTGAGCAAGTAGGTGAAGGCACCATCTAGGTATGGAGGAGCCACTGCCAATAGATCATAAGTGCAATCACCAGTTCCTACCTCAATCAAATCATCAAACCAATGAGTTCTCTCCATCTCATCCAATTCGGGAGTTTAGCTGGAGATGACAAGACCGTTAACTGAATATATCTTTAATGCTCACTGAATGCTGACTGAAGCCGAGTTCTGTTAACTCCAATCATCATAAATGCCCAATGCCATGTCATTTTGCATTTCATTTCACTGAATTTGGATTAATTTGGGGAGTTTTGGATTTTCTCCAAAATAATAATTTTTTATTAAATAATCAATTTTTTCCCCAAAAATGGCTTTTTCGAGGAAATGAGCGTTATGTGGCCAAATGATGATCTGAAAGTTGGATCTAACTGGCTGGCCGATCAAGAATGATTTTTGGCTTAAGGTTAGAGCCTTCAATCATTGAATTCTGGTTCCGGATGACTAACTTATTACAAATTGAATTTTTCCATTTAAATTATGGAAAAATTTAATTAAAAACTAAGGAAAAAAATTTTTAAAAATTAAAATTAAAAAAAAAAATTTGACGCATTTGGTAAAAAAAATTTGGTTTTGAAGGTCCTAGTGACTTAGGACATGACCATGCTCTATTCTAATAATGCCTAGTATGTTCATATACACTTAGTTGGGTTCTAATAACCCCCCAAGGCCCAGAATTCAAAACCGGGCATTCCAGCTTTGGAGGAAGCAGGAGAAAACCTCGTCAATTATACTCGGCTATAGGCAAAGCATAATTGTCACAGGCAAAAAACTCCCTGAAATACCTTAGTTGAAATTCTATGTCTTAGGAGACCGAACCACTCAAAACACCCTACTAGCACATTTTATTACAAACCCCGCGGGACCATGGTCAAAATTATTCAAATAAAAAACTGACTAGCCAAAATTGGCTAGACACAAAGACGGATCAACTGATACACTGAAATCAAACATTGGTCATGTTTTTCAACCGGCGGCTCCTTAGGTAACCCAACTATGGTACAAAAAGTTGGTAACAGGGGGTAAATAAATAAAACAAAGATAACAAAAGCAACTCTCCGATAGAGAGCACTCTTGATCCACCTTATGGTGAGATTCAAGAGATTTTGGTTCTTTTTTAAGTTTTGCAATATTATATCAAAGAAAGAAAACAAAACTTTGAACTGACTAAGTAATAAAATAAGAAACTTTTTCTCTTTTCTACTTTATGAAAGATAAACTTTTCAGAAATAAACTACCTTTCCCTATTCTATTCTAAGCATTTATTCTACAAGTATGCAAACATGAAAAGGGACGATACAAGCTTCCCCAAAATGGGGGAAGAGGGGTGTGGGAGCCGTAATCCCACTTGCTCTTTATTATCTTTTTTACAATGCTTTCTTTGACTCTGCCTTTGACTTTTCTTGAGAGAACAAGGTGAGAAAGGGATGGAAAGAAGAGGGAAATCTTTTGTTTTTTTGTGCTCTTTGCTTGCTTCCTTGTTTGCCCTTAGCCTTTGGGCTTTTCTCGATTCTTCCTGAAAGTAAGAGCTTTAGACAATTCAAACGTTATATGTTAAAAAATTAAAGAAATAAAACTACAAACTAACACTTAACAGAGGGGTAAAATTCTGCGGTGAAAGAGGAGGAAAGAGAGAGGAGAAAATACTATGGAATGGGAGAGAGAAAATGATAAAAGGGAGTTGTCCAAAAGGCAAAAAGAGGGCTGCAAACAGTAAAAAAGAGGGCTGCAAACTACGAGAAGAAAGAGGAAAAGAGGGCAGCGAAAGGGAAAGAGGAAAAGCAGGCCAAACAAGGCAATGGAAGGGAAGCCAAATGGTGGAAAAAATTAAACTAGGGCTTCCTAAAGTAACCGGTAACCAAGAAAAGATAAATTCGAAATTTGAAGATGGAGCTTTGGAGTAAGATCTCCTTGTGTTTTTCCTCTTGGAAAAAGCCCAACTCTGTAGGTCCTGAAAGACATCAATGTTAGAAGGTTCTTATGATAATGGAGATGATATTGATGCAACTGAGCTCGCACCCTTCTCCAAACGGCAAGATCTGTTAAGACAATCCAACTCGAAACCCAGTGAGATCAAACAAAATAACTAGTATGCTATGAATATTTAAACCAAGATCAATACTTCATATAATTGAATACTTGTACTCATCTAGATTATAATAAACTTTGCATAATAATCCAACTTGATAGCTGCAAATGGAAGATCTTATGTTCTAACAATAGACTTCTAAAGCTAGTTATTTGATTCAACACATGAGTAACAAATTGAAAGCAAGGAAAGAAATCACCTCATAATAGACACATCCACCAATGAAGAAACAATCCCATAGACCTCCAAAGTTGAAAAGCTTTATTCAATAAAATAATAATTATAATTTTTGCAGAGTTTCTATGCCCGAAAGTCCATCCAAATAGAGCTAAAGGAGCCTCTATTTATACAATGAAAGAAATCCTAAACCCTAACACCACACCACGCAGGGAGGGCCAATACCTAACTTCATAGCCACGTTGACGAGCCAAAACCTAAGATAAACAAGCTAAGAGTGAGGGGAGGCCTCCACCTAGGCAAGGCGCCCCCACTCCAAGCCTAACCAAACCACCTCCATCCAATAGGAGGCCCCCACCAACAAAAGCGTGAGGCTTCAAACCTAAGGCCTGAAGGATAGTGAGAGGCACACGTGAGGCAAGGAAGAGTAGCCGTGAAGGTTTGGAGGAGCCTAGAGCTAGGTAAGGAGGAGCCCATACCTAGCACTCAATAACACATGTCATACATCAACCTCAAATGAATCACCAAGCCAATAGATGGGATCCACCTCACCCAAACGTGGTCATCACTGAAGGAGGCGAATTGGCCAAGTGAATGATAACTCAATGCTCACTGAATGCTCACTGAAGCCGATTTGTGTTAACTCCAATCATCATTAATGCCCGATGCCATGTCATTCTGCATTTCATTTTGTTCATTTCGGATTAATTTGGAGAGATTTGGATTTTCTCCAAAATAATCATTTTAATTATTTAATCAATAATTTCTCCAAAGCTGACTTTTTTGAGAAATTATGAGTTATGTGGTTGAATGATGATCTGAAACTTGGAGCTAGCTGGCTGGTTGATCATGAATGATTTTTGGCTTAAGGTTAGAGCCTTCAATCACTGAAAATGGACCCCGGATGGCTAACTTATTACAAATTGAATTTTTCTATTTAAATTATGGAAAATTTTAGTTAAAAACTTAGGAAAAATTAAAAAATTAAAAAAAATAAAAATTTGACGCGTCCGGTAAAAAAATTTTGGAATTTTTTTTCCGAGGGTCCTAGTGACTTAGGACATGACCATAGTCTATTCTAATAATGTCTAGTAGGTTTATACATACTCGGTTGGGCTCTAATAACGCCCAAAGGCCCATAATTCAATATCGGGCATTCCAGCTTTGGAGGAAGCGGGAGAAAACCTCGTCAATTATACTCGGCTATAGGCAGAGCATAATTGTCAAGGGCAAAAAAATCCTTGGAATACCTTAGTTGAAATTCTATGTCTGAAGAGATCGAACCACTCACAACACCCTGCAAGCACATTTTATTACAAACCCCGCGGGGCCATGGTCATAATTATTCAAAACAAAAACTGACTAGGCACAAAGGCGGATCATCTGATACACTGGAAACAAACATTTATCATGTTTTTCAAATGGCGGCTCCTCAGCTAATCCAACTATGGTACAAAAAAGTTGGCAACATACTCCATCTCACATCAAAACCGTTAGGCTCCGTGAGGAATTAATGATTACATTTCAATAATATGCATGTAATGATGGTAGACATATTGCTTCAAGTTTCAAATGACAACTTCTCGAGCAACTAGAGGGAATATCCACAGTCAGGACCAAACATCGGGGGAAACCGACCAGAGAGGTCAAGGCTTCAAAACCCAACTCACCTAAGCTGAGGAACCAACACCAGCGGGTTCTCTTGGCCTAGAAGGATGAAGTCTTCGGCAAGTTTTGTTGCACAACTCAGAGCCGAGACACAAGTCAACATGGGATCCATCATGCATAGGGGCCAGAATCGAGAAAAAGATCTTCAATCTCACATGTCTCCATCAGTCTATGTCATGGGATAAAAACAAAAGTGGATGAACTGGATGGACGAGGAGAAATGACATGGAACCAACCTATCACTAAGGTTTACACTTTGTTCAAGCATGGCATGGGCAACAATTTTCACATTGAATTCCTTGATTAATCATGACACAGGTTAGAGCAATATAAAACATATAAGCATAGTTCACCATATTCATCCTAACATGACAAGCATAGGTGTTTGAGATACATCATAGAGCAAAACTAAACCAAGGAAATATACCTGATATCACCATGTATAGTTGTCTCCAACCGATAAGCCCCTCTATAATTGTGTGTACCAACTCATGATTTGTTGCTCTACTCTAATGAACTAGATCATCACCGAAAGCATCTCAATGGAATCCTGAATCTCAGTCCTGGAAAGGAAAGTCCGATGAATAAGGCTCTAAAATGGATGAAGTTGTAAAGATCCATGCTACAACCCCATGTAAAAAGTAGCCCAAAATAGAATAAGAGACAAGTCTGCATGCTGCATCATTTGAAGCCAAGCTGCAAATGTATATGTGATAACAAGACCAAGTTGCTAAGTGTAGTTGTTTTATACTAATTGAAATATGTTGGACCCTTTCTAAGAGAACAAATAGAACCTTTAGAGAAAATCAATCATAATAAAAGAATCATTGAGCTTCATTTATTTCTAAAGATGGTGATTTGGCTTGCAGAAGGAAACTCCAAGACATGTTGAAATTCTCTCCTTCATTAGAAGTTCATCAGTCAACTTTATTAGATTACAAGTATACTTGTTTATGATTTTCTTTAGTATGTATACAACAACACTTTAAAAATTAGTTTGGATTTTTCTTTGTTATGCGGGTAAAGGTTGCTTTGTTTTTGGAATGTGTGTTTTTGCAGGAAGCATGAGTAATGCAATAGTTAAATATGAATGTTTGTGATGTGATTTCCCAACAAAAGCCCTAGAATGCTTCCTTGGAGTGTTATGAGAAGTTAGAAACACAAGAAACCTATCAAATGAAATTATCTTATATTTATATCCTTCTGATGACAAATTCTGCGGGTGTGACACCACCAAAAGGGCAATTTCGTTGGTAATTGCTTGTGTTTTTATTAGATGATCATTAATATGTGATTCTATATATTGGATTACAATGGTACCCTAATCATAACTTCATAATTTTTTCTTATAGATATCCTATGGGTAGTGATGTCTTTCTGATGAGTGCTTTATTCTCTTAAATGTGGAGTGAACAAGGATCTCTAATTATGATGGAGCTTTAGGCAAAATGGTAGAGATGAAGCCCAATGCTTTTGATTTCTCCTTGTTCAGTTTTAGCAGTTGATGGTTGTGTCAATTCTTCTAAATATTCCTAGGCAATGATGGTTGTACCAAGTTGTTCTAGAGGCTCAAAAGTTAATGTCAATAGTTGGCCTGGAAGGACAGCAATGCATATTGTCTCATTGCACTTGCATCCTCTTTAGACTTTCAATGCCACCTATCCTCTAGTTATTATTTTATTATTTTAGCTGATATATACTGATAGTAAAAAGAATGATTAAGCTATTGTCATACTTTTTTTTTGCAAAATATGTTACATTTACAAAATAATATTTACAAACAGCAGAGAAAAAAGTGGAAGGGTATATAGTATATACAAGGAAGATCATATACTCTTTCACAGAGCAGTTGAAATAGAAATAAAGTCAAACTATGTTGTGGGCTCTAAAGTTTTAGCATCTTTGATCAACAAAGTGCCCATAGCCAAAAGCTAGTGGCCTACCTCATCATGCCACAAGGAATGAAAGGTAGATAATGAGCTAACTTTATTCTAAAAACTAGATTTATAGTGAATCTTCTAGAGAATGAATAAAGCAAAAATACTCAAAAATATCGAATACCTGACAAGGAAAAATGCACAAGAGATCGACAGTCTCCAAATAAGGCAGGCCTTCAATTAATGTGACCCTGAAGTAGCACTGAATACTGATTCTGGAGAAACTTCCAACAACTCTAGGAAAACTGACACTCCCAAAAATATGTTTCATGATCTCCAATTGTAAATGCATAGGGAAAAGGCCATTTGAAAGTCCACTCTTGACCAAACAAACCTTGAATAGAATCCATTGATACATCACTAGCCTAGAAAAATCACAACTATAAGAAAGTCGAATGAACCAAACACTATGAAGTTTGTGTACCCATCTATCGTTCACATCATTCAACATCCATCTTGCATTGAGAACTGGCAACAATGAATGGAAATGGTGCAAGAATAAGTACAATATTTGAGTGTCATATTGTTGAATAGGGTGTCCAAAGTTCCGTCCCTAACCCTCCGAAATGGACCAGGTATCCCTATATTCATCTTCAATAACTTGGCCTCCAAGATGAGCTCTCTCAAATCGGTAATCAACAAGTGATTAGGGGTCATCAAACCAAAATCTTGAATAAGAATATGCTAGTCCCTCTAGGTGTGCAAGAGGGGATCCCACAATCCCCCAAAAACAAATACTCTTCTTAATCAATTTGCATGCTTGAAAATGATTCATCTATGCAACAAATTGACCCTTCACCCTCTAACTGTAGTTGGGGCAACAAGCTAAGTCACAACCTGCCCTATTGCCCTCCCAAGACTAACACACCAAGACGGACATATACTCTGAAATATGAACAAGGCTAAAACTTGAAATAAGTGAGGCATATAAAGAATATCACATAAGCCAAAATCTCCTTGAACTTTCCCATAATCTTGGGTAGCCATCAATCGATGCCTTAATAAGACTTGTAAAGGAGCAGAACCCTCTAAACACCTTAGCATCCATGTGGTAGCAAGGATATAGGCTATTTGGTAGCATTATCCAAGCCAAGTCCACCCTCATTCTTGGGCATGGTGCACACATCCCAAGAAACCTTTAGGTCCTCAAGAGGCCCCTCGCCCTACCATACTTAGACCATAGATATGACCAAATATTGTGCTCCAATCATTTAAATTAAGTCTTACTAGGAAACCAACAAGAAACATAATTGACGTCTTAATCCTGTAAAATGTGTCCAACCACTATAAGCTTCTCGACAAAGGAAAGGTCATTATGATGCCACTCATGAAGTTTAATTTAGAGCCTCTTGAGATACCAATACCACATAGACACTAGTTCAAAGCTCGCACCAAATGGAATAACCAAGTATCTCACAATCATCCTAAATCTAACATAAGTCCAAGTGAAAGGAAGCTAGTATAGTGGAGAATCCAACCCAACCAACCAACAATCCATCTTGTGGTCATTAACTGTTACTTCCCAGACTCGCACTTAAAGATATTCAAAGTCCCAAACCAACTGCAAATCCAAGAGCACGTAGGAAAGTTGGCCACTATCACCACACCAAATCTTCCTCTCACTTTAGTCCAACTCTCCTTCGACACAAGGGGGGATAGTAGATACCCTAGTAAGGATGTTTAAGATGCACTTCATAAATAAATGGAATGATGGATTCACAAGATTAGTGCCTATCCAATGGGAAATGGAGTTAAGATCAACAATCATGAGGGTTTGAACTTTGAACAAAGTGGATAGTAAGGCCATTAGAAACATGCTAAAACTAACCACATGGATATTAGTCAATATGTAGAAAACTAAAGTAGGGCTCTGTTGCCACCTAATTCACACTTTAAGACACAGGAAAGTCACAACCTGCTATGTGTGTCCTTGAGGGCAAGTGAGAGCTGGGGACCACTGTCACCACAGTCCACAACTCCTCCGTTTAGGCAAGATCCCAACAGAGACAAGGGGGGTAGTCCCTACAAGAAAACTAAGTTCCAGATTTATTAATTAATTACAAATTAATTAAAGGGATCTTTTATTAAGACTAAGGCTAAGACTTTATAATATCTAAGGAATGACAAGCAGCATGCAAATGCACAGATTTCCTTTAATGACAAGCAGACCTTGAGATAAATAAAGACCGGTGCCTATTACAAATGGAGTCTAAAATTATAACTTTACAGATTTACAACTGAAACTGGAATGTAAGTTAATTAAGCCACAGTTTAGGTTGTCTAACAATGAGATGAATAAACAGACAAATGGTACAATTATAACAGTAATGAACCAAGATTATTAAGTAATGTACAGCTGATCTAAACTTATCAGTATAAACAAAAGATAACAGAAGAAAATGCTTTAATGTGAAACTTATTGAACCAACAGGAAGTAAAAGAAAGAAAGACTTTAAGTTTGATTTACTTGAAACAGTTTAAACAAATGTTAAGCATTCACCACATGAACAATTGCAGAACTGAAAGTAAATGAATTTGAAAAGTGAAGTGAAACTGAAAGTAAAGAGTTGTAGTGCAATGCTGGAGTGCTGAAATGAAATAGTGTTGTAGAACCGGTTTTGCAATGTCTCTTTGTTTATTTTAGTAAATTTTATTAAAGTTTTTCTTCTTGAAGTTAAGTTTTAGAATTGGTGGTGTGACTACCCCAATCTAGTACTTCTCAAGTCAAAGAGGGAGTGCTGTTGCGCTCAACAAAGTGGGAGCAAAGCCCACCCGTAGCTCACGGGTCAAACCCCAATGGCCTGATGCTCAACAAGGAGGATGTCAAAGCGCCTAGAGACCCCCCACGGTCTACTACCCCAAGTCGCCTCCGAGGTCACTGTTTTTAATTAACTTAAAAAATAACAAGATGGATGCCTATTAAACTAGGACTTCTCTATCCCCTGTCGTATCTCGTGAGTACCCCGAAGGGTGATAACCGAGTAGAGGAGTAGGAAATAAAGAAGTTTTTTCTTGGTAAATTTTAGGGGTTAATTTTAAGTCTTGGGTGATTAAGATGCAATGTAAATTTTAAGTTATCAACAAGATCACCAAGCGATATCCCTTATGGGAGGTGCTGGTATTCGATCTTGGACTGAAAATTTAAATGTGAAGATTGTAGCAGGAAAATAAAAATGTTGCTTTAATTACCTAAGCCCCCGCTTCTCTTGCTTTTCATATCCAACTTGAAGTCCCTAAAGGGAGATGACAAGTGGATAGAGGATACACAGGATGGGTGAGTTGTATGATTGCTTCTTTTAACAGAAAAATAAAAAATACTGAACTTGAAAGAAACTGTAACTAGCTGGAGTAATGCTTAACCGCGCAGCAATCTCTGTGACAGAGATGGTGGTCTGTCATAGAGATAGGTGGGTAGAAAGGAAACTGATTATACTAACCTCACAGCAATCTTTGTGACAGAGATGGTGGTCTGTCACAAAGATAGGTGGGTGAATAGAAAAATAAAACTGAATGCTTAAGCTAACCTCACAACAATCTCTGTTACAGAGATGGTGGTCTGTAACAGAGATAGGTGGGTGAATGAAATAAACTAGAAAGGAAAATACAACTGAATAAAACAGTAAACTAACCTCACTTCAATCTTTGTGACAGAGATGGTGGTCTGTCACAAAGATAGGTGGGTAAACAGAAAACTTGCATAAACTGAAATCTACTCTAATTCCTAATCTATTTACACATATATTACAAGTGCTTATTAAATTTTGCAGAATACCCCAAGAGAACTTCTCGTTGGGGTTTACAAATATCAGAAAAAGAAAGGAAATAGTTGAGGGTTTGAACCCCTTTTGGAACCGGTTGAAGGTTGAGGTATTTCTGGGCCTATTTGGGCAGCACCTCCCTTTCACCTGTGTAAAACCTGTCACAAACCAGCAAGCTTTACTTGCTGGAAATTACAGAAAACTCAAAGAATTTGTTAGAAAAAGTTAGTCCCAAAAAATTACTAATTTACAGTAAAAAATCTGAGTGAAAATATGACAGAAATATGAAGTTTAGAGGGCTGAAAACTGAGTTTCCAGCCACCTAAATGATGTTTAAACAGCGGAAATAAAACCCTATACTAATATACTAAGGGTTGGGGCTTTAAAACCAAGGTTGTTATCACTATACAGTGATAAAAACTGAGTTTTAAAACCCTTTTTTCCAAAAGTGCGAAAATGAAAACAGACTTTTTATAACCAATGGAAAAGACTCCTTTGTTCTAGTTCCCTGCAAACAAACTTATGAGATCTGGAAAATGTAAGCCAAGAGGTGAGCATATAAATAAATCCTACAAAATACTTTGTAGGATCTTACTAATCTACTCACAAATGCAGGTAAAATACTTCTATCTACAAGTCTCTCCACAAAATACTTTGTGGAGAGCTATCTAAGCTAATACAAATGCAAAATCAAATAAAAATGAAGCAAGTTACCTTACACAAGAAGCATGAAATGTAGACACCAAGACTTCCTCCAAAGATTTACTTGATTAAATGGCCCAACTAGGGCAAGAAGATTACAATAGCACAAGAGCTTGAGAGAAGAGTGGAGAAATATTTCGGCAACATAACAATAGCATGATAGATCATGTCAAATGAGGGAGTGAGACCCTCATTGTATAGTTGAGGAAGACCCCAACCCCTTGAAGATCAATGGCTAAGATTAGATCTAGATCTAGGTTAAATCTCCACCACTAGATCTAGGTATTTGACTTTACATTCTTCTCAATCAATCTCCACCCTTAGATTATTTTCAATCAATGGCTTGGAAGCTTGATCCATGTCTCAGCAATATTCACCCTTAGATCTAGGGTTTTGACTAACTGCTCACCTTAGATCTGTTTTTAGGGTTTTAAGATGGGCCCAAGGTAGGTGCCCCCTCCAAATTTGGCTTTGACTTCAAGATAGCGCCCTTCTAAAATAGGTGACGCCTCCTCTAAATGACTTGCTCCCCTCTATTTAGCTTGACGCCCTCTAAACTTGGCCTTTTTATTTTGTAGTGCCCCACTAAATATAGCTAGCGCCCTCCATCTTGCATGACATCTCCTCTATATTTGGTGGCGCCTCCATATAATGTGACGCCCCTCTATATTTGGTGGATCTTCATGATGTGTGGGCCCTCTTACCCTAGCGCTCCACATGTGGGGGATTTTTTGGTGCATGCTCTATCTTTGGAGGAGCCTTTTTACACTAGCGCCCCTCCTATTTTGCCTTCTAAACATGTGACGCCTCCTTTAGTGAGGGTTTTCCACATTTAATGAGCTCTAAACTTGGCTTTGACCTTAGCCTTTGCTTCCAAGACAAATTTTTAACCTTTAGACTTAGGCTAAAAATACATTCTCCTTGGATTTAATTTTTTCCATTTAATTTTTAAATTTTTCCAATTTTGACTTAGGAAAAATTAAAAATAAAATTGGAAAAATTAATATCTTTGCCATGGGGGGGTGGAAAAATTATGAAATAAATTTTTCTAGGCTTAACAACCCCCAAACAAAATTACCATGGCATTATTTGATTTTTTCCTTCAAAATCAAATAATATGAATTTTGATTTAGGGAAATTAATTAATTCCCTAGGGGAGATAGACCCCTCCTAACCAAAATTGGTCTATCTCTTCAACCACTTATCAGAATGACATGGGACTCGAAGCAGTGGCTTAGGGGGTTTCATAGCAATTTTATTTTTCATTCATAGCCCCTATTACAAAATGCCATGCTTGAGCAATTACATTATTACATCAAAACTTAGTTAATTAACCACCAAGGGGTGAAATTAATTAACTAGAAAAAATTAATAAAATACAACAACATAATGAAATTCCTCAAGACTCTATACAAATGTCTAGCATGGTCATGAATAACATTTGAAGCCTTAGCCACCCCATGGACTTGATTGCTAGAACGCCCGTCACCACTTTGGAGGATTTTGAGTGAAAAACCAAACCAATTAAAATCGTTTATACAACAAGATCAATTGGAAAGGGAAAAAACACTCAATGAGGGGACTTCCCTAACAACCAGTTCCATGGTGTGGCATCCATATCATATGACCCACACTAGTACATATAATTACATTAATTTTCCCACGCAGGGGAGCGGACATTTCGTTTTACAAAGGGGCAATTGCCCTGCAGAAGTGAAAAATCCTTAGATTTTTCCAAGGTACCATTTGTACAACTATGTACATCTTCATGTACATGGAGTTGCCACCTAGTCGAAATAGGTGGGCAACAAGCCCTTCCAAATATACTCCAAAATCAACCAAGTAATAATGTGCAACCATGAATAATTAAAGGATAACCATGTACGCAACCATAGATGATGTAGACAAGAGTAGGAAGCCTTTTTTCTAGGATGAACAACCAACAATACATTAGTCTTCAAGTATGATTTCACCAAAAGATCAAGACAACCATGACGTGACACACTTTATCTTCAAACCCTAGTGAAGGAAGCCCTCAAAATAGAGTGAACAACCCTAACTAAGACATTATAGAAACAAATATCCTTCAATAAACCCAAGAATACAAGAAGATGAAGGAAGGGTTTCACCTCAACCCTACTGTTCTCTTATGGAGAAAAAATTCCCTTCTACAGATATTATTCGACCAGATATGTAATAGTAATTTCCAGCCATCAAATCAACCCATTAAAACAACAAAAATATGAATAAACTCACATTGAAGTGCCCTTTAACTAGTTCCTCCCAATAGATCTTCAAATAAACTTGGAGTGGATCTCCCACGGGCTACAACTCCAACCATGCTTTTTTTAAATGAATCTCTCCTTGATTTATACCTTCCATGAAAAATCCTATTGAATAAAATAATAATGAATTAGAGATAAAACCCTAGAAGTAGGGTGCTCTTCTTAGAATGCTTTATAGGGTTTGCTTTAACCAAAGAATGGCATGTGTCCTTTTCTCATGTGAGGAAACTCCTCCAAATATGTGACAATGTGCCTTTAACCATGTGAAATACCCCATAATGCCCCCTTAACATGCTTTAAATTCTCTCTTGAAGAGGATTCTCCCTTTCAGAGAATAGATTCGTGATTAATCAATAATATAGTATTTATTTTTAACCATTTAGGGGAACTCCTTTCATCAATAGACCTTCTTTGGATATATAGGTTCCCTCTACCACCACATGGCATCACTCTAAGCTAGGGTTTTCCTCCTTTGTCCACTTTCTTTGTAGTATGTCATGCTCCATTGTTCCTCTATGTGGGACATTTCACTCCTTTATCCTTTGAATGCATGCAAAGGGTCCATAATGTGACTTGTCATCTTCTCTATGAAGGTTTTCCTCCAAATACATAGGATAGGTCCCAAACAATGCATCCTTAAACTAAAATACCTCAAAAGGTGAAATGTGCCTCCAAATGGGTGAAAATTACTCCATTGATGTTTATCTATGTCTTCAACATGATTTAACCACTTCCTTTCAACCTTTGATGCTCAATAATTCCTTTGTTTCCTCATGTCATGCTCTGGAGCCCAAGTAAGGTAGGGTGTTTCTCTACTCAAGTTTTGTTTAACCCTAATCTTGACACAAACCATGCCCTGAAACTCTCCTAAAGTAGGGTGTTCATCCTCTACTATCTAGTGCTTCCTTCCTTAATTTTGACAAATGTGGTCTTGGGTTGTCCTAGGAACAAGGCTCTCCATCAAACTGTTGTTGGACTCCAAGGATCTCCTGTTGTGTTGGTGAGAGAAGAAAATCTCATGAAAATGCATTTTCAAGGAGGCTAACAATTGGCCCCAGGTGGGATGCAAGAGAACCCCAGAATATCTGTTATACATACAAGGTGATCAAAGTGTTGGCTATCCATTATGGGATGGATCCAAAACTTCACATCTTTGCCACTCAATTCATTACAAAAACTTGAGAATGCCTATTTAACTACTCATTCTCAAGGGGGTACTACTTATTTGCATTTGAGAATGCAAATAAATGAGCCCCAAAATGCCAGAGAGAAGATATAATAAAGTTTACTACTTATGAAGATCAAACTTCTTTCTACTCTGCTCTACCGTAGGGATATGCAAATGCTAGGTGAAATCATAAATCCAACGCAACCACCATATCATTTCATCAATAACATGATATTTCCCCCCGTGTTTGGCGACAAACCAAAACAAGGTCACATCAAGCATCATCCAATTGTAGGTTGGAATTTGTAATGTTGAAACTGAAGTGAGCTCTTGGATATGAAAGTTAACATTAAAATGAGATCATGGTTGGCATGTGTTCTTACATGCTTGCTCTATCCAATGTTGGATAGAGATGATATAGTCATCTCCTCCAGTATATGAATATGATAGTCCATCATTAGGCCACAAATCATCTCCATGGATCACCATATGCCTCTCCAAAAGCCTATTTACATGTTCTAACATTCGTCATCCTTGGATTCCATGAAAATCACCTTTCATATCCTCAGGCAACAAGATTTAGATGGAGGCTCCAATATAAACCCACAAAAAATATTCTTCCCTTCTTTTTTTCCCTCAATCAATCATCCACATGAAACATGCCACAAAATTTCAGATCTGGAAAACCCAATCAACTATTATTTACGCCTTAATGTCCTCTCTTTGAAGGTTGAAAATGTTTGCAGCACACAAAAGATTTTAGATGATGCTGTCAAAAATATATTGCAGCCCCCAAAATACACTTCCTTGTTGACTTTTTGTACAAAACATGGGTATAGGTTGAAGAAATCAACTGCTGGTAAATTTCTACTCATGTAATGTACTCATAATGGTCCTTATGCTGCAAGAAATCTACCCCATTGGAAGATGTATGTTTGTTCATCAACCATGGAAATTGCTTCACATACCTCGACAATGTTTTGAGTGTCCAAGTCTGCCTCAATTGGGTGTATCTCGAATTGTTGTGAGGAGTTATTATCCTCCCCACCCATGATCAAATTCCACTTTCTGACATGTTTTCTCTTAGTGAGCAGATTGTTGATGAATTTTAATTCCACTTTGTGAGATGTTTTCTCTTAGTGAGCAGACTATTGATTAATTATATATATGATATATTTATGAGTTGTTGACTAGGCATCGTGCCTTGAAAAATCTAGGGTTTACTTTGGGTACCATCCTCAAAATGAGGGGAAGTGCCTAAGTGGTTCCCCCCAGATATGTTACCTGCCAAAAACACACAAAAAAAATGTTTGACTATCCAAGATTGAAAATAGGGTCTAAAATGTCCTTTTCTTGTCCCATGGACTTTGGGGTGGCTCTTAATGTTGAATGGATATGAAGAATGCCAATTCAAATTTGCCTCCGTCAATCTCTCACTATCCATGTCATAGGTGGGATGTCCATGAAGATACCAGGGATCCACATCCCATATATGTCTCCCAATTATAAAAAGAGTTCCCACATCATCATCCTCTTGGTTGCCATGTTGTTTATCACATGAACTAGCAGAAGCACCTGCAATTTCTTCATACTTCAAGGGTCTCTCTACAACATCTATTCTCTTCAAATAGTCAAGGGATCCATCATTCAATTCAGAACTTTGAGAAGGAATATAATTTATCAAACTCTTGTCCTCCTTGGAAAATATGCACTTATCCATAAAGGATCTAAAATGACCAAATCATGAAAATATGAACTTTATAAAAATATAAAATTTCCCAAGATACCAAATCTCAGAAATTTGAAATTACCCTTTTGAATTTCTCTCCTTCCCATGCATGCACCAAGTATGGCATATCATATGCAAGCATGCATGAGCAACTAAATTAAGAAATATAAAATTTCCTAAGATAGCAAATCTCAGAAATTTGAAATTACCCTTTTGAATTTCTCTCCTTCCCATGGATGCACTAGTATTGCATGTCACATGCAAGCATGCATAAACAACTAAATTAAGAAAATGTTAAATTTTGTACTGATATGAGTGTGGAATAATTCTTGAAGAAAATTGCTTGGAATACCTCATGCAAGAAATTTGTTCAATCTTTAACTCTAAGAACTTAATACACTATGTTATTAGTTACCTCTTGTTTTGGAGTAACCATAGTTCATGCCTTAAAAGATTTATAATTTGTCAGATTATGTGTATCATTAGTTAAGTCAAGCTTTCATGAGAAACCATTATACATTCATGGTAGGGTATGTGTATGATTGTGTTGGTTGTATGGGTAACTATGTTAGGGCATGCATACGGCTTACCTTAGTGTTGTATGTGATAGTGTTAGGTTTCTCTCACCTTGGACTCCATGTAAGATAAAGGAAATGTCCTACATAGCCCATTTTCTGCCCTATGTTCTCATCATTGTTCAGTGGAAATTCTTTTGGTAGAACATCTGTCCATATTTAAAAAGAATCAACAGCTTTGGGAAGATATTTTCTTTTTAACCATCTATACTACTAAAAACATTTCTGTATTGTTCAACATTTATTCTTTATGCACTCTGGAGTTGTCTCCTATAAATATTATTGCTCACTCCTTGTGTTCACTTTGTATATATTGTCAAAATATTTCAAATTATTGCAAGTTTATAGTTAAAAACTTGGCTAGGGTTATTGTAAAAGAAATGAGTAATAATGGGTTACATCTCACCAAGGGCACTTAGAATGTGGGTACCACCGAAGGAACCATCAGGTGCTCCATTGAAATAGCAAAGTATGCTTTAGAAGGTAAAAGGTGTGAGAAAGGAACCAATAATCCTACCAGTACCAAAGTGCATAAGCAACTAACTACCAAAAATGCAAGATAAGGAGGTCTTTGCTCAATTGTATGGAGTATAATGAACTATATTACATTGCAACTCATCATCCAACCTAAATCCAGTAACTGGTATGTTGGAAGGGCACCTCGGATAGTATACTTGTCTTAGATATTAAAAAAAGTGACTGGAAGTTTTAGAGAGCTTCTTTGCTTACAATGCAGTGAAAAATAAACCTTTGGGGGAAAAGAAGGCAATCCGTAAATATTTCCATATTGGAGTAGCAATTAATATTGGCCCTCTGCAAATAAATGGCACCCCTATCATGTTGGTAGATGTGCCACTTACATCCTAAAAATCTACCAGGACAATCGCATCTTACCTCATAAATGAATACATTAATGGAAAATCTGAATTCTCATGTGCTATAAACAGTATATAGTAAGGCCACCCATATTTGCCCAATGAAAATCATAAGGATGTCAATGAGTTATAGTATGTAACAAAACATCCTGCATCGACAGGGATAATACCCAATGATTTAAAGGAGTTATACACAAACTTCATTTCTATTAAATTTGTAAAATAGTTAATTGTTCACCACCATTCTCCAGGTAGGATCATGAAGATCTTGTATTAGAAAACATAAGAGACAACAGAAAAAGAAAAAAGATGTCAGTAAGGGTTTTACAAGTATTAGGTTACATCCTAAATCGTAAATATTTTTTTCCAAGGAAAACCTCGTGGGGAAGCCCAAAGGATGCTTCCCACATTTGTGCATGGCATCCCTATTAAACCCATTGGCATAGACTAGTGTGCCTCGACTAGGGGATTCAAATCGGGGACCTACAGGAATGGAACTAGCGAAATGCCCAGCAACATTGGTGACAACCAGTTGATCTAATCCCTTGGGCTGACCTAAATAATAAATATAACCTAAATGGAAATTACATATAAAGTGAATCTTATTGTTAAATTTGTCATAATATAAATAGCACACCTCAACAAAGTAAAATTTCATACGCATAAATTATAATGAATATTTAAAACTAAAAAAATTAGTTGTAATTAACTTTAAAGTGTAATGAAGCTACACTAAGAGACCCATAATTATATAAGGATCTCTTGAAGAACAAGGCTTTAGTAAGTAAAAAATGGTGCAAGAAGTATTGATCTTTTCTTATGCTGACAATGAAATAATGTGTGCCTAAGGAATACAGGAAAGCATATTTTGTAATAGTAAACCACACCCTGAAGGTATACTTTTAAGTTTTATGTAAGAAGACATCTGTTCCTTATTAATGTGTCTTCATTCTATTCAAGATGCACTGTAAGAATTAAGTGGAACCTTATTGAATTGCTTCCTGTTTTCTATGTCAGAAAGAAGACTAGTATGTAAGTTTTAAAATAATCAAAACTGTCATATGCATGGAATGGAATCATTAAAAAACATTATTCTTGCAGAGTTAAAAAAAACAATTGCCTTTTTCCTGTCATTGCATGGTGCTGATGCTTGAGATATATAATATAAGTATATGCATTCTTAATTTTTGAACATATCTATAACTATTTCACACATCATATAAGTGGATATTTTCAAACTTACTTTTTTGTTAGAAAGAACCTATTATAAACAGATTGATCATGAAAGAATGAGGTGACAAATTATTAACATCTGCTATATAGAACAGCACTTTCTCATCTAAGATAAATTGGTGATCATTTTTTCTTGATTTCATAAAGATTCTTATAATTGGTCGGTGCATTTATTCTTTAGCTGATGAAATGGCTAATTTTTTCTCCATTTTTTTAGTATTAAAGGGGCAGTCTGTATAATCACATATTGTCTTGATGATGTATGATTCTTGATGTATTTTTTATTGTTCAGAATGAAATTTAAGATGCATTTTCCAAAAGAAAAAGCAACTTGATACAGTCAAAAGAAACAATTATCCCATGAATTATGTATATAGGTTAGAAAATTACTTACTAAAATCCATGGTTTACATAATTCTATAAGTGAGTTTTTTATTTTTAATCACTAAGGTATCAGCTCAGTTTGGACAAAAGGTGAATATATCCACTCTGTAAAGCTTTTGATGATATACTCTCGAGGCTGAGATTCACTTTGTTATTTTACTTGGATATCCTCTTTGAAACAAAACAGCTTGAAAGGTAGTCTAGTTGATGTACACAATAGGTTGGTCTTCAGTGATTTAGTCATTTTAAAACACTGCTATAGTGTCCTCACTAAGCCTCTGGATCAGTATTGAAGTATTGCCTTATTTGTTTCTATTCCTGCTAAATTTTTGACCAAAAATCATCATGACTTCAGGCTAACCACATTCTTGAAGGAATTTTCTCATAGGTGTGTACCTCTTTATGTCCATGCTTATTGAGAGGAAAAAGATAAGAATTCCATTTTTTATGTTCCCATTAGGTAATTTACTATGGTTCAATGGGGAAAATATTTTATGAACTTGGTATTAGTTGGCCAAATACTGAAAGAGATGTAGTCCTTTGTAGGTCCTCTCTTTGCTGCTGGCAACAATCCTTCGAGCAATGGTGTCCCCTACAAAAAATGATTATGATAGTGATGATGACTATTTCTTACCAATAGCTAGCAACCGCCAACATCTTTTGAGGGTCGACAGTTCCTATGTCCCTGTTTCAAATGAGAAAAGGTTCATCCGTACAGATGCATGGAGCAAAAATATGCGAGATATGGTAAGTTGTGTGTTATTTGAAAGAAAATCTATATTTCAATTGCATAAAAGAGGCTTGCTTAACTATTGTCCTGTGCTGCTGCAGTGATTTTTGGACACTGATAAATTCACATAAGATTTAGATGATTCTAGAACTTTGGCCACGGGTGCAATATCGAACGATAACAAAACAACAACTGCACTTGGTCAGTGAATAAGCTAATTCGTAGATGCAGTTGGAATACTTGTGCTCTTTGCAGCAATATGCCATTTGTCTGGGTTTAGTATAGCTTGGGATTGGGTGTAAGGCCAAATGGCTATTGTGTACTTATAATCGTTTGTATTATGCCAGTGACCATGTTGGATGGCATAAAATAGGTTCATATCATATGCTATTTATGAGCTTATTTCCTTTTTGATATGTAATGCGGGAATATTATTAAATATACAAATTATTTTCTCTGTGCTCTTAGGAGGTGTTTTTTGTTGCTTTCTTTGATCTGTTTCAATATGTGCAAAAGTCCTCAGGAATTTGAAGTTTTTCATGGTCTTTGTGTACTTTAATTTATGGTGCCTGCATTCTGCTCCGAAGCAGTGCATTGCAGTGATGCCACAGAGGTTGATGGAAAGAGTTATCATTTTCGGTATGTATGAAATCTATGTGGTCCTTGGACTGTTTTGATAGTTCTAATGGATATCATATCTCTCCAAATATATAATGTCATTTACATGAGCATGGATGAAAACTTTATTTAAGTATTAGCCATTCTTATGTCTGAAATGTCATAATAGAGCATCATTATCAGATAATGTACCCTGCTCATAATGCTAATAGTTTATCTTTAACAGATAATGTACTCTGCTCACAATGTTTTCTTATCTGTTTGCCTCGAGGCTCACATGTCAGCAATTTATTTGAATGTAAACGCAGTTCAAAGGTAAATAAGTGGACAAAAGCATGCCGTCAAGACTTCCAACTGGCAAGTTGTTGTAATCATTGAACCCATGCTGCAAGTTCCATTCACATGCTCCTCAATTGGTGGGGGCAGTAGTCAAAACTACGCTGACTAAAGTTAGAATCTCATGCTGCATCTACATTTGCTTGAATCTAGATCTGTTATACAGTTAGAATCTCATTCTTGGAGTCACCTATTCATTACAAATAAAATTGCACTCTAGAATCTCATTCTTGGATCTTCACCTACTTGAATCTTGCTCTATTAAAGCTGCACCAAAAAGTGCCCAGTGATGAATAAATTGTTTATTTATTAAAAAATAAAATTGCACTCTGAAGCCCTTGGTTGCGCCAGGGGTTGTGATTCAACAGTAAGGGCTGTGCCATTTCAAGACAGCTAGGCTGTGGCATTTCAAGACAGCTACCAGAGTTCTTATCTTTCTAATGGCATGTGCATAAGTGGTGCCCTTAGTGTTCTGGTTCACCTACATAATCATTTCCGCCTCTATCATATTGTTAAATTCCTGGGTTTAGATCTTTGGCTATTTGAATTTAGCTCTATTATATCTGCACCAAAAGGTGTCAAGGGAGAAATAGATCATTAGTCATTATAAAAATTGCACTCCAAAGCTTTTGGATATCCCATTGGGGTTGTGATTCAGCAGTGAGGAATGGCATTTCAAATTTCCTACCAAGGTACCTATTGCTTCAAGGGCATATTTTCATTGTTCCACGGAGACTCGCCCCCTCACTCCCAAGCCCCAGGGGCTTGGGGGCTCCTTGTGAGGAATGGCATTTCAAATTTCCTACCAAGGTACCTATTGTTTCAAGGGCATATTTTCATTGTTCCACGGAGCCTCGCCCCATCACTCGGCTCCTTTTGAAACGTTACTCCTCGTCCCCAGTTTGAAGAATCTTGCGGAAACGCAGGGGGGAGCTCTTCCCCCTATTTTGAAGCACACACCAGTGACATGGGGGGCTCCAATCGTAATGGTAATGTTAAATTCTTAAAGTACCAGTTACTTAAATTTTTAACATTACCATTAATTGTTTCAAGATGTTTGAGAGTTGTTCCAACCTCATTGGAGTTCATATGCAAAAAGTAGAATTTGAGATCTCATTCAAAATTCAATAGACTTAACAGTTTTCAGGATTTCAGGATTGTAACATTTCCATTGGATTTTATCATGTATGAGGTTAAGGGATCATCATTTAATCAAGCACGTCAACCTCTCTATGTACCTTGATGTTGGTGGTGCTGATTGTTAAACTCCTCTATCACGACCTTAATCAAAATGTACCCTTTAGTCAAGCAAAATCACTTATTAAGCATGATTTTTTTTCTTCTAATTCTACCTTTTTTTAATGCTTGGTTTAGGAAGTTTCATAAAAAATGTAGGGTGTTGAGTAATGTCCTTCCTGGCTCAACTTCGAGATTCAAGGTAGAGGCAAGGGCTAAAAGCCTAGAGGAGGCGAGCACAGGTTGCTATTGATGAATAGGATCCCAATATAGGATTAATAGTTCACTCTTTCATAATTGTATGTTGGACTTGAAATCCTCAAATAATGTGATGCCCTCTGGAATCATGAAGAAATAGGGTCATTTGGTCGCACTTCCCCATTACAACATCTATGCCATGGATTTACACAATGTTGAAGTGTGTTGACTCATTGAAGAATTAGACTGTATTTATATGGAGCAACTTAAACTATATTTATATAGGATGAATTGTTATTGTTGAGATTTATAATATTATTATATTTTTTATAATTTTTATGACCTCGACGTCCCCTCGTCCCCTTGATTCCCTAAAATTTGGGGGTGGTCTCCACACCTCCCCAACGTGCGTTTCCCCGCTCCCACACTCTCGTGCCCTAGAAAATTGGGGGAAAATTGCATATTTTTAGGTGTTTCCATTTGGTTGCAAGTTTGCCTTCATAAGCAGGCCAATTTGTGGTTTACCTCATGTGTGTTAAATAACTCCATCCATGGAGCCCTAGGTAATTCTTCTAATAGAATCACTTTCAAGGAATAAAAGAAATCTTTGTTTTTTATTATATTTCATTAAACCCAAAATAGGTAAGTGCCTATTATAACAATGAATAAATGAAGATTGGAAAATTTATGTATCAATCATTTTTTGGCTTTATGTTTTTTCAACAATAGAACCTCTCCTCTTTTGGAATCTTTGAAACTATTTTATCCTGTGTCTTTTCTCTTCTTTGAAAATAATTTTCAATCCAACAACCTTTTAACACAACAATGAACAATTTTAAGTAAATTGCACTTTAAAGACTTTGAGTTTAGGCCTTTCAAACATATCAAACCCCAAGCATTAGGTCCAGGTCTTTCAAAACATAGCAACATTTTGAACCAAAATCAAGTGAATCTAATCCAAGACTTAAATCATTGTAGTGTGTGACGTGTTTTAGAGGTCAAGACTAATGGACAAATGCTAACCATTCAATTGTGTATTGTTTATCATACCAATGAAGATGAAAAGAACTACTCATGGCATAAGTTAGTTTGAGGGTTAAACATTGTTGTGTTTTTTCATAAAGAGATTATTATCAGGGATAATTTTAAGAACATCCCCGAAATTTATATATATAATAAATGGGCAAATCTCCCTAATATATAGTAAAATTTGAAGGCTATTTTATCAATACTACAATATGTATATATAATTTTTGGCCAATTTTTCATTCTATTATAGAATCTTGTAAAATTTTGGAGAATGTTTAACTAAATTATAAGATATTGTAAAATTTTGGCAAATGTTTCACTAAATCATAAAATATTGTAAAATCTTGGCGAATATTTCACTGATTTATAAAATCTTGTAAAAACTTGGCAAATCTTTCATCAAATTATAAAACCTTGTAATGTCTTGGTGATTTTTTTGCTAAGAAGACTCAATTTTTTATTCTATAGATTACAAAGGTAGTGCAATAGAAGAGAATATCCTAGAGCTCGACTCTCTCGACTCCTAGACCCTCAAATGAACAAATGCAAGAATGAGGAAAGGAGGGATTTATTTATATATTTCAAAAGCACTCGCAACTCAAGGTGTTGGTGAAACACAACTACACAAGCTAGATTTAGGGCAAGTGGGGACTCCACTTTTTATCTTGTCCCTTAATGGTCCAACGGACATGTGGGGACCCAAATCTTGACATACCAACAAACAAATAGAATTGAACACTTTACACTGTGGAGTGACTATGGCACCCACCAACCATTATTACAACGTGGGGTATTATAGACACCCGCAACCTTAATATAGTGTATGAATTCCCAATTAGCTTATTTTCCAAATCTCTCAATTTTAATCTACCCTCTAAGAAAAAAGATAACGTGCTTATATGTTTATAGATGCGAATGCCACTTTTTCCTTTCTTTGTTGACAATCAAAATATGAATTATTTCATTTAATTTATAATTTTTTGAATTAGTTAGAAACTTGCAATGGTTATTGGAAATAAGAAAATACACTAACAAAAACTAAAAACACATTAATGCGTGCTCACGCATATCATTAGAGCTACTCTGTTAAAGACTATGTTTTTCTTAAATAAATTAAGAAGGTATTTGAATCCATGTCCTTGAAAATTTTGAAAACATGCAAAATGTGGTAAAATTGTCTTAGCACCCTTATTGAATGCAAAATACTAGATATCAAATAACATAATGTCTACATCTCAGGTCAAACATGCCATGTACATATTATATATAATCATGATGGAAATGAAGTATTGTGTTCCAACTAAATCATATATTTATCATCATAAACTAGATCCATTTCTGGATGATGATAGCAATTACACATCAAAACAAATCACCAAAAAAAAGTTTTACTTCTGGATGACCCTTACAAAAAACAAAATATCATCAAACAAGTACCAAACCCAAAAAATTTAGGCCACAAATAAAATTGACGAACTTGGAAATACGAATAAAAAAATATACCATTCACAAACTTCTTAATACAAATAAAAGAATCCACTAGAATGCTTTGGACAAGTCTACAAGAAGACAACCAAAATAATGGGCATTCCATTGTAGCCCCACCATTATAATGAGTGTGCATTCATTTATATTACAACCATCCCAAACATCAACAATACCAGACATAAAATATGAACATGTACACTCTCATTAACGCCTTAGATCCAATAATAATTGCAAAGCAATATCTTAATAAAAGCACATTTTAAACAACTGGCTCAAATTCATTTTGAATATATAAAAACCATGCGACATCTCTCCATCAAGAGTAGCATCCACTAACAAGACATAAATGCTAGTATATAGTTTAAACATGACAAGGCATAAAATAAATTATATATTTTGAGTTCTATAACACTTTCATGGAACCAATACTCATAGGATAGAAAAAACCCTAATAACACTGAACAAGCCCTAAGAATCAAGAGTTCCCTAGAATTCAACATGCCTTAAAAAGCATCCATGATAAAAGGTAAATTTAGAATATAATAATTTATTGTAACCGTGGATAAAAAAACATAAAAAACATGATAAAAAGAATGCCACGTTAATTATTGTATAAAAAGTGTGATGCAAGTTTGTATTCTTTGATAAATTGCATGTGTGACATGCGCCTTCAAGACCCGAGCTTTTAGAAATGAATATGTTATGCAAAAATTAAAATGTCAAGAAAAATAAGAGTGAAAAGTGGAATCATATCAACCAAAACCTTCACCCTACAAGTGCAATCCGATGTGGTTGAACCATGAGTCATCGTAGGCTTTATATAAAACAAAACAGCCCATGATTTTCCCTCAAATACTAGAAATCGAGGGATCAAAGAAGGTATCACATGAAATTGACTAAAAATACAGGTGAATGCAACCATATGTCTGAATTACAAGGAAACCGGAGGGAGAAATAACCATTAGGGGTCTCCATTACTGAAAATTGGGGCGAATGAATGATTTCACTATAATTTCTCTAGAAATTTGGGGTGAAAGATAGATTGGGGGAGATTTTGCTAGGGCGAAAACAATTTTTTTTCATTTTCCTCATTAATATACGAGAGGCTATTCATTTTGGATTTATTTATTTTCTAATAAATATTGAGCGAATATATCTTAGTTGAAAAAACCCTTTCCTTATAAGAAAATAACCCACTAAATTTTTGTAACCCGCTTAATATAGCCCATGAGCTATATATAGCCCCTAAAATGATCCATGATTATTATGTCATTAAACTTGTCTCCATCCTACGTTGTAAGTGATTTTGGCATAATAAGCATCTCTTAAATAATGATGTTCTCACATGCAAATCAACATACTAGTATAATGTTTATACAACTCAAAACTAAATTAGCAATAAGAAATATGATAGGATTGAAGTTCAACTAAAAAAAAATGAAATAAAGAACAATGGAGTGAGTACATGTGCACACCCAATAGTAAATTGCACCTCTAAATGTCGATAATAGAGGAAGACTTCTCCACATTGTACTCAAAAGAGTAATGTATGTTTTGATTGATTAAAATATATAAATTGTTACAAGAGAGAGGAAGACTCGTATCTATAAAAAAAAAGGGACTAAATCCCTAACTATAGTTCAAGTTATCTTTATTCAGTAATTAAGCTTTTATCTAACTAATAATGCAAGTGGCTTTGTTTAAAGTATCAGAGGACTAAAGATTAATATAAAACTATTATTAAGTACAAAATTTCTCACGTGCATAAATTTATTTACATATTAAAATATTTTTGTTTTGGTACACAACATGCCTTCCCCTTGAAGTGTTGTCCTCAAATCTTGGGGACTAGATAGTAGCTTGCCCATGTGATTTATTGTTCTCGTGCTTCTTTGAAATTTTCTTGAATATGACCATATGCATCCACTCAAATGGGTAGAAGCTTTGAGAATAATCTTTTTTGATAAATTGAATAAACTCTTCAGTATACTTTGCTGAAGATGCTCAATAAAGTGATATGAGTGTAGGTGTGGCCCAACCAAGACACTAGGATTCAGGTGATCCAAACCATTGTCAATATAGTGTAAAACATTGGTTATGGAGTTGTAGAGAATGATTTCCAATGGAGAAGATTCATGCTGAAAACACCATTTGACCACTTGCTCATCATTGAATTTAATAATTTACACTTGTTTTTCAACAAGTATAATATGTTCATTGGAAATTTATCATAAAGAGGAAGAGAAGTCAAGAAATGTAGTGGTTTAAATGCATTGTCAACAAAACCAATACGACAGCGAGATCAAACTGGAAAAGTGGTTGATTTTTGTTTAACAAGAAAGCTTATAACAAGTATATTATGTTCATTGGAAATTTATCATAGAGAAGAAGCATTTCTTTGAAGAGAAGTCGAGAAATGTAGTGGTCTCAATGCCTTATCAACAAAACCAATACAACAACGAGATCAAACTGGAAAAGTGGTTGATTTTTGTTTAACAAGAAAGCTTATACACAAGCACTGTCACTGTAATTCCCATTCAAACAATCACTACAATTTCTTGCACATTACCATCAAAGGCTATACACATGCCAACCTCTAAATGAATTGCACATACAATTGACTTCTTATTTCACAAAAGTCACAATCAAAGAAATGAGAGAGTACATATCTCTTATATCAAGAATCTACATACACAAAGAACCAATCTAAGTTGTCATCATATTTAGAACACCCTTTTTAACAATCTTATCTCTCATGATATTCACTTCCTAGGGTTTCTACAACCATCATTTGTCATAATTGTTCACAATCATATGCCTCTTAGGAAACCATCGTTAATTCAAGTTCATGATCCTTTATTGCATATGCAAACTAAAGGATTACAAGGCTTTCCCATAAAGTCAACAACAATTACAAGTTTGTAGTTAATTTTTTGTTGAGTTTAAAAATAAACTCACAAGGGTATTTGTCAACTCTACATCTAAACTCAACCCAACAAACATAACCATAACATTGGAATTTGGAATGCATAACTAATTGAAATATAGTTTACACATCCAAGAGATCTACTCATTGATAACAAGTGTTCTCACAAACATCACAACAACATCATATTAGAGAAATTATTCATTTCATAATAGGAAGCTTACGTACAACCATAAAAATTAAAATTAAAATTTCAACAAGTAGTACTCAATTCAATGCTTGAATGCAAACCACGAATAATAAGATTATACTTTGAAGGCAAGGATGTGCATTCAAATTGCAATGGTTTCCATGAGCATAACAACAACATATGAATTCACTCTTGGCCATCATGTTTGTCAAGGAAAGGATGATACTCATCAACTACCCCAACTCAAGTCCCAAAATGGGAAAATCTATCAATGAAATCAAATTATGGTAATGAAAAACCTGTGTGTGTGTATATATATATATATATATAATCCTGGCTTATGAAAACTAACATTATAAGAAGCAATGTCCTTAAAGTATACATCCATCACATATTCAATCATTTATTATATATAGAATAGACCCCATTGTTTCATTAAGTAACTTGAAATCTACTACCTACACATTAGAAGAGTGCATATCGAAAACACGAGGCATTCTCCAGCTACGAAGTTATCATTGTTCATTCCTCGTATTCAATTTAATAGAATAGTAATCAAAAGACGAAATGGAACACGCATTACGCTCTTCATTATTTTACACCATAATTTGATTTGGAAATTTATGCACATAATTTGCATACAAAGTGATAACAACAACCCATTACGCTCTTCATTATTTTACACCATAATTTGGTTTGGAAATTTATGCACATAATTTGCATACAAAGTGGTGATAACAACAATTTCCTTGGGTGAGAACTTTTTAGGCATGTGACATATTAACATAGTTAGAATTGTTTACTATGAATTAATATTATAGAGTTATACACACCAAGTACATGAGTATAAAACAATTCTCAAACACATAATTATTCTGCAATGAAAAACATTTTCGAGGCTTATAACTAAAGATAATTTTTCTATATGAATATATAGGAACAAAATCACAAAGAAGATCTTCAAAAGAATAATTTGGTTTCGAAATTAATGCACATAAAGTTGCATACAAAGTGATAAAAACAATTTCCGTGGGTGAGAACTTTTTAGACACGTGGCCTATAACATAGTTGGAATTGTTTACTTTGAATTCATATTATAGAGTTATACACACCAAGTACATGAGTATAAAACAATTATTGAAGACATAATTCTAGTGCAATGAAAAACATTTTCAAGGCTTATAACTAAAGATAATTTCTCTATATGAATATATAGGAACACAAGCACAAAGAAGACCTTCTAAACAATAATATGAGCATAAGAGTGAAGGTAACATAAAGAGGATGATTCCTATCACCTCTTTTCTTCCATAAATTCTAAGCCAAAGAGTAGAGAATGACACTGACATGCTTTCATTTCTCCTCATTATATATATATATATACACTTTTCGGATTTATAAGGCTAATCATCTAAATGTGGTTTTAGGCCTAACAATCGCGACTTGATCACACCCTATATATATATATATATATATATACACACACACTTTTCAGATTTATAAGGTTAATCATCTAAATGTGGTTTTAGGCCTAACAATCGCGACTTGATCACACCCTATCCATATAATAAGAATGGTTGTCCCAAAGCATCACCAGTGTGTACATTGTAGGTCGTGATCACAAATAAAACCATTAATTTTTAAATTTGTAAAAATAAAATTTGACGTTTCCTTCAAGCAACTATTATCACTAAAAAAGGTGATAAGCTCAACTCAGTAAATCAATAGGCCTAGGGTAATTTCACAACTAATCAATATGTAAAACTAAGATACTACAAATTGAAGAAGGAAACATTGTTACCCATAAGGAGGAAATCATTTTCCATAAGATTGGAAACTAGAACAACTTTGCTATAACTAAATTTGGGACCAATCTTCTCCTCTTGAAAGAATTATCACTATTTTAAGCATTATAAAAACCATAGAAATTTTCACAACCTTTACATGCTTAAAGAAAATTCTCATGTCAACTACCGTATAAGAAGGTAGACACCAAAATTCTCTATTTGTTGAGATGTTCATAACCAAGCAATATCTTGAATTTAACAATCATAAGATATCATTTTTACCAAGCCAAGAACTAGATTGCATGTATTCCAATCCTCTATTGAACAACACAAATATCATAACCAATATAACAATGTAAGAATCTACATAACATTTTATACATAAACACAAAATTATACCTGACCAAAAGACCAATTCTAATTGTTGATCAAGTGTTCAAACTTCTAATTTCCTTTCCTTTATCAACTCCTTATGCCAACTAGTTTCCACCCTACCATATCTAGTGAAAAATTATTCCCTTGGGATCCCCAAGCTATGCGAGATCACAACCAAGAGCATAAATCATAAATACACTATCAAATATGCACTAGTGGTGGGGTCTGCATCTACTAGACTTGTCAAGGAAGCAATACACATATGACAAGATGATTGATACAATGATGTTTCTTAGCTCGCTTCACTAGATCCAACATAGTATACAACTAAAGTTTAGCGAGATTATGGCTGCATTTAATAAGCATTTCCCTACAACCCAAGTCACCACCCAAAACCCATGGGTACCCCCAATATCTATAGACTCCATTAGACAAGATGCAAAATTCCCCATTTTGTATTTTCTTATATCAAAATTACTCACCGAAGTAGGTGGTAACCATGCCATATTCCTTCTATTATTATTTTTTAAATAAGTGATTTATCAGGTACCCTAGGTGTCACTTTGGTTTTTTCCTCCATTATTATTTTTCTTAAACCAAATCATTTTCAATTTCATTTAAATAGTAGTTTTCTCAAGTTGTATTTGTTACCACTTGAAATCTCACCTAATGTCTAAAGTCACCACCAAGTGAAACTTCAAGAGGAACTTAGAAGAGTTACCATTGTCACCTTAGCAACCCTTCCCCCCACTTTAGGATGGTTTATCACCGACACAAGGGGGGATTCCCCATTCTCGGCTATGTCCAAAGGAATATAAATGTAAGTGAAGGGCTTATGGACTTACTATAATTTTTCTTTGAGTTATTTCTAAGGTGTGATATTGCAAATTTGTAGGATAGAATTTTAAGCCTAGTATTAGGTACAATAAGATATGTATTACCTAAATTTAAGGACAAATATAAAGTATGATAATGAGTTGTAATCTTCATATTTGCTAAACATATATAAAGATAATTCTTTTGATATTTTAAATGGTGGTTGAAATTAATATTAGTTCCTAGGAAAACTCCAATGGGCATATGGGGTCAAATAAGTCTCATGGGGATCTATCCTATTGAGGAAAATAAGGAAAATGTGTTGGTTCCATGGACACAATGACATTATTAACATCACAAAAAAACATCACAAAAACATATAAATAGTAAAACAAAAAATAACAACATACACATCATGGACACTCTTATTTATCCTAGGTAACCCTTGCAGGAAAAACCAACAAAATATATCTTCATTATGATTTTATCCTAAAACCAACCAAGATAGGTTGACCATGGCTCTAACGGGCACGACCACTGTCGACCAACAGTGGGAGTTCTGGATATGCAACCTTATCTTGCAATGGAGTTCAACCAACCTCTTTTTTATCCTTACATCACATGAATACCAAGGGAATATCTCTGAGTACCATGGGCAGACCTCTCAATACCATGGGTCCATAATAGAAATGACCAAATTAGATTAACTTGCTCTATGATCGAGTCAATATTAACCAAACATTCCCCCCTTTAAAATTGACTTGGGAATGTCTTGTTTTCCCCCCTGAAGTTCTATTTATTGGAAATTTGGCCTCCCCCCTATCACCTAGGTCTACAACTCGACTTTATTGATGAGTTACCAGGGGTTCACATGCCTCTACCAGTATTACAGTCATATGCCCATTTACAATTATTACAACTCCATTAATAAAACATTTATTTACCAACATTTCCATGAGCATTTACCTACTCATATAGCAATAACCAAGTACTTTAATTTTGCTGCTTAGTCAAAAATAAACTTTATCAACTTATCAAGTCAATCTCTATGCACAGTTGACAACAAACTTCACCGTATACTCCAGTCGATCCATGTGAACAATCAACAATATACTTCACAATATGCTCTAGTCTCTACACAAGCGACAACATACTCTTCCATCTACTCCAATCGAATTGTCTTCATGATTCTCTAATTGTCTCTTTGGTTGTTGCGTGCACATCCCCCTTAATCACGTCTACATCTACATCAGGAATCACAACAATTTCCAACATACCCTTAGTAACACATGCATCCCTCTCAAGCTGAAAAACTATGTTTTGTATCCAAGCAATCAATTAGTTGACTACCCAACTGAGTTTAACCATGACTCCTCAGTCGAACTGAGCTTATCCACCCTATCGAACTTATGTGAATCCTTAGTCAATATTGAACTCAAATATCTTGAAGCGTCTTGGTCAAAGCACAATACTTAGTCGACCAGTTGGTCCTGTTGATTATTTGATGGACCACTTTATCATCAACCATACATCGAGTCATCGAACATCGTGTTGAAATAACGTAACTACGGAAGATATTATATTGTACTTTATATTATAATATTGTTGTCCCTTCCTTTCAGAGATGTTGTTCCTATGATTAGGGATGTTATTGATGTAATTGGTCATGAAGAGTCTTGAGGAAAAACCTCCATTGTAAGTCAGATCAATAGTACCCACAAAAGAATTACTAAAATGTATTTTTGTATCTCCCAAAGAAATTCAGCCTTGTTGGAGAGGTGAAGTCGGCCCTGTTGGGTTATTAGACTTCCTAGCTTGTGTATATAAATATATGAGGTGTCCTCCTCATTTGGACACACTCACAACTCAAGCAAGTTCGCTAGAGAGAGAAAGAGGAGTCCATCTGGAGGAGAAGAAACGACATATCTTAGTCTTGTGGTCTTACACTATACTTGGTTGGATTCTATATCGAGGAAGTTTTGTTGGGTTTTCTTCCCCATAAGGGTTTCCTAGGATAAATATTTGTGTCTTCTTTGTCTTGTTGTGCTTGTCATTCTTTCAGCGATCTTCTTCTTATTGGGTATAAAACTCTTAAAAATATAACACGGAATCAAAGCCAACCTGAAAGAAGACATTGTGCAGTAGCTGTTCCAGCAGTACAAGAGGCTAGGTTTTGCTATTTCGGATAACTCCGTCGTTAGATCAGACATAAAAGAAGGATAGATCAAATTTCCCTAGGAGGGCGCATCTTTCTGTGGTGACATAATTCACTTCTAAATACTTTCAATTTTTTACCTGTCACTACAATCGAGAGGACCTAGGGCATTATATTTTTCAAGGTTCCACCCACAGATTCAGGAAAAGAAAGATACATTATAGATCTCCTTGGAGAGGTACATATTTTCCTCCAATCATCCCTACAAGTGATCACAACTCAAAAATTAGGGTTTTCCCATCAAACCCTAGATCATCCTAAAGAAGGTTCTAGAAGCAGTCTTAAAATTGGTGAGTACTATCTCCTATATTTCCATTTGAGTTTCTCATTCCTTAAAGATGACAAACATAAAAAAGCTTGATGAAAAGCTTGAAGGGGCAAAAAATTTTAGAGCATGGAAATACATAATCATGCTCATCCTTAAAGAACATGATCTAGAAGGATACATCAAAGAAGAGGTCAAGGACCCAAAGGGAGATAAATCAAAGGTCAATCCCAAGAAGGACATGATCAAATCTAAAAGGATCATAGTTGATTCCATCAAGGATAATTTGATTCCTCAAGTACCATCAAAGAATACTCCCAAATAAATGTCTGATGCTCTGACAAGTCTATTTGAAGGAAGAACATAAACATAAGAATCACCTTGAGAAGCCAACTCAAGGGAGTAAAGATTCAAAAGACAGAAACTCTGCAGTCATACTTCACAAGAGTGTCTCAGATCAAATAACAATTGGAGGCTATTAGTGACATGTTGGAAGAAGTAGAATTTGTGATGACCACCTTGAATGGTATCCCAAGGGATTGGGAATCTTTCATCGGAGTTTTATGTGCTATAAGTGTTTGTGTCAGAAACTGTTTCTAAGGCTAGGGAAACATGCCAACACAATCTCAAGAGTAAATTCAATTCAAACTAGGGTTTAGGGTTTTTGTTTTAAGTATTTTGGTCATAAACTTCAAGAGCATGCAGGGAATACATTCATCAGATAAGCAACAACTAAATCAAACACAATCACTGATAAAGATGCATATATATCATAAAAATCTAACCAAAAGCCTGTATTGAAGTTTACACATAATAGACAAGCACTGCTAGAAAACACACATTAACCAGCACTGAAATTGTCAATTAAGAAGCTAAATAAACTCACAGTAAAGCCAACACAGACCAAAAGTAGGGTAAAGAGTCATATATCCATAGTTTCATCAGTAAATATACAAGAGAGTTATAGCACTTATCTTTGAATAAGCCTCACAGTATAGTAGCTAACAGACCTCCTCATGCTCCCAGAAAATTCCAACCTTGAATAATGCATTCCCTTCTTCTTTCTTAATTTCCTCTAAGTATTTTGAAGAATTCCTCTGCACTTTTAACATCGCCTTGCTTCTCAAAATGTTTTAAAATGGCTAACACATTCACAAACTTTGGCTGCCATCATCTATTTTCTTCAACTGTCAGGGATCTTTTCATTGCCTCCTTTGTTTGACTGGACATATTTAATTAAGTTGACTACTTGTTGTTTATACTCGCCTCCACCATAATCCCCAGCACCATAAAGCTCAAGGTGCCGCCCTGCAAGCGAGTATAGCAAGTTTACAAGAAGATGCTGGCAATGTTCAAGTACAATATCTTCTGAGCGATCCATAGAGACAAATGTGACATGAAATAGCAAAGGAAGGTGACCACGAAAACCTTCATCATTTTCATATGCTATTTCTGCTAAAAGAACTAATGCTATATCAGCACGGGAAAACCAGTGATGATGACCCTGTAATGCAAATTGCAATTCTCCTGCAGTCGCTCTATGTCACTCCTATGATTATCCTCATCAATGTACTTCCTTTTGAGAGGGTTTTAGCAATATATGTATTAGAATTGTCTTTCTGTAAGGCTGAACTTGGGACTCAACACAATATGGTGGGCAGATCCAGGAAAAGAATGTAGTGAATAAGATGAAGTTGTGACAGAGACAATTTGATGTGGAAACTTCATGAAGGATTTGCATTCAGCACCTCACGATACACCATGTCTATAAAATGCTCATTCTCTGTAATGACTGATGTCGATGAAGAAGGCTCCAAAGGACCATCTAAAGTTGTTAATGTAGGTACTGATTCCAACTCTTGAAACTCACTGCTTTGATTTGTGAATACTTTTGGTTTTGGAGGAACCTTCGAAAAAGCATTCAAAATCCTGGAAAATAGCTTTTCAACCTCGTCTCACTCCCTTGTTTCATAAAACCAAATTCCAATTACTTTCTGGCTTGCATTTCGATAGAGTAAATAAGGAAGATTTATTTCATATTCAAAATCACTGAGTAGATCCTCGACCAAATTTTTAGCACTACGCCGATTCATAACTATGAACTGAAACTGCGGCTGGGTCCTCCTTTTGATGACAAATAAAGGTCCTTCGACACCCTGGTGACTTCATTGACTGAGCTCCATATCGAAGTAGTAAAGAGTGACATGACCGGCGGTGGCCAGAATTTCTTCGACATGGCAATCGATCTTCTGGAGCACATCCCCTACCATAATCATTCTGGAATTTTCTGCATTACCCTTGGATGTACAGATGTTTTTACGTGATAACTTTGACTGCAGGTAAAAGGATTGAAAAGCCCTAATTTTCCGTGAAACCACCAAAACCTCACTCTGTTTTCCAGCGGGCATAATCCAGTCTTTCAGCGATTATGGTTACCCACGATCTCCTCACGATCTCCTCCTTCACCTTTGACAGTGCATGTAATGACAAAGCATGCCATATTAAACCGAATTTCGCTGCTACCTGGCAAAATCAACTGCCTTTGGGCTCACGATGGCCACGATTCCTTCCCCAGTGGAACCATTTGGAATCATGATGTTCCCTGCATCAACACGTAGTAAACACTTCCCAATACGTGATTAATCACTCATCGTTCAAGAAAATACCAAATTTTTGCTAGAAAATCGGAAGAAATGAAGACCGCGATATTCTTGTAGCGCGCCTTCATTATTTTTTAACCCCAGCGCTACAAGAATAAATCTAGTGCTATTTTCTTGCGGTTTTTCAGCTTTTTGACATTTTGTGTGCGGTTTAAAAGTTGTCTTGAATGATAGCAATGCTCAAAGTATGCCTTATGAATCCACTACTTGATAAAATGACTTTCAACCCTTTAACCAAAAAACAAATCTAAGGTTTAAAATTGAAAATTTTTAAAAAACAAGCTTCAAAAATTTCATATAAACACTAAAAAATTCCTAAGGGAGAGGGAAAATCAAAATAAAGTAAATGAAAAACTTGAAAGAAAATGTAAATCAAACCGAAGATGGAGAAACAAAACCAAAATCGAAGAAACATTTACTGACTTAACAATAAGAAAGCTCACCAAGTTCAGCAAAATTTGCGAAGAATATGTGCAGGAAGAAGGAAGAATAGTAAATAGAGAAGAAAAGATAAATGATGATGAAGATCAAGCCTTGGTAGCTCATGTAAAGAAAGTATCACACAAGAGAAAGGATTATGATCAATATCCTAGAAGAAATCAAAAGTTTCGAAAGAACTCAAGACCCCAAAGAGACTTCTCATCTTTTAAATGCTTCATATGTCACAAGATGGGACACATTGCAAGAAATTATCCACTCAAAGTAGAACAATTCAAGAAGGGAAAAAAGAAGTTCCATGCCCATGCAGTTGAAGATGATGACTTAGATAAAGAAAATAAAAATGAATATGAAGACTCCACAGAAGATTATGCGTTGATTTCATCCCTTATTGGATCAGTTTCTCATGTAAGTGACACTTGGCTTGTAGACAGTGGAGCTTCCAGACATATGACAGGTTATAAAGACTCTCTTCAATGTCTGTCTTGTTCAAAAAGAATCTCCACAAAAGTAAAGCTTGGAGATGACTATCAATATCCAATAAAAGGAATGGGAGAATCCTATTACAAGTTGGACTCAGGAAAGTCCATGAAGATGAAGAAATTCTTGTATGTCCCAGGATTGAAGAAGAATCTACTTTCTATCTTAGATCTAGATAGGAAATGTTTCAGAGTTTCTTTTGTAGATGGAAAATTCCTTATGTGGCCAAAGGGAAAATCAATAAATGATGTAGTTGTGATTGGTGAATAAGAAGGATGACTTTAAAAGCTAAAGGGACACTCACAATCGACTCTAAAAACAGCTACCATCAACCCATGTGATATGTGGCATAGAAGACTTGCTCATGTAAACTACAAAGCACTACCAACTGTGAGAAAGGTAGTCATTGGTTTTCCAAAAATACAAGTCAACCATGAAGGAGTTTGCAAAGGATGTGCTCAAGGGAAGAATACCAATAACACATTTCCAAGAAGCAATAGTAAATAAAAAGGAATCTTGGACATTGTTCATTTAGATGTATGCAATCCGATGTCATCCACTTCATTAAGAGGATATGTTTATTATGCTTATTTTATTGATGACTATTCCCTTAAAACTTGGATTTATTTATTGAAAGGAAAATATGAAGTATTTGAAAGATTCAAAGAATTAAAGGCTCTTGTGGATAATTTGTCTGAAAAGAAGATCAAGACCTTGGGATCTGACAATGGAGGAGAATTCACTTCAAATGAATTCAAATATTTCTACAAATAATCTAGGATTAATAAGGAGCTCACCACACCCTATAATCCTCAAACAAAATGGAAAAGCAAAAAGATAGAATAGAACCATCATGGAAGCTGTGAAATCCATGATTCATGATCAAGACCTACCCATGCACCTATGGGATGAAGAAACTAGAACCAAAGTGTATGTTCAGAACAAAATCTCCCATAGTTCCCTTGGGAACAAAACCCCATAAGAAATGTTTACCATAGATAATCTTGAAGTTATCCAATTGAATATCTTTGGCTTCCCTATATTTATACATGTTCCAAAGGAGAAAATATCAAAATTGGACCCTTCCGAAAATAAGGGAATATTTGTTGGATACAATGATCAGTTAAGAGCTTATAAAGTGTACATTCTAGGTTATTGCCAGATCCAGATCAGTAGAGATGTTATATTTGATGAAGATGCATCCTTCAGAAAGTTTAGAAAGAACCATGTAGATGAATATCAATAAGAAGAACATGATTCCACCAAAGTTGAAGAAACCTGTAAAATACCAGTCTGAAATGTTGAAGAAGAATAGTTAGCTTAATACCATGGCATGACAAAGCCTGAAAGGCCTATGGAGGCACCTCAGGAAATGATTTCACAAAAGAGAATACCATATTGGGATCAAGATGTTATCCAAGGTACAGAAAAATATGGAGCTCAAGAAGGAGGTAAACTATCAAGGACCTATTCTAGCTATGCGGCCTTGATGTGTAATCTTGTTGATTTAGAACCCACCTTGAAGAAGCTAAAAAGAAGAAGGAATGGATGGATGCAGTGATCTAAGAATACCAATATATCATAAATAATGATGTTTGGGATGTAGTACCAATACTAAGGGAGAAGTCGGTTGTTTCTTCAAAGTGGATATTCAAGACAAAAAAATTAGCAGACAAAAATATTGAGAAGTACAATGTAAGATTCATATCCCGAGGATTTTCACAGAAAAAAGAAATTTATTATGAAGAGACCTTTGCACCAGTAGAAATATAGACCTCAATAAGAATTATCATTTCCTTGGTAGCCAAAATGAAATGGAATCTAGATGACATTCTTAAATGGAGTAATATAAGAAGAAGTATACATTGAGAAACCTCCACATGTTGAAACCCGTGACAGAAACTCACATGTATGTAGATTGAAGAGAACACTATATGGATTAAAGCAAGCATCTAGAGCATGGAATCGAAGAATTAATGGATTTATGATGAGCTTGGGATTTACCAAGAGTAAAGAAGACTCCAACCTTTACTATAAGGTTGTCGATGAAGGTATTATGATTATGTTGCTATATGTTGATGATCTATTCCTCACAGGTGAAGAACAGTTTATTAATGAATGTAAGAAGAAGCTTGTTGTTGAATTAAAAATGAAATATCTTAGTATGATACATTATTTTCTTAATCTTGAAGTGTGGCAGTTCCCAGACGAGGTATTCCTAAATCAAGGAAAATATGTTGTTGAGATACTAAAGAGATTTGGGATGCTAGATTGCAAATCTATGAACACTCCAATGGTGACCAACTTGAAGCTATTGAATGATGATTCCTCAGATACAATGGATGTTACATTGTACCAGCAGATTATTGGCTCACTAATGTATTTAACAAATACAAGACTAGATATATGTTTTGTTGTAAACACATTGAGTCAGTATATGGTGGAGCCTCAAGATGTTCACCTGGTCACAGCAAAACATGTGATGAGGTACCTTAAGGGTACATTGGATTGTGGAATCAAATATGCAGCATATGGTGAGATTAGAATACATGGTTATATAGATTCAGATTGGGCTGGGAGCACCGATGAAAAAAAGAGTACCTTAGGATGTTGATTCAGTTTGGGCTCAAGTGTGATCTCATGGCTTAGTAGAAAGCATAGTTGTGTTTCTCTCAATACAACAGAGGCTAAATACATCGCCGCATGTTCAACCTGTACCAAATAAATTTGGCTCCGCAAGTTGTTGACATGATTGTTTGATACATAGATGGATGTGACTGATATCTACTGTGATAATCAAAGTTGCATCAAGCTAATAAAGAGCTTGGTGTTTCATGACAAGTCAAAACACATAGAGATAAAGTTTTATTATATTCGATACATGGTGCAGAAGGGAGCTATACATATCCAATATGTTCCTACAGAGGAACAAGTAGCCGATGTATTGACTAAGACTCTGTCTCGTGTAAAGTTTGAATACTTTAGTGACAATCTTGGTGTAGTCCGAAAGGACCTCCCTTGAAAGAGGTAGTGATGATGATGATGATGATGATGATGATGATGTAGGTTTCATGTTGCAATGGTGTGGTAACTAAGTCTAGGTATGGTATGTATGGCTTGACTTGTTTGGATTGAAAGGGTTAGTAATCTAGATGAGGCCTGCTTGGTCTTAGGGGGATTAGTATGTCTGGATAGGTTTGTTTGGACCTAAAGAATTAGTAATCCAGACAATGCTTGTTTGGTCCACAAGAATATCCATTTGTATGGGTAGGTTTGTTTGGATCGAAAGGGTTAGTAATCCAAACAATTCCCAATGGATCTATCGGAGTACCCACCATGATGATGGTTCATATGTCCTAAGGGTATGATGAAGTGGTACCAACACTCTGTATTGATGATGATGTTGTCCCAACACTATGTTCTAATGATGATGATGATGTTGATCCATCATTTCTATGTTGACGATGATGATGTTGCTCCATCCTTTCTATGTTGTTGATGATGATGATGTTGCTCCAATATTTTTATGTTGATGATATGATGTTGTATCAACATTCTATGTTGATGATGATGATTTTGTTCCAACATCTCCATGCTAATGATGTGGATGATGATCTAGCACTTGTTTATTAATGATGTTTTTTTAGCACTAACATACTAATGATGTTGTTGGTGTTCTAGTATCTACATATTGATGATTTTACAGGTGATGTCGTTTCAGTATTCACACACCGATGTTGCAGATGATGATGTTGTTCCTGTAATCACATACTAATGATGATGCTCATGTTGATGTTGATGATGATGATGAATCATACTTATGATGGTGATGATCTGTAATGATGATGTCCCGATGATGTTATGTGATGATGATGATCCACAATGATGATGTTCTGTGATGATGATAATCCATGAGGATGATGTTTTGTGATGATGATGTTTCGTGATGATGATGTTTCATGATGATAATGTTCTATGATGATGATGTTCCATGATGATGATGATACTCATGATGTTGTTGTTAAAAAAATTCCTATGACATATAGATCCATCAATCAGTTGTACAGTTGTTGTTATTGTTGTTGTTGTTAATGTAGAATACCTTCCTTGTTAAGAGGGAGTGTTGAAATAATGTAACTGGCGAAGACATTATATTGTACTATATATTATATTATTGTTGTCCCTCCCTTCTAGAGATGTTGTTCCTCGAATTAGGGATGTTATTGATGTAATTGGTCATGAATAGTCTTGAGGTAAAACCTACATTGTAAGTCGGGTCAATAGTACCCACAAAAGAATTACTAAAATGTATTTTGTGTCTCCCAAGGCAAATCAACCCTGTAGGAGAGGTGAAGTTGGACCTATTGGATTATTACACTTCCTAGATAATGTATATAAATAGATGAGGCACTCTCCTCATTTGGACACACTAACGACTTAAGGAAGTTTGTTAGAGAGAGAAAGAGGAGTCCATCTAAAGGAGAAGAAGTAGTCTATCTTAGTATTTTGGTCTTACACTGTACTTTGTTAGATTCTATATCGAGGAAGTTTTGCTGGATTTTCTTCCCCATGAGGGTTTATTAGGATAAATATTTGTTTCTTCTTTTCCTTATTGTGCTTGTCATTCTCTCAATGATATTCTTCTTATTGGGCATAAAACTCTTAAAAATCTAATACACCGGTCAATCCACATTCCCATCAACCATACATCGAGCCTCGACCACCAATTGAACTGCATTCCATCAACCACAAAATGATCCACATTATGTTTACCATGACCATGACTCTGTCCACTCCATAATTAACTACATTGATCCAACCATCCACGACTTCTGATAACTTCAACTACTTGAACCAAAAATCTCTCCGATTAGAATTGAACCTTGTGAAGCATTCCATGCAACCTCAAACTAGAGCATGAATACCATCATTCACTTCTTACAATCATTGATTCCATGCCATATCCCAATGGTAAAAAACACAACACAAACAAAAAATACACATTTTTTTTTCTTGGGGGCTCTTGCCCCTGAACCCTCACAAACATTTAATCTAGGGGGTTGCACCACCCCCCCTAGAACCCCCTCTTCTCAATCTATCCATTTATTCATTGATATCCCACTATCCTGAGGGTACCCAGAAACAACAAGCTCCAATTTGTTAGCAATCAGATATATATACCCACATTCCATATTTCTTCAGCATACCTTAGATCTAGTATTATGTTTCTTATCGAACCGATCCATCATGCCAATGGATTTGACCACACTGATTCACAATCCACTATGAAAATCTAGGCTCCTAATAAATCTTCTTCAACCGATATCATTACAACAGCTCCATCTACACTCTACCATGTGGATCTAGGAAACCATATCTTGATCAGATCGATCTCCTTGGAGAGTTAGAATCTACTAAGCTTTGATACCAAGTATTGGTTCCATGGACATAATAATATTATTAGCAAAACATAAACATTTAAATAGTAAAGAAAACGATAACATGAACATACACATCATGGATATCATTGTTTATCCTAGAAAACCCTTGTAACAAAATTCAACATAAGATATATTCATTATTCCCTTGGCTTAAAACCATCCAAGACAAATCGACCGTGGATTTACTTTCCATGACCATTGTTGACCATAAATTGGGGTTCTTGATATTCAACCTCATCTTACAATGGAGTTCGACTAGCCTTTTTATTTGCTTACATCACATGAATACCATCGGCAGGTCTCCTAGTACAATGGGAAGACCTCCCAATACCATGGGTCCATAACAATAATGATCAAATTCAATTAATTTTCTCTATAACCGAGTCAAAATTAACCTAATAAAATGAGACTAAAACATACAAGCTACAAAGGTGCTTTCTTTATTGTACCAACTTATTGAATTTAACTAGGGAGATATCAAATGTAGAAGAAATCCAACATTTATAAATATTATGATTACTAGGAATGAAATGTATGTGAACCTAACTAAGTATAGATAAATACACAACTATAGACAACATCCCAATAATAACATAAAAGAATAAGGAATGGTGTTACCCAATTTAGTGCTCCATAAGCATATGTCAAGATATTTTCAACAAAGAAGAGATAAAATTAAACTCTAGAATATATACTTATCCATAAGTTTCTTTACTAATCCATCCCAATAGCTCCAATAAAAATTTGGAAAAAAAGAGTCAGAAGGGTTTCAATACCCAAATATTCAACCACCATTACAAATAGAGGAGCCTTGCTTTTATAGAGTTATAGGCTTACAACCTCCACGATAAAATAATAATATATATGCTAAAAAGTCCTAGATCTAATCTAGGAATGCATAATTTAACAATATCCATCTAACTAACTAACTAGATAAGCAAAAAAATGATAAAATATGTAACACCCCGATTTTGACCCCATTTGCATTAAATGTATATGATGTATATATTGTAATTAATCGTGGTGTGGAGCTAAAGGCAAAAGCCCCACCATCGATTTGGTTGTGTTATGTTCGGCGATCGAAATCGTTGCCGATGGTATATCGTGATATACGACACACATTAGTTTCGGCATCATGTAAATATGCACTTTAATTAAAATGAACCCCAACCAGCTATGTCAATGCAAACATGATGAAAAGGGCATGATTTTCCTAAGGATAAGGAGGGGGAATGATTAAACTTTGAACCTATGGGGAAAATCCATGTGCCAGCTGTTAAACCCTTTTGACTTGCTCACCTTCCCTTGTCTTATCCAACTACCACCATTAAAAAGTTATGCTGTTAGTTGGGGCAGTTATGGGTGGGGAGTGGAGTGTGGCAGGACTGTCGGTCCTTGCCCACACGCACACTCCACCAGCAAATCAAACCTCACATTGGGCAGAGGAAGAAAACTCTCCATTTTTCCACTCTCTCCATGACGGTGCTGAAAAAAACCGCTCCCGCACTCCCACTCGCCATTCTCCATTGTCTTGCTCATTCTCACACACAGGATTCTTCCTGGTTTTTACTCACGCAGCGAGCTGGGAGCCGTGTTCTGTCACCCATGATTTCCCTGTGAAGGGCCATTCACGTTTTTCTGCTATGTGTATGTTTTCCTTACCGATTTGTGGCCTCTGTATATGTTTTTTCCCTGCCCAGCTGAGAACCTGGCTTTCCTCTTCCATCTTCGGACTGTGTAATTTTCCCCGGTGGTTTCATTGTTAAGAACGAGCTATTGTCTCCCCACGTTGATGGTTGTGTCGGTTTTTATGTTTTTGGCTACTGTAGGTTGTTTAGGAGGCGTTTTGGCCACGATAGGGCCAAGAATGACTCAGGAAATTGTTTTCCCTATCCAAGCCGTGAATCGCTTGTCTAACTACGTGTATGCAGTGGTTGGTCTTCAAACTATGTTGGGAGTAGGGATGAGGGCTTGGTTTGCTTGATAAACCTGGTGTGTTTGGGAACCACACAGACAGAGCTAGAGGGTTGACTTTCTTCTCCACAACCCCTGAATAGCACTGGAAGGGAAGTCAGGGCCCAAGGGACTGTGTAGCAGAGAAGGGGCCGATTCCTTATGTTGGGTGTGTGTGGGTGTCTTAGACGTCAGGCTAGTTCTAGTGTAGGTGTTCCTAGCTCTGTAATGAGCTCACCAACTTAGCATTTGGCCTTTCCTAGCTCCTTGATGGCCTAATAAACCCAACTGTGTTGGCTTGGCTGTCTTTTGTGTATCCTTGGCTATGTGTAAGCCTGCTTGTTCCTTATTACTTGGGGAATCATGCCCAGCTCGGGGGTGGCAGCGTTGCTGAGAGATTAAGGAGCACGCTAGCCTATGGTTGGGTGGAATATTGCAACGACGTAGCTGGTTGCGGGACGAGTTCTTTATAAGAAGATAAGTAATCTTGTCTATTTTACATCTGCAATCATACTTACTATTAATAAATTATGATGAACATGTTGAATGAATGAATGTATGGTTGCTTCCGTTGTGTATGATAAATAATTATGTATTTGTGCATGTTCTACTTCAATGCATTTTATTCAATTTTTAGGTATGTTCATGTTCATGGGGCTCTTAGCCCAGATGTTTAATGTTATGGTAGCGTCATCTTCGTCGGTCGGAGGGTTGGGGACGTTACATTGTGGTATCAGAGTTATGGTTGCAGCACGGGCTTGAATGGGCCATGACAGATTAGAGCAGAGGCAGGTTTCCTTCTACCCAGCAGCAATCAGGAATTATGGCAGGAAAACTCAGAAAATTTTCTAAGTGCCAGAACTATCGGCCCATCGGAAGACTTAGTGACAATATCTTCCGATGCAGCGGGAACTTAGTGGGAAGGCCACCCAACGGACGGTAACCGGAAAAACTTTGAAAATTTTTAGTTGAATGAGTTACCGCCATTGGGGATGGTTAGACCACTATGCTTCCGACACATAGAGCCTGCGACCGCCAACGCCAGGAAATTTTGGAAAATTTGCCTAAGTGTTAAAAATCATCGACGATCGGCGCCACTATGATGAAGCAATCACCAAAACGTCGACAGAGATTAGCAAATGATGTGTCTGCCATTGCGGATGGCTAGAGGACTATCCCTCCAACGGATAGATCCTCCGACCATCGATGCCGTGGAGAAAAGACGTTCCGGTAGTGAATTTTTTTTTGTTTGAAAATATTAGTGGTATTCATCGCCAGCGGAAGGAATTAGTTGAATGGATTTCCGCCATTGCGGGTGACTATGTGAATCCTTAGTCAATATTGAACTCAAATATCTTGAAGCCTCTTGGTCAAAGCACAATACTTAGTCGACCAGTTGGTCCTGTTGATTATTTGATGGACCACTTTATCATCAACCATACATCGAGTCATCGAACATCGTGTTGAAATAACGTAACTACGGAAGATATTATATTGTACTTTATAATATAATATTGTTGTCCCTTCCTTTCAGAGATGTTGTTCCTATGATTAGGGATGTTATTGATGTAATTGGTCATGAAGAGTCTTGAGGAAAAACCTCCATTGTAAGTCAGATCAATAGTACCCACAAAAGAATTACTAAAATGTATTTTTGTATCTCCCAAAGAAATTCAGCCTTGTTGGAGAGGTGAAGTCGGCCCTGTTGGGTTATTAGACTTCCTAGCTTGTGTATATAAATATATGAGGCGTCCTCCTCATTTGGACACACTCACAACTCAAGCAAGTTCGCTAGAGAGAGAAAGAGGAGTCCATCTGGAGGAGAAGAAACGACATATCTTAGTCTTGTGGTCTTACACTATACTTGGTTGGATTCTATATCGAGGAAGTTTTGTTGGGTTTTCTTCCCCATAAGGGTTTCCTAGGATAAATATTTGTGTCTTCTTTGTCTTGTTGTGCTTGTCATTCTTTCAGCGATCTTCTTCTTATTGGGTATAAAACTCTTAAAAATATAACACGGAATCAAAGCCAACCTGAAAGAAGACATTGTGCAGTAGTTGTTCCAGCAGTACAAGAGGCTAGGTTTTGATATTTCGGATAACTCCGTCGTCAGATCAGACATAAAAGAAGGATAGATCAAATTTCCCTAGGAGGGCGCATCTTTCTGTGGTGACATAATTCACTTCTAAATACTTTCAATTTTTTACCTGTCACTACAATCGAGAGGACCTAGGGCATTATATTTTTCATTTTAGAAGAAATCCAACATTTATAAATATTATGATTACTAGGAATGAAATGTATGTGCACCTAACTAAGTATAGATAAATACACAACTATAGACAACATCCCAATAATAACATAAAAGAATAAGGAATGGTGTTACCCAATTTAGTGCTCCATAAGCATATGTCAAGATATTTTCAACAAAGAAGAGATAAAATTAAACTCTAGAATATATACTTATCCATAAGTTTCTTTACTAATCCATCCCAATAGCTCCAATAAAAATTTGGAAAAAAAGAGTCAGAAGGGTTTCAATACCCAAATATTCAACCACCATTACAAATAGAGGAGCCTTGCTTTTATAGAGTTATAGGCTTACAACCTCCACGATAAAATAATAATATATATGCTAAAAAGTCCTAGATCTAATCTAGGAATGCATAATTTAACAATATCCATCTAACTAACTAACTAGATAAGCAAAAAAATGAAAATATGTAACACCCCGATTTTGACCCCATTTGCATTAAATGTATATGATGTATATATTGTAATTAATCGTGGTGTGGAGCTAAAGGCAAAGGCCCCACCATCGATTTGGTTGTGTTATGTTCGGCGATTGAAATCGTTGCCGATGGTATATCGTGATATACGACACACATTAGTTTTGGCATCATGTAAATATGCACTTTAATTAAAATGAACCCCAACCAGCTATGTCAATGCAAACATGATGAAAAGGGCATGATTTTCCTAAGGATAAGGAGGGGGAATGATTAAACTTTGAACCTATGGGGAAAATCCATGTTCCAATTGTTAAACCCTTTTGACTTGCTCACCTTCCCTTGTCTTATCCAACTACCACCATTAAAAAGTTCTGCTGTTAGTTGGGGCAGTTATGGGTGGGGAGTGGAGTGTGGTAGGACTGTCAGTCCTTGCCCACACGCACACTCCACCAGCAAATCAAACCTCACATTGGGCAGAGGAAGCAAACTCTCCATTTTTCCACTCTCTCCACGACGGTGCTGAAAAAAACCGCTCCCGCACTCCCACTCGCCATTCTCCATTGTCTTGCTCATTCTCACACACAGGATTCTTCCTGGTTTTTACTCACGCAGCGAGCTGGGAGCCGTGTTCTGTGACCCATGATTTCCCTGTGAAGGGCCATTCACATTTTTCTGCTATGTGTATGTTTTCCTTATCGATTTGTGGCCTGTGTATATGTTTTTTCCCTGCCCAGCTGAGAACCTGGCTTTCCTCTTCCATCTTCGGACTGTGTAATTTTCCCCGGTGGTTTCATTGTTAAGAACGAGCTATTGTCTCCCCACGTTGATGGTTGTGTTGGTTTTTATGTTTTGGGCTACTGTAGGTTGTTTAGGAGGCGTTTTGGCCACGATAGGGCCAAGAATGACTCACGAGATTTTTTTCCCTATCCAAGCCGTGAATCGCTTGTCTAACTACGTGTATGCAGTGGTTGGTCTTCAAACTATGTTGGGAGTAGGGATGAGGGCTTGGTTTGCTTGATAAACCTGGTGTGTTTGGGAACCACACAGACAGAGCTAGAGGGTTGACTTTCTTCTCCACAACCCCTGAATAGCACTGGAAGGGAAGTCAGGGCCCGAGGGACTCTGTAGCAGAGAAGGGGCCGATTCCTTGTGTTGGGTGTGTGTGGGTGTCTTAGACGTCAGGCTAGTTCTAGTGTAGGTGTTCCTAGCTCCGTAATGAGCTCACCAACTTATCATTTGGCCTTTCCTAGCTCCTTGATGGCCTAATAAACCCAACTGTGTTGGCTTGGATGTATTTTGTGTATCCTTGGCTATGTGTAAGCCTGCTTGTTCCTTATTCCTTGGGGAATCATGCCCAGCTCGGGGGTGGCAGCGTTGCTGAGAGATTAAGGATCACGCTAGCCTATGGTTGGGTGGAATGTTGCAGCGACATAGCTGGTTGCGGGACGAGTTCTTTATAAGAAGATAAGTAATCTTGTCTATTTTACATCTGCAATCATACTTACTATTAATAAATTATGATGAACATGTTGAATGAATGAATGTATGGTTGCTTCCGTTGTGTATGATAAATAATTGTGTATTTGTGCATGTTCTACTTCAATGCATTTTATTCAATTTTTAGGTATGTTCATGTTCATGGGGCTCTTAGCCCGGATGTTTAATGTTATGGTAGCGTCCTCTTCGTCGGTCGGAGGGTTGGGGACGTTACATTGTGGTATCAAAGCTCTGGTTGCAGCATGGGCCTGAATGGGCCATGACAGATTAGAGCAGAGGCAGGTTTCCTTCTACCCAGCAGCAATCAGGAATTATGGCAGGAAAACTCAGAAAATTTTCTAAGCGCGAGAACTATCAGCCCATCGGAAGACTCAGTGACAATATCTTCCGATGTAGCGGGAACTTAGTGGGAAGACCACCCAACGGACGGTAACCGGAAAAAAATTGAAAATTTTTAGTTCAATGAGTTGCCGCCATTGGGGATGGTTAGACCACTATGCTTCCGACACATAGAGCCTGCGACTGCCAACGCCGGGAAATTTTGGAAAATTTGCCTAAGTGTTAAAAATCATCGACGATCGGCGCGACTATGATGAAGCAATCACCAAAACGTAGACAGAGATTAGCAAATGATGTGTCTGCCATTGCGGATGGCTAGAGGACTATCCCTCCAACGGATAGATCCTCCGACCATCGATGCCGTGGAGAAAATACGTTCCGGTAGTGAATTTTTTTTTTGTTTGAAAATATTAGTGGTATTCATCGCCAGCGGAAGGAATTAGTTGAATGGATTGCCGCCGTTGCGGGTGACTAGAGAACTAATCATCCGACATAGCAGTTACTAGTCGTTTCGACAACCGATGCGGCGGAAGAAAGTGAAGGTTTTGCTAGCCGATGCCAAGGTGTTTCAGTCGCCGATCAGAAGCCTAGTCAGGTTGCCGCGGAGATCATAGTGAGATTTCTTTCCGCTGTTGAGGCTGCTCAAGCAACTGTGCGCTTGATGAACAGTTGATTCGCTCGTCGGTACAGATCGGGAGTTTAGTTGTTTCGCCGCCGAAACCCCGGAAGGAGAACAAGCAATAGACCGTCGATGAAGTCATAGACACCTTCAAGGGCAGTATTCCAGGTGGTACAGTTTGGTAAGTAAGTGGTGGTTCAATTATGAGAACCCATGACAGTTATGATGCTCGGGATTCTTACGAGTGTGTGCGAGATTCCATGGGAGACAATGTCCGTAATGGACATGGTGACATAGAATCTAATGGAAGGAGATTCCAAGAGACACCATCAAATGTTGCAGCCACCATGAGAAGCTTAATTAAAGCCCAGGAAGAGCAACACCAGTTGAATGCTGCCATGTTGCAGAGTTTGATAGACTTGCAGAGAAAGATAGACTCTGGACAGGGTACAGCAAGACCAGAAGGCAGTAAGAGCAGCACTAGGAGAAGGAGAAGGACTTCTAGTGGGTCATCTGACTCTAAAGAATCCAGCGGGGATTCAAGCTCTTCTTCTCATAAAAGAAAGAGAAAGAGACACCATAGGGATCACTGTCGAGATGAATTTAAGAAGGCTAAACCTCCTACATTTGATGGTGAGGTAAAGACTGGACAAGAGGCCGAATCTTGGCTTCTTGGGATAAAGAAGTATTTTCAAGTTCAGGAGTATTCAGGAAACATGAAGGCAAGAGTTGCCATATTCAATTTGAATGGAAGAGCATCCATTTGGTGGGAACACTTCAAGCAAGTGAAGAGGATCAGTGAAAGGACTTAAGTGGAAACAGTTCAAGAAGTACTTCAAGAAGAAATACCTCTCTGACAGGTATTATGATGACAAGATTAAGGAGTTCCATGAGCTGAGATTGGGACAGCAGACCATGGAAGAGTATGTGAATAAGTTTTTGGAGCTGTTGAGGTATGTTAGATACATCAGAGATGAAAAAGTGAAGGTCCAGCATTTTCTGAGTGGATTACCTCAGTCTTACAAAGATAGAATTGAGTTTTATGAACATAGAACTCTTGAATAAGCAATAAGGAAGGCTAAGTATTGCTATGAGCAAAGCAAAGGTAAACCTGATTACCATAAGGCATGGAAGGACAAGAAGAATGAGAAGTTTGACCAGAGGAAGAAAGGTTTCAAGCCTTCTAACTTCAGGAATCAGTAGAAGCAGCCATCCCAAGCTACGAGTAAGCCAGTCAGAGTGATAGGAGAAAAACCTAAGGATCCGCAACAGAATAGAGGGCCACTTCAATGTTGGAAATGTGGAGGACCCCACATGCGTAGAAATTGCCCACTCAGGAATGAGAGTGCAAGGCCAACTTACAACATTCAAGAAGTAGAAAAAGTGGGTCAAGTAGCAAGGGCAGTCCCTAGGATCTATGCAGCACTGGAAGACCGCTAGGCATATCACCAGTCAACGGTGGTTGAAGTTGCAGGTAAGATTGTTGAGCAATCCGTTTCTATTTTGATTGACCCTGGTTCTACTCACAGTTACATTACTCCTAGAGTAGTGGAGATTTGTGCTTTTAAGAAGGTAAAGCATAGAAAATATTGGTTAGTTCAGCTAGCCACTGGAACTAAGAGAAATGTTAGTGAAGTGGTAGAGAAATGTCCATTGGTCATGAATGGATTGGTCACGTGTGTAGATATGAATGTTCTACCGCTTGGTTCCTATGATGTTCTCATTGGAATGGATTGGTTGGAAGCTCATAGAGTGAAGCTTGACTGTTATAATAATACTTTCGAATGCATGGATGAAGAAGGGAACCCAGTAGTTGTGAAAGGCATTCCAAAGGTGATTTCAGTAAGGTAGATTTCAGCAATGCAGTTGAAGAAGTTCTGTAGGAAAGGTTGTCAGTTGTATCCAGCTCATATTTTGGAGGCAATAGGGGATGAAACTCCTAGGTTGGAAGACTATCAGGTGTTACAGGAATTCATGGATGTGTTTCCTGATGAGATTCCAGGACTTCCTCCAAAGAGGGACATTGATTTCACAATTGAACTTGTCCCAGGAGCAGCACCAGTGTCCAAGACACCCTACAGGATGAGTACACCAGAGATGCTAGAACTGAAGATGCAACTGCAGGAGTCGTTGGAAAAGAAGTATATCCAGCTGAGTGTGTCTCCGTGGGGAGCACCAGTTCTATTTGTAAAGAAGAAAGATGGTACACTCAGGTTGTGTATTGATTACAGACAGTTGAACAAGGTTACTGTGAAGAATAAATACCCTTTTCCTAGGATTGATGACCTCTTTGATCAAATGAGAGGAGCAAAGGTATTTTCCAAGATTGACTTGAGGTCTGGTTACCATTAGGTACTGAGAATAAAGGATGAAGACATTCATAAGACAACCTTCAGGACAAGGTATGGACATTATGAGTTTACAGTGGTACCCTTTGGTCTCACAAATGCACCAGCTACATTTATGTGCCTTATGAATAGTGTCTTCAACAGATATTTGGACAAGTTTGTTCTGGTTTTCCTTGATGACATTCTTGTTTATTCTAAGAATGAGGAGGAACATGAAGAGAATTTGAAATTGACATTGCAATTGCTTAGGGAGCATCAACTGTATGCAAAACTGAGCAAGTGTGACTTCTATAGAGATAGAATTCAGTATTTGGGTCACATTATCTCAGAGGAGGGTATATCTGTGGACCCTGAAAAGATTGAAGCCATTATGAATTGGCCTACTCCAAGGAATGTGACAGATGTAAGATCTTTTATGGGACTTGCAGGATACTACAAGAGATTCATTGAAGGATTCTCTAGAGTTGCACATGCCATCACTTCTTTGCAAAAGAAGGGGATAAAGTTCGAATGGACATCGAGGTGTGAAGAAAGTTTCCAGCGGTTGAAGAATCTTCTCACCAGTGCACCCATATTGAAAGTTACAGACCCAGAGAAATATTTTGTGGTGTGTACCGATGCATGCGGACAAGGGCTTGGAGGAGTCCTTATGCAAGACAACCACATGATATGTTATGAGTCGAGAAAGCTGAACTAGCATGAGAAGAACTATCCACTCATGATCTAGAGCTTGCAACCATAGTACATGCTCTCAAGATGTGGAGGCATCACTTGATGGGTAAAATATTTGAGCTGAGGACAGACCATTGTGGCCTGAAGTATCTGTTTGATCAACCTACTCTGAATGCTAGGAAAGTAAGATGGCTGGAGTTTTTATGTGAGTTTGATTTTGAAATCAAGCACATAAAGGGAAAAGAAAATAAGGTAGCTGATGCACTCAGCAGGAAGGTGCAGGAAATGCATGTGGCATCTCTTAGTATTTGCCAATCAGATTTGAGGTAGCAGATTGTTAATCATGTTGCTGGAGATGAATTGTATGAGCTAGTAATAGACAGATTGCAGCAGCAAAGTCTTGAGAAGAGGTATGAGGGATATAAATTGGAAGAAGATGGACTTCTTACTTATAAAGGAAAAAGTTATAATCCGAATGTAGCAAAGTTGAGGAGAGTTGTTATGGATGAAATCCATGAAGATCCATATTCTGGTCACCCAGGATACCAAAATACAATTGCTACAGCTAGAAAGCAGTACTTTTGGCCTGGAATGAAAAAGGATATGGCTGAATACATTTCAAGGTGCATGAAATGTCAGCAGGTAAAGTTTGAGCATCAATACCCAGCAAGTTTGTTGCAGCCTTTGCCAGTTTCAGAATGCAAATGGGAAGTTATTTCCATGGATTTTATTATAGGATTGCCGATGACTTGGAGACAACATGATTCCATCATGGTTGTGGTAGACAAGTTGACAAAGGAAACACATTTTATATCGGTTAAGTCTACTCATAAGACTGATGACATAGCAAAGATATTCATGAAGGAGATTTTCAAATTGCATGGATTGCCTAAGGCAATAGTCTCTGACAGAGATGTCAAGTTCACTTCCAATTTTTGGAAGGGGTTGTTTGCAGATTTGGGAACAAAGCTAAACTTCAGCACTGCATACCATCCTCAGACAGATGGGCAGACTGAGAGAGTTAATTAGGTGCTCGAGGACATGCTTCGCATGTACGTGATGGACAAACCAACCAAGTGGGAAGATTACTTACACTTGGTAGAGTTTGCTTACAACAATGGACAACAGGCATCCTTGGGGATGAGTCCGTATGAAGCTTTGTATGGAAGAAGGTGTAGGACACCAGTGACTTGGGATAACCCAGTGAACAGGGTTGTGCTTGGGCCAGAATTGCTCAAGGAAATGGAGCAAGAGGTTGTAAAGATTAGGAAAAATCTGAAAGCAACACAGGACGGACAGAAAAGCTATGTAGATAAGCATAGGGTGAACAGGGAGTTCAGTTTTGGGGATCATGTTTACCTCAGAGTGAGGGCAAAGAAGAGTTCCTTGAAGCTTGGAAGTTGTGCCAAGCTGTCACCAAGATATTGTGGGCCGTTTGAAGTGCTTGAAAGAATAGGGCCAGTTGCATATAAACTTGCATTGCCTGCTAGCACTAGAGCTCATAATGTTTTTCATGTTTCTTTGCTTAAGATATATGTACATGATCCTAACCATGTGATATATTGGGATGTGATTCAGGTGGAACCCGAGGGAGAGTTCCAAATTGAGCCAATGCGCATCCTCGACAGGAAGGTCACAATGCTTCGGAACCGGGCCATAGGTCAGGTAAAGGTGCAATGGGAGCACTACGGACCTGAAGAGGCTACGTGGGAGCTGGAGGATGCCATGCGATTGGCACATCCATTTTTGTTCAATTCTGCGAAACACTGAGGTGGTACCAGTGTAGCATTTTGTTCAAATTTTGTAAAGCACTGAGGACAGTGCTATTGAAGGGGGAGGGGAATGTAACACCCCGGTTTTGAACCATTTGCATTAAATGTATATGATGTATATATTGTAATCAATCGTGGTGCGGAGCTAAAGGCAAAAGCCCCACCATATATTTGGTTGTGTTATGTTCAGCGATTGAAATTGTTTCCTATGGTATATCGTGATATACGACACACATTAGTTTCAGAATCATGTAAATATGCACTTTAATTAAAATGAACCCCAAACAGCTATATCAATGCAACCATGATGAAAATGGCATGATTTTCCTAAGGATAAGGAGGGGGAATTATTAAACTTTGAACCTATGGGGAAAATCCATGTGTCAGCTGTTAAACCCTTTTGACTTGCTCACCTTCCCTTGTCTTATCCAACTACCACCATTAAAAAGTTCTGCTATTAGTTGTGGCAGTTATGGCTGGGGAGTGGAGTGTGGCAGGACTGTCAGTCCTTGCCCACATGCACACTCCACCAGCAAATAAAACCTCACGTTGGGCAGAGGAAGCAAACTCTCCATTATTCCACTCTCTCCACGACGGTGCTAAAAAAAAACGCTCCCGCACTCCCACTCGCCATTCTCCATTGTCTTGCTCATTCTCACGCACATGATTCTTCCAGGTTTTTACTCACACAGTGAGCAGGGAGCCGTGTTCTGTCACCCACGATTTCCCTGTGAAGGGCCATTAACATTTTTCTACTGTGTGTATGTTTTCCTTACCGATTTGTGGCCTGTGTATATGTTTTTCCCCTGCCCAACTGAGAACCTGGATTTCCTCTTCCATCTTCGGACTGTGTAATTTTCCTCGATGGTTTCATTGTTAAGAATGAGCTGTTGTTTCCCCACATTGATGGTTGTGTCGGTTTTTACGTCTTGGGCTGCTGTAGGTTGTTTAGGAGGTGTTTTGGCCACGATAGGGCCAAGAATGACTCAGGAAATTGTTTTCCCTATCCAAGCCATGAATCGCTTGTCTGAATGCGTGTATGCAGTGGTTGGTCTTCAAACTGTGTTGGGAGTAGGGATGAGGGATTGGTTTGCTTGATGAACTTGGTGTGTTTGGGAACCACACAGACAGAGCTAGAGGGCCGAATTTCTTCTCCACAACCTTTGAATAGCACTGGAAGGGAATTCAGGGCCCGAGGGACTGTGTAGCAGAGAAGGGGTTGATTCCTTGTGTTGGGTGTTTGTGGGTGTCTTAGAAGTCAGGCTAGTTCTGGTGTAGGTGTTCCTAGCTCCGTAATGAGTTCACCAGCTTATCATTTTGCCTTTCCCAGCTCCTTGATGGCCTGATAAACCCAACTGTGTTGGCTTGGCTGTGTTTTGTGTATCCATGGCTATGCGTAAGCCTGCTTGTTCCTTATTCCTTAGGGAATCATGCCCAGCTTGGGGGTGGCATCGCTGCTGAGAGATTAAGGAGCACGCTGGCCTATGGTTGCGTGGAACGTTGCAGTGACGTAGATGGTTGCGGGATGAGCTCTTTATAAGAAGATAAGTAATCTTATCTATTTTACATTTGCAATCATACTTACTGTTAATAAATTATGATGAACATGTTGAATGAATGAATGTATGGTTGCTTCCACTGTGTATGATAAATAATTATGTATCTATGCATGTTCTACTTCAATGCATTTTATTCAATTTTTACGTATGTTCATGTTCATGGGGCTCTTAGCCCGGATGTTTAATGTTATGGTAGCGTCCTCTTCGCTGGTCAAAGGGTCAGGGACGTTACAAAATATTAATGGCTAGGACACATGTACAAATATCAAATAATGATAACTCATCAAGCCGGGATGCACCCTTAAGGTGGGAAAAAGTACCAATTCATAACTCCAACATTATATAAGGAAAATCACTCCACTAACTAATCCTTCAAGCAATGTGCAAACATCCTCCCCAAGTGGCACATGTGGGAAACCGGATATGGACATGCCTTCAAAAAGTGGAAGACCAAGTAAAAGCTCCAAAAACCTCCTCAATCCACTCCAAGAGATGTCACTCCACAAGAATATATCAATAAATGTGCAATGTAACCGACTCAACCCACATGTGTGGCTTCCAAGGCTAAGTAATCCCATCAAATACCATGAAAAGTGTGCAATGCATGCTCCATACAGAACATGTATACCTTTGAAAGGTGGAATGTGGGGGATCCAATATAAAAAATCCCCATCAATAAAGTGAATACCAAGTATACATCCTTAAAACATGACATGCATGGCTTCTCCATAAGTGGGTGCACTCATCAAGAACCTCAAGTTGTGGTATCCAAAATATAACCAACGTCTAAAATTATCCTCCAAAGGGGACTTGTTTATAACCACCTTCTCCACATGATCCAAGGTGTAAAAACTTCTAAATTTGTGTGAAATCACTAGGAACAATGAGGAGTAGTCAACCATCAAGCAACAATCCTCAATCCAGGTGAAAAGTGGTTATAAAACCCAGCTCTAACAAATACCTTGAAGAAGGGGGTGACCCCATCACCAAGCAATAAAATAATAAATAAAATAGGTGAGCACCTCAACATGTGTTCCAATTATTTGAGTGCTCTGTTATGAGCCATAGTCCACATCACAATAATCCCACTACAGTGTGAAAAAATCCAATATGAGCTATGGAACTCATCCAATAGTCCTCCCTCTATCCAAAGGTGGGTCAAAATAGTCATTAAAAGGATTCAATTAACCTAAACATATGTGTAGAAAGGGAATTATTCATCTAAACCATATTCCTTTCCATATTAAATTACATTACATGTCAATTAAACCCCAATTTCTTAGGGTGCTTACACTAGCTAGAAGCCTCCAACCATAAGAAACCACATCAAATACATCAATAATCATGCTAAAACCATGTGAAAATGGGCCAGTCACTAGTCACTCTACAAGTGAGTGACATTCATTAGTATAAAGGGTCCATCCTCATGCAAAATAAACCCATATTCTAGTTAAACCATCCCCTAGACAACCTATACCACATTAACATATAAATCATGTCCCACCACCTAGTTATGTGATGACTAGAACCACATAAGAAAAGGGGACCATGTGGAACACCCCCTCCTAGTAATAAACAATTATAACATCACCATGCTAGGACATACAACATATAAAGGTGATATAAGTCCCAATTCATGATACAACTAATACAAATACTGTGACATCATAGGAAGAGGTACTGCTAACATGCTCTCTCCTAGTGACAAGGCAACACCCCAACATGTCACCACAATATTGAAATGCATCATAATACCCATTGTGATCAACCACTAGAGATCCTTCTAGGCTCTAGGGGCATAAGAAAATAACATTGCACCACCCACTTCAAGGAAAATTTTAGGGGCTAAATTTAGACCATGGCCTATTTTTCAACCTTTTTTCCAAGAAAATATTCACCAAATTTTATTGTTTTTCAAAGATGATTCGCCCAAATTACATGGGATAATGTTTTTTAACTCTCAAAATCACCAAAATTGTCCAAAAACTATATAAAGTCCCTAGAAATTTGAATATTTTATTTTTAAATTGCCAAACATTTTATAGTTGCAAATTTTAGAACTAGTAAGATTCACCAATGTTTCTACACTAAGAAAATTACAGATCCTTAAAATTTCCACTTTCCCTCTTTCCTCTAGATATTGTATACCCACTATGAAGGAAGAGGTTATTTATTCCATAAGTGCAATTCCAAGGAAAGTGTGTGCATCCATAATAAGGCCCTGGATTTGTATATTCATCCATAGTGTCATTGATAAGTGTATGTCTTGTGTAATTGGATCCTAATGAATATCATTGGTGGAACCTCATGCAATATGAGGGGTAATAATAATCAAAAGTGGTTATTTTACAATGTGAAATAATTCAACGATGGGGATCACTTATAGTTACCTGATCGTAACTTGGAATATGGAAGGTTTAAGTTGTTGGAGAGTAAAGACTCCATGCCCTTACTATGTGGGATCTAATCATCATCATGAATTATGTCACCTCCCAAAGGGGAAGTACTCAGAGTATGCATGCTACTGATAGACATGCTCATTTATCCAACTTCCTTATTTGACATATCCTACAAATATATTATGTGCCTCTATCTCAGGACTGATAAGGTAATACAAACCACCTCTACTCAAATTGACATAACAAATCCAATGCGTCTTGGTCATTTACCACACCCATATGTTGGCAAGCTAGTGAGACTTTCTCATGTGTCATAAGCTTACATCAACACACATATCAAATATATTGACAACATATTATTATAGTAAAAAAAATAAATTAATTTTGCAAGTTTTCCTCGATATGCCATACCATTAGACTTCCATCCTAGATAGGCATACACACTTGCTTAATCATTTAGATGATTGGTTTCCTACATCACTAAAATCAATGGAATCATTTTCACCATACACATACATATTTAACATAATCAAAATATCATCATGATATCTATGCTAGTTATATTATGCTTCTAGAGTATTCACATATTAGTTTATTGCAATGATGTAGATGTGCTTCCACAACATTCCAATTTTTGTACATAATCAATCAAGAATTCTTATTTCAATGGTCTATCAAGCTTCATGACCTTTCACATAGGTGAGCATCAAACATCTCCATTCACAAGTCCTACATATATGGAAAAAATACCACAACTCATAGTTGCTCAACATCATTAGTAGTCATTTATCATCATGTCACAACATCATCATCATAAGTTCAAGCCATATAATCCAAGTATCAAGGCCACAATTCATTTATCATCACATAAGCAACCAAATCGACATCAAATTATGCATTCTAATTAACTCCACAAACATGAATAGATATTCCATCTCATCATCAGAGAACAACACACATACCACATGTATATTTACACACATATATATACACATATAAGAAACTTGTAAAATGTCCACAACAATACATAGAATTCATCAATTTCCAAGCCATAAATATAATAAGTCATCATGTTGACCAATGATAGAAATCCTAATCATATACAAAAAAATCCATGCAAAATGTGGCATTACATACTCCCTCTCTCTTTGGACAAGACTTTGACCCAAAGTTGCTATGAAAACCAAAAAATGGACCACAACCCCTTCAAAGAAACTTAATATATTTTTCTCAACACTTTATAGTTTATGCAACATAAATGTGCTCAGAACCCTATAATATAATTTGACCTAGTTCTCTTCTCTTATAGCATCCAATGAATAAAAAATACATAAAAATCACAACTACAAGTACTTCCCATCATTTATGTCAGGAACATAACTATTATTACAGAACTTGTTTACTCATTGTTGTGTATATTCTCTAGGATTAGATATTCTAAACTTGCTCAAATCCATATATAAATGTTATGACATACAACATTTATAGAATATTGTGAAAATATGATTCACAACAAGATCTAGGATCTAAGGGAATCCTCACAACTCAAGAATTTCACAAACTATGCAAAAATAATGAAAAGAGAAAAAATAAGACATAAGAATAGTGCCAATAAGTGAAGTTTCTATTACTTTCCAACATGTAAATATGTATGGAACATCATTATAATACAATAGGTGAAAATTGTTAGCCTTTGGAGGCAAATTGGAGGCATACATGTGGCAGGCTTAGATTGGACCTCAAACCCCCCTAGGTGGACCAATGAGCTCCCAAACCACCCCGAATAGTCACAAATGGCCATGTGAACATGGATGAAGCATGATAGGACATAAATTATGGTATTCTAGGCATCCTAGACTGCATGGGTAAGTGGGAGTGCCTCTAGGCAACAATAAATGGTCCAAAAGAGTTAAAAACACTCAAATACAATGCATGCATGCCTCTGGTCAAACCAATTCCCTGTTTTAAGGAGTGGGAGTGTACCAAGGACTGAAATTTCTTAAATGAGGGTGCATGTGTCTCTTGAATGATCAAATATGGGCGCATGGGTGCATTAATGCGTCCAAAACCCCCAAATACCTTGCTTGACCAACATAACCAAGGTTTGGACCATATGACATAAGTACAAAACAAATGAAAATGTGTCCTAGGTGTATGTGACCCTGGTACTAGGTGGTATGATGCTCTAACAAATATTGATAGTTAAATTACCATTTACTATGAAATCTCAATAAAATCGGAATTATATATATATATACCATTTAATTGAGATTTCCATAAATAGTATTTTCTATATAACAATACTCTATAACTTCTATATATATATATACACACACATACGCACAAAAACTAGTCACAAGACCTTGTCCCAAATGCTTATTAGTCTAGACATAGCCTTTCAAAAAAAATACATTCTATAAAAAGTTATATGTAGAAGTTACTCCCAAGTATATCTCCTACATATTACAGTCATCATTCCTACAATTTTATGATCTCTTGAACAATCCACGGTACTGGTAAAATTTTTTTGTGATACCAAAATGGTAGACCTGAGCAAATCTCAGATTACGTCTTCAAAACATATTATGAAAATAGACCCAAAAGGATAAATAGATATAGCAAGCCAAAATTCACAGAAACCTCAATTAGCTTGTCATCTCAAGGAGGGTCCTTAAAGAAAGATTGTTGTTGACCCATAATCAAACATGTATTTTCTTGTGTAATGTACCTTTATATATATAACCAACATAACTTTCAATAGTTTCTTTTTTTTACAAGCATGTATAACCATGTACATCTAAAATAATTACTAGAAATTAAATAATGTCAAAATAAAATTTGATCCAAATCTTATATATCTAGTATTTTACTTCAATAATATAGTGAAGATTGGGGTGTCAATGAATATTTACATAAAGACATTTTTTTTGAAGGATTTTATATAGAATTAAAATAGGATTTCTAGAAACCATCGTGCTCAATAAGTGCCAAACTAGTGTTTGGTTAAAGAGACTCAATATATTTGTAGATGGGAGCAGTCTCAATATTATCTATAAATATTTGGAATTGAGCCAATAAGAAAGAAGAGAAAAAACCACTTAAACGGCATCTACTTCATTGCATATATATTTAATAATTTGAACATTATAACAAACTGAAACATAAAATACCAAAACTATGTGTACCTTGATTTCTCTTGTGTTGATAAAAAATAGGACATTCTCTCCAAGCTCCACCCTTTACCAATTCCAATGCCTATTGGATGACCTCCCTACTGAATCCTATGGGTACTTTTCTTCCCCAAGGACCCATGAGCTACGAATGGACCACATGAAGAGAAATACCATCTAGAAAACTCAATATTGATAGTAATATTCTTGTTGCAAGGCCTTCCAACCTTCAACAAGAATTACCACTAACAAGTTCAAACTCACAAACATTCACTCAATAGTTTAGTATTAGAAGTTCCATTCAACATTTAAGTGCATAATAGTAGTTTTCTCTTTACCCAATCCTTTCTTCTATGGTCTTTAAGAACCAACCACTTGTCATTGCATGCAATAATATATTTTATTTAATTCACTATTCTTTAATATATTCACCCTTCCACGTGTCAACTCATGCACATGTAATTTCACTTTTATTTTAGCTAAAAATGCATTGTTCATGAACTACAACATATTACTCCTAAATTTTCCCTTTATTTCTCCCTCTTTTCCTAAATTAGAGGTTGCACATGTAATTAACCCTTTTATAGGAAAAAAATAAATTACCTTTACTTAATTTCACATATCCCCATATATTCGCTCCTAGGTGTTCTTTAATCCCCTCCTTAATATATGAATTAAATAGAGTGAGTAATTATTCTTTCAATTAAATCGTTTTAACTAATTACATGCATAGTACACCTATCACATTCCTTTTTCATGAATTGTTATAATTAAATTAATAAATATAATTTATCCAATTCTATAGTTACCAATTACCCTTCCATTTATTTTATATTGATAATATTTGTTCAATGCACTTATTCTTGATCTCAACTATTTACCATGCAAATACCAAGGGAGCCACATATCATATGTCCTTAAAGTATCACTTATTAAATGGGGAATGATATATAGTGCCATGTTTGATAGACTATTGGATTGTTTAGGAATAAGGAAGTTTACCTTATTGTGGACCCCTCATATACTTCATGAGTGATCAAATTGTGACCTACCCCTATGGCATCATGAAGTTTCTGAGGAAAAATTATTATTATTTTTCAACTCCCCGGGAAAGAGTGTGAGTAGGAAAAAGAAAGAATATTGTTTTTGTTCGTCTGATAAATCTCGGTATTCCCTTCATACATGCCCGTCGTACATGTGTAGGAAAAATTGGTAAAGGTCATGTCTCTACACCAAGACAAAACATAAATATATCCAATAAAATAACATAAAAATGCAATTGACATAAATCATAATAACATTTAAAAACTAGAATCAGGCTGAAGTCTTTTACTATTAACACAATCCAACGTTCTCATGAAACTACGAGCTTCCTGTCATACTTATCAAATAATCATTAGCATTATAAAACATATTAACAATCATTAATCATTGGTAACAAAATCATTTGGCCAAACAAACATAAATCCATTATTTTATTGGGTCATTCGTTAAACTAGAATGCCCCCAAATAATAAGTGACATGTATATCATGTCTAAGTTATCCAAGGCACTACATCCCATCTCCTCGAGAAATCATGTCCATTACGAAAAAAATGAAAATGAATGTTTGCATAAATATGTAAACAAAACAAGGAACCAAGAATCCCACATTGCATAAATGTGAAGAAAAGTATGGAAAAGAGAGCATATTTTACAATACAAGGGGTTAATGATGGAGGTGCACTTCCATCATCAAAATATGTTCCAAAACAACCAAATTAACATAAAAAACAATCCCAAAAACAATGTGAAGGTATGAAAATTGATTCACTTATTCATATTGGTATTGTTAGTGAAATGACAAAAATGAAAATTCAAGTGCCTCGCCCGAAACTTGTGAAAATATTGGCTTATAAAGAAAGGGTTAAAATAATATTGGGGTTGTATGAAATTGAGGATAAAGTAGTAGCATTCCAATGCATGAATCAAGAAAGGAGGAACAAGGCTCATTCTCCTTTCTATATCTCTTTGTTGATTAAGATTTGTTGTTGCATAACTAATGTTGATTCTAGAGCTTCTGCTAATGCCATGCCACTAAAATATATGAACTAATTAGGGATTCAAATTAATCGTCCATACAAAAATCATGTGTTATGGATTCTTGAGTGACTAGAGTCCATGAATTAATTATAGATCTCCACAACAAATTAATAAGTTACTATCCTGGTAGTTCTATTTTAATGGACGTGGTTGTAATCGTTGTCCTAGAAGCATGGAAAATGTTTATTTCAAGGAAATGGGCAGCTATTATTGATCATATTATATAGCTAGATTTAATCTATGTCACTATTCCCACAATAGAAAATACAATAATGGAAGCTAAAATTGATTTAATGTTTTCAATTGGATATACTAAGAAAAATAAATATTGAAATGTATAAAATAATGAATGAATGATGTTTTTTTACATTTGTGGTCGATATAAATACAATTTGAAGAGGTCTTGTGCCATTTGATGAAAAGGTATATCTACTGGTTTCTATTTATTATATTTATTATTGTTGTTTGTTTATTTTATATCTTAATTATTTATTTATTTATATAGTATTATATTACATATTTTCAACTTAGCCCAATGGGTTAGCTCAAGTGGTTGAGATTTGTCTACGCTAATAGAAGGTCTCGGGGTCAAATCCCCGAGTGGCTATGCAGGGTCCTCACTCGATGTCCCCACCGTGTTAGGCCCTGTAATAAGGGCCGGTGGTTTACCTTGGGCACCATCCTTAAAAAATGGGGAAGTACCTGAGGGTTTCCCGAGCGATGTTCCATCTTAAAAAAATCCTAGTGGGTTAGCTCAAGTGGTTGAGAGTAGTTTATTCTAGTAGAAGGTCTCGGGGTCAAATCCCTAGGTGGCTATGCTAGGGCCTCACTCGATGTCCCCACTGGGTTAGGCCCCGTAATCAGGGGCTGACAATTTGGTACCATTCTAAAAAAAATGGGAAGTACCTGAGGGTTTCCCGAGCTATTTTCCATCATAAAAAATATTATATTACCTACATATTTGATATTATTTTATATACATAACATTGAAACCTTGTTTAAGACACTTTGGCCTCGAAGTATTGTTATTAGTTTTCTCTTGCCTCAATAAGGACTCATTTGATTGGAGATTTGGTGGTTTTGATTTAGTTTCATTGTTTCAACACCATTACATATGACAACTTCTCTATCATTTGAGATTTAGAACAAAACACCACTTTGCTTCCATTTCTCTTGTATTTAAAGGCATGTGAGTCCCATAATCTATCTACTACTTCCATAAATGGGGCTACCATACATTTTTCTTACTTCTTGCCTGTTGGTTTTTCTTTTTATGATTCTTTCTAATGCTCATGTCTATGATGTTTACTATGCAATCATTCATCACCATCATTAATTCGACAACCTCTTGATTTATATCTTGAAATGGAGCACCTGATTTGTGTAATATGATCACAATTGTCTTTGAAGTAATTCATCTTCCTTTCACGAGATATTGATCTCCCTTCTTGATCATATTGAACATGGGTTCTATATAATTAATGCAAAGGGTGCTCCCTCCTTTATTTAAATAGTGGCCATTTTATTTCAAAAACCCTATCTCTATAATTGTCTTGATAAGGAAATTTACCATTAACACTATACTTATCCCTCAAAATATCAGGTAATGTGTTTCTATTTGATGGTCTGTCTTTCTTAATGTATAGAGAAAAAATGTCAACTTTCTTGGTATCTTTCATTTTCACAGTCATTGCACTCACATTTCTCGCACTTCTATATAGTATCATCCTCAATTTTAGATGCTTTGCACTTTAATATTTCTCTGACACCTAGAGACTATGATTTGGTGTAGCATTTTGAATATTTTGAAACCATATTGGATTCAAGGTCTATCCTCTTGCGATGCCTCTCTCTTCAAATATATTTTGAAGGAGACAGTGAAAATCATTGTGTGGAATGCCTCTTCCTTTTGTAAATATCTTTCAAAGGAGTTCATAATTGTTGTTTAATTTTTTGACCCTTTTTTTAGCTTCTAAAGGTGATCTAGAATTTCCTCATCTTCATTGTAAGTCCCTTCCACTATATTTTGAACAAGAAGGTAAGTGCCTTCATTGATTATCCCTAGAATTGGATCTATGATGACCTGCTTCATGGTCTTGAATTTTATCACTATCTCAAGAGGTTTATCTACAATGTTGCCTATTTTTATCATCCTCCTCTAAAAGAATCCCCTTTTTTGTCCCTAAAATGGGGGCAAGCAACTAAGTTTCTCAAAATGATCTTTCTTGCACCAAATCATTTATTTCCTGTGAAAACTTAATGCCATCTTCACTCATTCCCATATATCCCACTTGATGATTTCTTAAGCTCCTATTTTGAGCTTCATAAATCAATTCCTTGCTTGCAACATTCATGTTTATCTCATCATGCCTTGAAATTAATTTATCACCTACCATTGCATCATGCATATTAACATTCCCTCTAATATTATCACCTTATTAATTTATGATTATCAAATGTGATCATTTTCTCTTTTCAATAACTCCATTATCAAGACAACTATGTTCCATTGACCTTTTGAAAGCATTTTCATCATATGTTCCATATTTCTCCACAAATCATGTCAACTCATGCTTAAGGTCCTTGCACCTTCCCTTAGATTTTATCCCTTACTTTGTTCTATTATTAAAGTCATTCCCAATCAACATCTTGAAAATGCACGTATCCTCTTTTGGGTTGAAAACCTTATCAAGCCCAACCTTTAATCATGTTGCCTCGTTTGAATTAAATTCATTCAACTTGATGTTTAGCCCTCTATTGGTCATCAATCAAAAATGTTCTTCCTCCTTAACGATTTCACCTTACTCTTTCTCTTTGCGACCATTTTCTTCATTTTCTCGGTTGATTTTTCCCTTTATTATTATGCAAAAACTCCTTACTAATTTTTTTATAAAATCTTGAATTTCTTCTATAGATTTCCTTCTATGCTTGTATATTTCCTCCAATTAGGAAAATATGATAGTGGATGGAGCTTTAATGTGTGAATTGGAGAAATATTTTGGCTATGATATCAAATAGTGGAAGCTAAAATAGATTTAAAGTTTTCAATTGCATATACCAAGAAATGTAAATATCGAATAAATAAAATGTTGAACAAATAATATGATATACATTTTATTGGTCAATATAAATACAATTTGAAGTGGTCTCGTACCTTTTTATGAAAATATATGTTTATTAGTATCTATCTGGTGCTATTGTTTATTTACTTCATCTCGATATTTTTTATTTATTGATATATTATTATATTAACTACCCTTTTATCTTATTTTATATACATAGCAAATGCATACATCAAGTTGTATAGGGAACAAATCATGAAGTTTCATGTTGAAGATCTAAAAGAATCCATGAATGAATGTGTGCTATTAAGACGACTTGGGGAATTATGTTGTATTAATCCAATATACAAATTTGCTAATGGATAACACCACAGTGATGATGGCATGTGGGAAACTCATTTTGATGGGGCTAGGTTAAGGATAGGTATATGAGTAGGTACTATATTCACCTCACCCAAAGGTGAAACAATTCTCTATTCTTACATACTAGAGTTTGATTGGACTAACAATGTTCATGAGTATAAATATTTGTTTTAGGATATGAAATTAGAAAAATACATAAAAATCAAAATTTTGAAAGTAATTGGTGATTCTAATAATAGTGTAACAAGTGAGAAACCAATGTCCTAATAAAAATAATAGAATGAAGAAATGAAGGAATGTAGTATGGGATTATATTGAGTTGTTTGATATTTTCTCCATGAATGTTGTTCCTAGAGTGTTGAATATCCATGTTGATGTGTTGGTTGTTGGAACAACCATCCTACAACCTTTTTATGAAATGTTAAAGGTTGTTGGTGAGATTATGATTATTTGTACACTGATTGTACCTAACAATTTCAATGGTTGAAGGGTTTTTGAAAATGATGCATGAATTGTCGAGTTTTTGGCTAACTTGCAAGAATTATCTTATTGTCACATCAATTGGAAAGAGTAACCAAGGCCACCCATTATATGACTGAACCAAATAAAATTCCAAAAGAACTCATATGTTTGCAAAGGTTATTTGACTAGGACAACAAGGCTAGAAATTACGAAGAGCCTAAAAAATTAGAAGATAGTATCAAGTCAACATTGGATCAAAATTGCATCCTAAGATTATTTTCATTGGGAACCACTGCACCATCAATGAAAGTAGAGAAATAGAAGCTTCAATTTAGTAATATAAGAGCATAATTGCATGGGTCTATGATGACCTTGAGGCTTACAAAGGAGACAATGTCAAGCATGCCATTTCATTAAAAGAATATGCAAATCCATTCAAACAAAATAAAAGTCAAATCGATATGAAGCTTGAACCCATCATTCGGAAGGAGCTATAGAAGATGTTGGATGTTGAAATTATTATACCTACCAGATATTCATCTTGGATGTAAGTTTGTTTCCTATAAGAAAGAAGAATCGAGAGATTAGATTGTGCATTGATTTTAAGAATTTGAATCAATTATCTCTCAAATATAATTATCCTCTTCCTAGTATGGAGAATTTGTTGTTTCAAGTCACAATGCTATAGCATGAATTTTCACTTCCATGTTTGTGACAATGACCTCCTAAAGCGACGCATAAGTCATCAATTATGATAATCCAAATGCACTTATCATCATGGAAGAAGTCCTAGAATGAGCCTAGATGATGTCCATAACCCTCAAAATACAATCAAATCCATTCTTGACTGAAATCATTGAGTTTCAAGCCAAACTTAGGCCCCACACACCTTTTCCTTCTGCAGGGTGAGTGGCCACACACCTTTCCCTTAAGTAGGGCACGTGGGCCATTAAAAGTGAACACAAAAATATAGAAATCATGAAAAATTCTTGGAATTATAAAGTAGTTTCAAGGTGGTTGGCCTTGGTTTCAACTCCTCGAAATACTTTGTAACCATTCTAACTATCCCAAACACTCATTAAAAAGGGATATGGTGAACCAAGTGAGGGAATCACACCTTGTTAATGTTATGGAGGAATTATTCTACTCTTTTAAGCCCATTTTTCCCATTTCCCCTTAGTGACCCATGTCCCTGAATATCTTCCATTTGTTGTTGAAGTTGTCTCCCTTATAGACCCTTGAAAGATAAAGAATTTGGAAGTTCGAGTACAAGTGGTTCGAGTGCAAATGGACCTAGTAAAAGTTTTCAAGATGTTGAGATGATGAAGAGTTAACTTGTATTTCATTTCTTACTATATAGTAATGGAAATTCTTTATCTTTCCTTCCCCCAAATTCAAGTCTAAATCTTGAAATGCATAGTCTTTATTGGTGTAAGAATACTATACTTTTCAATAGATTAATTAAGGTTAGCTGGGATTATATCAATACATTTGATGGAATCCAAAAATATTGTGAGGAAGGTTGCTTGTATATTTTGCAGTTCTCAAACCACTGGAGTGAAAGAAATCAAATCGAAAGGTCGAGAGCAACAAAGTTCAAGACTCAGAAGCAGGTTCCCCTTCTTTTATGATCTCTCAAATGTTTTCTTTCTTGTTTTATTGGTTTATATAACATCTTAAGTGTGTCTATACTATTAATTTGAAATAGAATTTCGTTATATCCCCCCCCGCTTTATTAGTATGTTGGTCGTAATCCCTAACCATTAAGAAAAGTTTCTTCACAACATAACTAACAAATCGGGTGGGGATAATATATGTGAAGGGAATTTTTAGTTTGGTTTGTCTAGATGTTGTTGGGTTTCTTCAATCCATTATGTCATTATCACATCCTTACATCCTTGAATTTCCAAGAAAAGTGCCAAAAATATTAGTTTTAGCCTATTTTAGGCCTACCCAAGCATCCCACGCTCCATGTAGTGTGGAAACAAATGTGCACTAGAGTTCACACATGACCTCTCTATGTAATAGGAGCATTTCCATGCCATTTTTGGTCTATAAATAAACGTGGGGGTAAAAAAAGAGGATTTGTACCCTATTTCTGGATGATTTTATCATTGATGTTTGTTGGTTCACATTTTTTAGATTGGTTAGGAGTTAGAAATATTAGGTTTGGAAACGCATGATGGTTGTTTTATCCTTCACATTCCTTGTATTGTTAGCATTAGGTGATATTAAAGGACTTTAGTTTCCTTGTCTTCCCTTTTGTATGTGTTTCTTTACATTTGTGCATGAAAAAGAAGTTGCATAAGTGTATGTTTTTGCCTTTGTTTTCCTTCTTGTATAAGTGAAAAAGAGATAAATAATTTTACTTCTTAGTATACCTTATTATAATACCTCTTGATTCTAATAAAAACCTCATGGTAGATTCTACTCAAATTGTTTAGTACATAATACGTGAAAGGACAAGTCTTTATTTGTTTTCTTGTACGTATTGTAGTGAAAAGTATTAAACATAAATCAGTGTGATTTATTTTTGTGCATTATAGGTAAAGGTTATATTTTCATTTTTCATGTTAACATGCATGTTATTTTGGTTGATTTGAAAGCAATAGTGAAAGAGTCTTCTAAAGTACACAATAGGCTTGATCTTTGAAACCAAATTGAATACCTTATTTCCTTCAAAGGATGACGATATTTGCAATGATATAAATGTAATTAATGGTATTCAAAGTTTCATTTATCTTTGTCACTTTCAATTCCTGAGCAAATTTTGATTCTTGAAAAGCAATTGCATTTTAAAAGGGAATGGGTGGTTTTATTCTTAGTATCCAAAATTAGCCTAGGTTCTAGGGCCTTAGAAGTAGGGTGGAGAGTAAATTCTCCAAGTCCATCAAAGAGAAACTAGTAATCCAATAATTGAGAGGATAAATCTAGTAGTGTCAAGGAACTTGTTAGGAAATCACCTCGAACACACGTGTCAAACACAAGGTTAATCTAGGAAACAAATTGAAATCTTCCCATTAGTTGTTTGCTTAGTAGGATATGCAAGTATGAGTGTTTTAATAAATTGGAAAATATTCAAGGTGACACCACTTTGTATGGATTTTCAATTCTAGGAGGTGTGTCCTATGTCTCCGCCTATTTGTGGACACCTAACATAGGACTATTCTACACAATTGTCTTCTGTGAATAAGTGGTCATAGTTTCTTTTACTAGGTTCCTAATAGATGTCTGCAAGGGGAAAATACTTGGGGTTCCTAGGGAAGATGTGTAACATATTCTCATATCCCTTGGAGGGTACTCATATTCATGAGATTGTTGTACCTTGGGTGATTGTTGTAGGAGAGATACTGTAACTACCACTAGCACCTTCATCCATTGGAATTGGGCCCTAATCATCCCAGGGGCCTTTGAAAGGCCCCTATGTGACTCTTCATTGATTGGTGCCAGTTCTCAACCACCATGGACTTATATTTAGAATATTAGTATTGCTTGTTTAAATCCTTCAGGAAATTTGGTTAGTGGGTGTGCACTTATTGAAAAACAAGTTGTGTAAGTTTCTTCCCTTGAATTTGCTGAGTAAAATTGGTTGATCAGTCACCTTGTTGGTACAAAAGGATATGGAGTCTCTCACTTGAAATGGTCGGTTTTCCTCCAAAAAGGTGTGAAATGGATCACATTGACCCACCCCCATAGGGGGTAGAGGAAGAAAACCCAGAAATTATGAACAATCCCACTAAAGAAGGAAGAGAATGTGAATAAAGTGAATCTGATAAGATATCTAAAGAGAAAAATATTAGAGGGTCAGATGGTCACAATCATGTATTGAAAATAAGTACATCTCCTCCCATTTAGGAGTACTTAGATCCAGTTGGCATTGAGGACCTCATTGATCCAATAGGAGAATTAAAACCACTTGTACTTGATTGCATAGTTTGTCATTCATCAAAATTAGTGAGTTTGATACTCATAGTTTCATACCACTTTTCAATATGTTGTTCCAGTGGACCGATATGATTACCATGGGAGGTATTTCTTCTACTATGGATATCCCTAGCCCAATCACTACAAACCCCATAGTAGGTGTTAATCCAACTGTTTCTTTTGTAATGGAATGTGCATGGTTCTCATTTTCATGTGGAATATCCACTAGAGGATCCATTCCTTTGGGCATTGATCCTATTAGTGGAATAAGAAATCCTACATCTATATCTCCTTGTACAAATGCAATTTATTTTGGAATTCCGTTAGTTGGATTATCTTTTATGCCTACTAGCATACCTCTTATAACGAAAAATTTCAAAACATCCATTGGTATCTCCCCCTATCCCTTTTAATTCCTTTTCATTTTGAAGTGGACACATTCCAATTTCAATTACCTCTGTGGAAATAGGACCTTTTTCAGGCTTCAATTTCCCCAAAGAAGCATACATTTCCCTAGGATGGGGGGAATGGGCAATTGAGTTTCCACAAATTATGTTCAAGTGACACTTGGTTATACTCACATCCCTAGAAATAAAAACAATTCTTTCATTATATATGGTAGTCATTATATGTCAAGACAATATTTCATTAATCAAATTCAACGGGAAGGAAATGCATTGGGAATTTAGAACCCTATAGCGTAGATGAAGTTACCTTTCATAACAACACTAAATATTTCTTACTTGAATAAGTTAACCAATGACTAGGTTTTACATAAAACTATTTATTCCCCGATGCCCACAAAATTACCCCTCAACATACCTAAATTCAAAAGGAAATTTAGCGAAGACCCTCCCAATCACGTCATGACTTTCCATATCTAGAGTTCATTGAATTCATTGATGGATGATACTATTAGGTTCCACCTTTTCCAGGGTACATTAAATGGGGTTTCTGCAAAATAGTACATAGGACTACTAAGATCCTCTTTCTAAAACTTTGATGTAATAACATTGACCATTCTCAATCACTTCCAACTTCCAATTCGATATGGAACTAGCACTAAGATTTTGACATCCTTTAGACAAAAAAACTCTAGGAATACATGTGATCATATTCACAAGTGGAGTAGAATGTGTCATCTTATTAAAGCTCATATTCTAGATGAATTCCTGGTAGACTGGTTCATAAAGTCTTTGCAACCTTATATTGCAAAATATGTGGCTCTATCTAGGGTCACCACTGAAGAAGAAGATATCATCAAGGCCCAATAACTAGAATTTATATACTCTCAATATCATATGTTATACATGATCTTTCCCATTCCTCTTAGAGAAAATTTTGACCCAATCCAACTAGATCTTGGAACACATGCCGATGATGTGATCAGGTCCATGGAAAATGTTGTATCAAATTAGGTTTCTACACAAATGGGACAATTGCTTTGAATTTGAATGGGTTTGTAAGTGCATATATTAACACCAACAACTATGCTCCCAATCAAGCCTCTAATGTTCTATAAATATAGACATCCAATGGAACCAACAACCAAGAGGGAATAAATAAGGGAAGAATAAAAATAACAGGTACACGGGTAATTTTGAAAACAATAATAATGTTGGTGGGGGTAATAAAGAAAAGAAGAAATTGAATTTCTCACGTAAACTTTGCTTGAACGATCACTTAAATCACCAATTCCCAAAAACGGAGGCTAATAAACTACTATTAGAATAGTAGGAATTAACCACCAAGTAGCCTATTGTATTGACCAACCTGTTTCATCCACAACACGAACAAATGGCTGTTGGAGCCCCAACCAAACCTACACCTCTGCAATGGGGAAATTAGGGAACATCCTCCTAAGTGGGAATATTTTTGAATGAAAATGTATACATGTATGAGAGAGAAATTAACATCCATACTAGAGCTCGTAATTATGAGACACTTGCATCTAGATCCAGGGGAAAGGATGTATTGAACTCTAAATTTCCCAATCCTCTGCACATCAAGAATCCAAGAAATGACATAATTCCTCACATGATGAAAGGTGTGATAAATCGTACCTCATACAATCTTATTGTGTTAACCTCACAAAATTATAGCATCGTTAAGACATGGCCCAATATCCTTGCATGATGTTTTGCATTAGAGGTACTCCAGAGCTACCCTACACAACAAAAGACTTTGTTGATGACAATTAGGGATATGGGACTCTTAGATTATAACATTTCACTTGGATAATTGGAAACCTCGACTACCTCACTCTTCCACTTCTTATATTTAAATGTTGACTAGAGGGTTGAATATTATCAAGACTATAGTATATGAAGGATCTTCCACTTGTGTTGTGTCCTTGTCATGTGGCCAACCTATACTCGCCTAAGACATTTCCCTCACTCGTAATGTTGAAATCATTTAATGGCCATTTATTTATGCCTCATGGGATCATATCGACTCTCTTAGTATAGATAAGGGGAGACTATGTATGTGGAGGTGGAAGTCATTAATCATCCATTGTATTCTAACCTCATATTAGTTCGTAGTTGAACTTATGCAATGATGGTAGTAGGGTCTTAAATATTCTAAGTAATTTGATTTCCTCGTGAAGGGAATATTGTTACTATAGACCAACTATCTTATTGCATAAATGAGTACATTCAAACAATAGGGACAAACATCCCATTAGTTTTCCATTCCATGAGAGTTTGCAAAAATTTTGGACTGGGAATGCACCCTACGCTTATAGGAACTTTTAATCTTCCCCCATTTAACCTTAAGGGAACATTTCCCCAATACATGTGATTTCATCAATCATCACTAGCTCCATGGTAATAATATGTTACTTCAGAACTTCCTTCTTTGAAGATCCATGGATAGTTTCGTATTCCTCATATAAAACTAGGGATAGATGGGGATCATTGAATTTGTTTGTAGCCAGAAATATATTACCAAGTTGTTCAATCAAACACAATAGACAATGATCATGATTCATCATCCATGGAGGAATGCGATCAATATACTATGCCCATATAAACCATTAATTCCTCACCTAACCAAGAACCATTAAACATGGTCATGAATTCTAGTGAAGTTATCTTGGAAGCTATGTCTATGATGGGAAAACCGTGGAAGGACATGCACCAACATGCATCTTGTTTTTATACCACAATAGATTGAGGATTCATGAGAAAATAATCATCAAACCTTGAGGTATGGATTGGTATGCAATCCCTCTCTCTACATATGAATTACATGTGGAAGGTAATGTGCAGAAAACCTATAAAACCATCCCAATCAATATTTCCTGTTCTCCCAGCCCGTGGAGGGAAGAGCAAGTGGTAAAGTGGAATTGCTGTAAATGGTTGTAAATGGAAGGTATCATGTTCAAATCCCCCCAAACTTACACCTTGCTCCATGGTTCGGGCCCTGTGGATGCACCTAGGGGTATAGTGATAGCGGGATTGGATCCCTAGACCCCATGTCACACGCATACCAGCCATGTCCCTATTGATTCCCCTAGTAATATATATATATATATATATATATATATATATATATANAACAAATTGTTGCTGTAAGGATCCCCTAGTAAGGGTCCTTATTATTTATTTATGTCATCAACGTTAACATTCATGACTTTCTTTCATGTTCTACAATTTTTTTTAGTTTTTGGTTATGGATCTTGTTTAAATTAAAGAGAGAGATTCCATACAATATATTGTCTATTGGTTGTGATTTTTTCCAAGTAGTAAAATATTAATACCATCATTTGGATTTTCTAACAGAATAATGTGCAATTTACATAAAATATTTTACATAAACTCCAAAATGACATTCACAATTTAAAACTTACAAAAGTATAATATAAGCAAGGAATAGTTATTTTTCTGGGGAATTCTGAAGTCTTGAAATTAGTAACCTCCAATAACTTCAGTAAGAAACAATAGTTTCCAAAATTGGTTTAAGATTCTAGCCTACTGAGAGTAGTCTATCTGACTCCCCATCCCAGAAAACACTCAATTTTGTTTTGGCCCCTATGCCAAAAACCCTAAGAATTACAGTAGTAGAAGCAATTTATTTCCACATTTCAATAGATTTTCAGTCCAACATATTTCTACAAATCAAAGTATTTCCAAATAATTTCCACACTTCCCTCAAATATTTCTAACATTCTACCATAATTCAAATATTTCCAAATTATTTCCACACTTCCCTAAATATTTCCACCATTCAACCAAAGTTCAAAATATTTCCACAAAGATCCCCTTTCACTCCAATGCCCCCTCCAACCTCCCCCCAAAGTCTCTCATCCATCCTGAGTAAAATGAACAACCCCTAGTATCAACAATCCTACCCATTTAAATAATCAAGGTGCCTTCCTTTCCAAGCCACCAACTCTCCCTTGAATGCTCCAAATTATAATAATTATTATTATTTAACCCTTTGCACACAAGTCAAGGTAGTACATCAATTAAGAAAACTCAAATCAAATCATATTAAATCTCATTTGACATAATAGGTTATCATTTAGAGGTCATAATCCAAAATAAAAATAAATCAAATCTTATTAATTCTCACCTGACATAATAACTTATCATTTAAAGATCATAACCTAAACTTCAAATAAAACAAATCTGATTAAATCTCATCTAATATCATAATAACTTATCATTTAAAGATCATAACCTAAACTTCAAATAAAACCAATCTTATTAAATCTCATCTAATATAATAAAATATCATTTAAAGATCATAATACAAACTTCAAATAAATATTCGGGAGACTAAAACCTAAATTGAGATGGTCTTATACTGTGGTTTACTAATTTCATTTAATTAACATAATTATTGCTTTATTTCTTATTTATCTCATTAATTTAATCTCTTATAATTAAGATAATCCTTTTACAACTTTACTAATCACTCAACAATTTAGCAACTTTAAATAACTATTCAACATACTAGAATAATGCTTGTGAGGTGTGTGCATATAGCTAGCATACGGATACCTCATATGTATGCTAATATCAACTTAGAACGGGGCATTATTATTCACCCAAGGAAATTGAAGTTTATACTGCATTATTCAAATAATATCGCAACATTTTTTCCTAGTCATATGAAAAGATGTTAGGAATCGATCCAAGCATTATTGAACATGAAATTAAGATGTATCATAATATAAAACATGTTTGAAAAAAGCTATGAATGGTGAATCCACAAAAGGTCATTACTGTTAAGGAGAAAGTGGAGAAACGTATCCATGTAGGTTTTATCTATCATATACCCCTAACCGAATGGGTATCTAACTTGGTACTCATAGATAAGAAACAAGGCAACATTAGAGTGTGCATTGGTTTTAGGGACCTAAACCTAGCATGTCCAAAGGATAATTATACTGCCCCATTTATCAATCAAATAATTGATGAATGCATTGGGAATGCGTTTTTCTTATTTATTCGACAGGTTTTTAGGATATAATCAAATACAGAGTCTCCCTGAATTTCAACACAAAACCACATTTATATGCCTTTGGGGCACATTTGCATACTCGAATATTCCTTTTGGTTTGAAGAACGTTGGAGCTACATTTCAATGAGCCATGCTATATTCTTTCCATGATATCAAAAAGATTGTCAAATCTTACCTATATGACTTGACAACTCAATCCACAAGGAGAGACTATCACCTCAAACATCTTAGGGAAGTATTTGATAAATGTCGTTATTATAGGATTCCTTTTAATCTTCGTAATTGATTCTTTTTTCATTTCAGGACGATTACTTGGTTTTATTGTGTCCAAGCATGGGATTCTGGTTGATCCTTTGAATGTTGAGGAAATAGTTAGGTTACCTTCCCCGCGTAACGTGCATCAACTATAGATCCTCCAAGGTAACGCCAAATTTTTGCATCGCTTAATTGCAAATTATGTCGAGAACACAAGAGGATTTATGCACCATTTGAGTTGAGGTATTCACATGTTGAGAATTTGGTGTTAGCAGTTGTTCATGATGCCCAAAGACTCTGATGCTACATTATTCTAATACAAACAATAATTATTGTGGATGCCAATCCATTTCAACATATGTTGTCTTAACTCATAATTGATGACAAATACAATAAGTGGATTGTAATTCTAAAATAGTTCAATTTAGAATTTGTGTCATCTAAGTCAAAAAATTCCTTGCTGTTTGTTGAGCTTATGTCAAATCTCCCAAGAGAAGGTGAGGAACCAATTGATTATGAATTGTTACCTGACAAACATGTCTTCCTTGTCGACTCTAATGACCCCTAGTATGGAAACATATTGATGTACCTCTAGACTCGGAGGGTCTCGTCTCTATTATCCAATGAAGACTGACGACATATTTATCACTATGCAATACATTATCTTATCACAGGTGACACTTTATACCATCAGGGGGTGGATTCAATCCTCAGAATATGTTTAATTCATGGATAAGCGAAGAAGTTTTAGAATTATTTCCATGAAGGAGAATAATGAAGTTAAATATCAAGGTTATCCACAACCCATTGCGTGTATGACATTTTTTTCCTTCCATCTTTAAATACTGTGTCGAAGCAGTAAAGAAATGCCACCAGTGTCAAATGTTCACTAGGAAAATCCACGCACATCCTGCTCTACTATATCATGGAATCACTGTTGGATCATTTAGGAAATAGGGTGTATACTTCAGAACCTATAACCTCGGATCATCAAAATTTTCAGGGAAACTTTTAAGGATCCATAATTTTTTTAAAGTGTAAAAACCTTGGTGAATCTTACTAATTCTTAAATTTCTAATTATAAAATCTTTAGCGATATTCCTCTAAAAAAATCAAATTTCTAAGGGTTTTATTTAGTTTCTTGAGAAATTTGATGACTTTTAGAGTAAAATAAATTTATCCCATGGAATTTGGGTCAATCAATTTAGAAAAAATTGAAATTGGTTAATCTTTTTCTGGGAAAAAGTTCAAATATTAGCCTATGGGATAAATTTTGCCCCTAAAATTTTCCATTAAAAGGTCATAAGTATATCATTGTGGTCATGGACTACTTTACCAAGTGGGCCAAAGACATGCCTACCTTTACGTACAATGGTGACACAATTGCACACTTAATATTTAATCAAATCATAGCCATATTTGTTATTCTCAGAGAGATTATCACTGATAATGGAATTCATTTTCATAATAAAATTACGATGGAACTAGCCAAAAATCTTGGATACCGACAAGATTTCTCGTCACCATCTTATCCTCAAGAAAATGGAAAATTAGAGGTTGTCAATAAGTCCTTGAAAACCATGTTGCAACGGACAGTGAGTAGGAAAAATAATAACTAGCATATCATACTATATCTGACGATTCGGGCATACCATACTTTAGTCAATATTGTCACAAGGTTCACCCTATTCTAGATTGTACATGGATTTATTTTTTTGTTACCAATTGTGTGAAATTACTTCTTTCAAACTAGTCATCGAGATCCTTCTTGACGCTATCTAATTAGAAGAATGATTAGTTTCCTAAAACAATTAGATGAACATAGAAGAGACACAACTACTACAAACAATGCTCATTTAAAGTGTGTCAAGGCTCAGTTTGATAAGTTAGTATGTCCCTACTTCTTCTCTAATTGAGACATTATATTTTTTTACGGCTAGGACCATGACGAACTAGGTTCAGGTAAATTTAACTCAATGTTGCTCGATCCTTACATTGTGAGAAGAGTATTGAGCAAGGGAACCTATGAGTTAAAATATTTTGAATGAAATGTGCTTAATGGGCATAGAAATGGGGCACTATTTGAATAGGTATTATGCATAGACGAAAATATATGGGAAACACCCTTTGACTTGTTGTATTATAAATAACTTGGATTACTTTTCTTTTCTATTTTTTATTTTCATGTTGACCATCACTTATTGTGCTATGTGCTCAATTAACAGATGTTGGAAGAAGCACCTGTCTTTATGGGATTTGTAGATAACACCACTCATCACACTCTCCATCTTACTTCCACCTCTTGGGTTATTTATTCCCCCATGTGACATCTTGTGAGTTCGAGATGAGTATGTCTCGGTCTGATGACTAATAATATTGTTGAATATAGCTTTGTAATCAAACAATTATTGAACACAATATCTCATGGAATCCACCATTTAACAATCCACCTAAACTCGCAACTTCCAATGTCACAATTAAATGGTATATATCAAGTTAGTAATCCTACTTTATTCAGAATATTCTTTCAGGTACGACTTCTAGAACAACATTTTTGCTTCTACATACATTCATGTTCCAAGAAGTTTTAATTATATATCTGATCCATTGGCTAACAATGTATTGGATTCTCGTTTGTCTCATATGTAATAAAGCATATTTAAATAAAAAGGACATGTACATTTTGTATATAAAGTTGGTTGAGTTTTTTTTCATTAATATATAAGTTTCCATCAAGTACAAAGAGTGTGGGCTATGATAATAAAATTTCATATCCTAGGCCTCGATGATGCCTATATAGGATAAAAATACAAAATAGATATATAAACTAGATCAAGCATGTGGTATATTAGTACCCTGATAGCATAATAGGGTAGTAGCCACTTAATGGAAAATATGAATCCATGCATGTGGTACACTCCTATCACCTTTTGTTGCATAACCTTCAAGATGTCCTTAATCCATGTGACAGGTATCCAAAGGGTGAGACCTTCAATATTATTCTCTATCGACTCTAAAGACCTATCAATCCCCACCTAGGGTTGATCCACTTATCATCAAAATCGTGGAAGAAATCCTAATAGCACGACCTACATCTGCATCATTGAAACTTGTGTTAGCATTCCTACACACTAAAAAAAAATTTCTTATTTATTTCAAATTTTATAAAAAAACACAAAGTAAGATATACATTTTCAAAAACAAAAAACAGTTCTTACCAATGCACCCCCAATTTGTGTCGAGAGGAAGGACTAGATCTGGATCTCCTCAAAAATCCATTCCAAAGTATAAAAATTCATCAATCATTCGAATCTTCCACCTCCACCATTGTTGGAAATCATCATTCAAGGTGCTCAATGTTGACCCACTTCCTAGTCAATACACCATGCCCATCAATTGGGTCATCATGGGTCGTCATGGCTCAGGAGGAGAGAGCATTATTTAGGGGAACATCTTCAGAAGACTCTCCATGAAAAATGATACTAATATCCTTATGTACCCAATTTTTTATGCTTACCTATTTTGCAATCTATTAGTTGAGCCTTCATGTTCACTAGTAACCTTGTGCACCAATCAAACATTGTAAGCCTAAGGAACTCCACTCCATAAAAATATGGGACCATGATACTTAATGAGCCGCTAATGAACCTGTTATATGTGTATTGGTGGATAAAATTACCTTCCACGGTAGGATTGTAATGTTGTTTATGGAGATTTTAGAGCCCATTTTTTAGTCCTAGGAATATAGTAGGTGTTGATGTATTCTTGCACGGTTAAGATACCATCACCTCACCTCGTTCCTTAGAGATTTATTAGCATTCCTAACTGAGAAAATATGGTAAGGAAATAGATTTCATCAACTGTCATATCCAAGACTTCACCATCCATAACAAAGTCATTTGATTCGGTCACCAATACCCCCATAAAAAATTTTAAGAGTTTATTTTGTTCCCTCATGTTTGGTACTCGGTAGAAATTCAATAACTCAAAATATTGGAGAGTGTTTACGGTTAATGGATCATTAAAGGCTTCACTATCAAGGTACACATGCTCTCTCCCCCTCTATATAATTGACATCCTGCAATAAAAATACACAAGTTTGAGTCAATATACAACTGTTTTTTCATATTTTCTAACCTCCACATTCCTTGGAGTGTCAACAAGTGTGTGGCCACGTGCCCTGGACATTACAAAGGAGAATTTTTCTTGGTTCCTATGCACCCCGTGTGAAGACAATTCTTGTGGTCACATTTTCACATTGGTAGGGGTCCCCAAAAGCTTGAATTCTAAAAAAGATGAAAAACTAAACCATGCAAAATGAAGAGGGATAGGTAAGAAAGAACATGGCCGCGATGATTTGTTGAATGATGGGTCAATAAATCTGTAATATCCACTTGAAAATCTAGGCCAAACTTGACTTCCAAGAGGTAAAAGATGTAAATTATGACAAAGTTAGTATTTTCCTTTGGTAAAAGTAATTTAAGTTGATTTTTACCACTTTTGCATAGTTTGGATTATTTTTCAAGTGGTTGCACCGAGAGGAGTGAGGTGCTATGTTGTCCACTAATTTTCACTTAGAGTAATTTTCAAGTGATCCACCAAGGATCAGAACAAATCAATTGTTCTTACTTAGTGATCAGAAGTTATGTGGCTTCATCATGGCCAGTTGTGGCCTCTTTTGGATGTTCACACCCTTTCAAGGGAATTGTAATAATTGACATAGCATGAGGTTATTTTATGTAAAAATATTGACCTTCTTAGACTTGGTAATCAAGGTCATCATCCTTGAGTGTTTTTTCCCTTGTTAATTATATGACGTTGTTTTAAGCGACATATAATTTTCAAGTTTTTCACTCAAAATCCTCCAAAGTCGGGATGGTGAGTTTGGTAACTTTTTTCTCAGAAAGGTTATTAAATCATAGGGTCTATGTATTATACCATGCTATTCATATGTCCAGAATTTCGTGAACATCCGAAAATCCCCCCCTAGGATTTTTTAATTTTTAGTTTTTTTATAAAATCATCGATAAGGTGTATTTTAATTGTAATATTTCAAAAGGTAATAAATTGGGCCTATGGATCCAATTTGGTCATGTGAATGCTCATTTTTGGATCCAGAGACCTAAATTAACCCCTAAACCCACTTTTGAGAGTCAAATTACTAATTTTCAATTATTAATTTGGATTTTCTCTCCAAAATGGATCAGAGGGTCAAATAATTAAAAAATAGGAGAAAACCCCAATCCTAAATCAAAGGCATCTTGTCTAGGACTTGTCTCTGAGGTGTCAAAGTTGTTGAGGATATTGTCTGGTACATTTATGAGCATATAGAAGCATCTTCAACCATCAAAGGAGGGGCTCCAACTCACTTCCACAAAAGGGGGGTGAATTCTCTCATGGAGGGCGGTTTTGCCACTTGGATGAAGTGGTTAGAGGAAGTAAAGGCTTCCCAAACCAAGTGGGATACCTGAATATAGGTGGCATCCTTCCCTCCCATGAATTCAAACCTCCTCTCACCATTATCTCAACCCCCAAAACCACCTCACACTTGGCAAATTCGCCCCCTTGGGGTTTGAGCTTATTTTTTGCTATAAAAGCAAGGTTTTGCTCCTCAATCAGGATGGATGCAAGAAACCTATGATATTTTGTATTGTTTCTATATTGATGAATAAAATTGCATACTTTGTAGGTCCACTCTTTTTTATGAGATGATTGCTTGCAAGTATTGAGGTGACATTGTTAAATTTCTGAATTGTTTTTTCCTTTTGCTTAAAATTGCTATTAGATCTAGCTAAGAAGGTCATCCTGAGGTACAAAGAGTAGGAATTTACTGTTGTAACTTGCTTACTGGTATTTTTATCTCAAGAGATAGGATATTAGTTGTTCATACTCAGTTGTATTTCAACTCTTTCTCATTTCCTGTTTTTTAGTACACTAGATCTAACTTTTTATGTAGGGATTTCTCGTAGATTTGTTTTGCAGGTTACTTTTTCAAAGTAGGAGTTGAACTCAGTTGTATCTTCTTCATATTTGACAATCTCTCAAGTTTTATCTTATTTCTACAGGGTCTCCAAAATTTTCATAAGAAGATCAAGTGAGGCTTGAAGTTGCTTTCCATATTCTCAAAACAATTATCTCTCCTCTTCCCGGTTACATAGTTTGAATATGAAAATTTGACCTGATACACAGTGTAATGCTCCATCCTTCAAGATTACTAGATATCCACAGTTTATCTACAAAAACACATCACAAATCACACAAGATCAAAAGTACCAAAGATAATCCACTATATTATATCAAAGACTAAGGAGTTTGATAATAAAACCTGTGATTGAAACACAATAAGAATTATTGGAAAGGAACTTTTATTGCATATTCAAATAAAAAGAGATATTACAACCGATATGCCTTAGTGTTGAGATGTCTCCTCTCATGCAAAATCTTGTCCTCAAAGCTTCAACTTGTCTTCCTTATTCTCACCCTATATTTGGCTAGAATTTTGGTGTTGTAGCATAACTTTCCTCCTTTTACCCATGGGGGGTGAGCCACTGCTTATAGCCCTTGGGAGGATAGGAATGTTTTAGAAAATGGTGGATGAGGTGGAAAGGATATCCTACTAGGGGGGATCTCGAGTCCATGTGGTCCTAGAGATTAGGGATGAGGGTGCCAAGAAGCTGATCGTCGAGAAGCTTCGTGAATCTTCTTTTTTTCCTTTTAAAACTCAAGCACCGCTCTTTTTACATGGAAACTGAGCATTACCAAGGATGCACCGCTTATTTCTCAAAGGGATTAGGCAGTGGCACCTCTCATTGTCAACTTACCAATGGCATTACTGACAGGGGTAACACACATTGCATAAAAGGAAAAAGCGGTGGTGGACACAAGTGTAAAATTATGAGTCTTGGCTAGTATCTAACTTCATATTTTTGAGGAATTGAGGCAAATTCTGATGTCTTGGTTCTCATTACATGGTTATGACGAGAATTGTGTGTAACATAGGGAAGATGTTCTCACGTAAGGTAATGTAATGTTATAAAAAATAAAAAGTAATAAAACAATTCATGTCAACTCATAAAATAAAAAATTAAAACCAAATGAGAATAATTAAATACATTACAAAAAATAAAAAAAATCATGTCCTCTCATAAAATAAAAAGCTAAAACCAAATGAAAATAATAATAATAAAAATCCATGTTGACTTATAAAATAAAAGCACCGAGAGGGATCTAATTCTCCATGTGTAATTTTTTTTTCAATGTGTAAAATACTTAAGGTGAAAAAATAAATTACACCTCTAGAAATTGGATTCTCCATGTGTAACTTTTTTCTCAATGTGTAAAACACTTAAGGTAAAAGAATAAATTGCACCTCTAGAAATTGGATCTCTCGGTCCTTGATAGATCAGTGTTTAAGATGGATCTATGTTGGTCTATACTACTACTGATGCTCTCTCCAAGGTTGTTTTATGCTTTCGATAGGTTCCTCACAAATTGGTTAGCATTTTAACTATCCAAAAATGTTCTACTTAATAGGTATGTGTTTCAAGACTGGCATATAGGATAGGATTTACTCGGTCATGCATCTTTTCTTTATCCTTGACAATTTTGTCATGTCTTAGGATCCTTCCCGTGGAATTGCGACATTATCCTTTCTCCATTAAAAGTAGTAATTTTGTAATAGAGCATACTAGACATGGATCCCCTAGCTTATAAATATTTTTGTCACTTGGTGCCCATGCTACATGTTATCTTATAGGATCAAGAATCCTTTTTATTCCTGTGATGACCTCATGTTGAACCCACATGTATTTTTCCTAGTCTTATTATGGACATTCCCTATGGGGGACTCTTGACCCTTTGTTTTAATTTGTGTTGCTATATTGCATATTGCTAATTGCACTTCAAAGTTTAATACTCCTTATATTTCACCATTAGCCACTTACCACTTATGCATTCTCCTATGCTTAGGTATGTGTGTATTTATGGGATTGGTGGACAACACCAAATCACACTCACCACTTTATGGGCTCCATGCGGTTGGAACTTAGTTGCACACCACATAACACTCATCTTATCCATTGTATATAAGAATTTGTTTATTCTTTTTTTAGGATTTATCATTTAAAAAGGGAAAAAATAAAATATTTAAAAAAACAAGAGAGAGGGGGGGAAGATCTTAAATATTTGTTATATATTGGCAACAAGTCATGTCACCCTTGAAAAAATCATTAGTATTGAGTATTCTCATCAAATTGAGTTCTAGTATGGCCTTAAGAATTGAACCATGATCCTAGACTTTATACACCTCCGCTTGGCTACTCTTCTAATCATATTGAGAATTTATTAATGTATCCTACATTACATATTTATATCATTGTTCACTTTGTGTAAAATGATGCCTGTCATTATTGTGGCGTGCTCAGTGTTCAAGGGTTGTCCTATCGTGTTTCATCCATTCCTTAGTTTCCTTAACTTCACATGTTGCAATTCATTATTGTCAACTTGTTCTCGATATATATCATCATAACCAATGTTTGTACTCAAGCTAGTGTGGAAGGTCCCCGTTGAATTCTTACTTGTGGGTCATCTCTCATCGATGAAAACTCATTTCTATAAAATTTTGACCTAGAGTAGCAACACCTTGGGCCTATTTACATAATTAATGGGTTACCTTGCACCCAACAAATGACATCATATCATTGGTAGTTGACTGAGTTGTCTCCCAAATGTTTGACATCAAGACCTTTAATCACATTTTGGGATTCATGATGTACCTTGGATTCCATTTTCCTCATCATGGAATTCTCGCCTCTAACAATAGCTTCCATTATTGTTTATTGCTCAAAGGATCTCTTTCATGCACTATTCACATGGGGTTCATGCGAGAGACATAATTAGTGGTCCGTCCTACAAAACTTTTTCATAGTCATTTTCCAAGTCAAATCAGTTTCTGATATTTCCCTATGTTGGTAGATGGAGGATTCCTTAGTGCCTCTCTTCCAATAGATCTCTTCCCATAAACTTCAACACATCTTTCTCTTAGAATGTGATTTAGATACTGGATAGTACCTTGGCACTTGTAGTCATCAGTGACAAGTTCACTCGCTATTGGTGATGAGAATACATCAATGTCTCATGCTTGATAGATTCTACAAGTGTTCAACTCGAAGACCTTTATTCACACTTGGTAGAATGTAATTGGCACTATCGCACCCATTATCATTATTGGTGGGTTGTCTCACATTTGTTAATGGTTTACATCAATGACTAGTAATCAAACAATATCCTCCATGTTTGAATCCATAGCATCTATTCACATGGTCAAGACTCGTACCTTTTGATGGTTTGGATGGAATACCTTGGGCCAATAGTAGCATTCCCTCATTTTTATATTGCATGAGTTGGAAAATATTGTAGCATACAATACCTCAAAATGGTACTACCTAAAAAACCAACTTATTCTCATACATGCCAAGACATACATACATTGTGTATTTGTTTGTGGCTATGATCTCTTTGACATGGATCCACTCTATATCATTGCCGTGGCCATGGTACACCATTTTATATATAGCTCATGGGTCCAATGTGTACTCTTGTTTGTGTCCATGATTTTTCATCTTATATATGTCATGGATCTGTAGTGTACTTGATTTGGTGGCCATGCTTCATTACGTATTAGCATGGGTATGACCACCTCAAGGAAGAGAAATTTTTTACTCCTTCATCTCTATTGCAGGTACCTTTCTAAGTCAATGTCCAAGAATCTCCACATGAATACCACTTAGCTTCCTTTCCTTGGAATTATAATGTATTTTGGCCATCAGAAGTCCTTATGAACTCATACATTATGGGTCACCTGTTATAACACAAATTGGAACTCATTATAAGGAAAAAAAGCCTCTAGTGGAGGTTCTTGCGTATGCTCCTCTAAAAAGAGACCAAATATCCATTTATAGCATAGGTCACTAACGGATAAAAGTGGGCGGAGGTTTTAGCAGATGTTTTTATCAAATGATTTGATGCATACAAAACACATCAGCATGCCTCAAGAAACTATGCACCAGTGCATACTAAAAAAAATCACAATTAGATTGAAATACCCATTAAGAAGAGAGAACAAAATTATTTTCTATTTTTACAACCAACAAATATTGGTTCGTTTAAAATAACATGATGCACTGGTGTGAACATATAAATGACGCACCAGTTTCAGCCAAAAAATTCTACCCTACTGCGTGGAATAATATGTTTTTCAAAAAATAAGAAAAAATAATTATGGTATGTTTAGATATTTGAATAGTACCAATGAGGCGTATAATTGGAAGCATCGACCCAAGCTATAACTAAAAGAAAAAATTGGGTGAATTTTTTTTTAATATTTTTATATTCACTAGCGACGTGTTTACCTCACTCCAACACACTAGTGCATTGTATAAGATCCGCATCAGTATAGGGTAAAATAAAAAATATTGAGAGACAGAAGATATTTTTATATTGTTATATACATTAATAGAGTGTTTTTATATTAACAACACACCAATTTGTAATGTCATTTAGATCACCAAATTAGGGTAAATAGAAAAATAGGACAAAAAACATTTTAATATTTTTATATTCACTAGTAGTGTGCTTACCTCTTTAAAACGCACTGGTGTAGGGTAAAATAAAATAAAAATGTGGGGCAAAAATATTTTGCATTGTTATAATTCATTAAAGGTGCATTGTTATCTTGAAAACACACCGATACGACATAACATTTAGAGCACCGAAGTAGGATACAGGAAAAAATCCCTGGCATAAATATATTTTTATAGTTTTATATGTGTGGACGTTGTGATTATATATTGCAAATTCATCGATGCATACATAAGAGAGAGCACCAGACTAGGGTAAAATTAAAAAAATGCAAGACGTTTTTTTTATATTCATTTCTCGTGCAATCATTATCTTCAACTGCAATGGTGCATCCGATTGTTGGGCGCACCGAAACATGGTAAAATAAAAATAAAAAAAATTACCAAACAGAAAAACCATTTTTACCATCCTACATTATTGTTGACCACCTAAGCATCAGTTCTTTAGTTTCCTCCTTGAAACGCATTGACATCGATGCTCTAAGTGGTTGAATTGCTCCCTTCCATTGCTTGTTTGGTGGTTTTTGAATTTTTCCAAACAATGAGAAAATTGAATTTTATTCAAGGTTGCAACCATGCCTCCCCAGCATGCAAGTGTCCAAGTAATGTCTTTGTTTCCTTCTAATTGAAATTTTTAGTAGAAATAACTTAAAAATTCACCTTTATTTTTTGTTTTTTTCAAAAAAATTTAAAAAATCTGTGCGATGTGTTCAAATCGTTCGACTTACACCGTGATAGATGGTGCACCCTATAAATTTACAGTATGAATCGGTAGTGGTGCATTGTTAATTCATAGCGCACCATAATCGAAATGTAATATACTTTTCATGACACGTTGGTAAAATTTAAAAATCAAATTTTCACATCATTGGTTACCGGTGCGTTTCACAAACCATATAACACCACAATAAGTGAAATTCAATACGGTAATGCACCAGTGCTGGTAATCACCTAGAGCGCTATCACACTGGTACTTTATAAATTTTAAGACACACTGTGACACTAACTAAAAATAATTATTTATATATTCACCACATCAACCGGTGTGTTGTTATAATGAGTATGCATCACCATGTCAGTGCACTTATGTTTAACATACGCACTGGCTTTTCCATTGAGAAATTAGATTTTCACCCATTTCCTTGTAATTTTCACAAAGAGTGTTGTCGATTACAGTTCACTCTAAATACTCGTGTACATTGTTTACAGTGCATCGACATGTTCGTACTACACTGGTGCTACTTAATGAGGGACGCACCATTTTTTAATATTTCATTACATCGATAGGTGTTTATATCTTCCATTTTGGGCTTCATTGAGTGGATTAACAAGATTAACAAGTGTACATCTAGGATTCATTTCATTGTCCTCTATATTTTTATGCTTAAATGAATCTTGATTAATATTTAAATGAGCTTAGTTAAATGGTTAACTAGAACCATTTAACTAAGCTCATTTAAATGGTTAATTAGAACCATTTAACTAAGCTCATTTAATTATAACATTTTTCAATTATTTTATGCTTACAAAACTTTTTCTTTTTCAATCCATGATGATTTAAATTTTTTTTTAAGTCTGGGTGACTTCAAAAATGATCGATGACATATTGGCATTCACCGACCACAAGTTGAGTGGCTATGCTAGTATATAATGACAATTCATTTTAGTATCACACATGTACTAGTGTGGTAAAGTTTAAAAGTGCATCATGTTTTACATTTTTCAATTGAAATTTTGACACCCGGTGTGCTAAGATCTATGTAGTGCACAGTTAATGGTGCTTATGTCATTTGTAACTCATCGAGTGTCGATGTTGTTTTAATTTTAGTTTTTTCATATACATATTTGGTGCATTGATATTATTGTAGAGCATCGTCTACAATGTGATTATATTACAAAGAGCACCACGAGCGATGCTTGACTGTTATATACTCACGCCGCTTGTTAAATTCTCACACCGCTTGTTAAATTCATTTATTATGAGAAAATTACTATTTTTTTATATTAATAAATAAAATGATCATTTAATGAAATATTATATATATATGTTTGTGTCTGTTTATGGGATTGATGAAAGTTATATGTGAATCAAAGACGCGAACAATGATATCTACAACAAGAGCAACAGGTGCAGTTTGACCTATACAATGTTGTATGGGAGTGGGAGTCTAAAGAGAGGGATAGGGACTTGTACCCTCGACCCATTAACTCACTTACAAGAGACTATAAAATTTGAACGCTTATAGATCTAGGTACATAAAATAACTAGATATGTAATGAGAAACAAATCATCCATCAATTCATAATGTAATAAATGGATAATAATGATTACTACATAAGAAACTCAGAATGGCAAAGAAAAGAAAGCTCAAGTTCATTAAATTGAAAGAGATGTGGAGTACAATATTTAAAGGTAAGCGATTCAAATTAGGGTTGAAGGGAATTCGAATTTCCCATGCTTGCATGAGGTGTTTTAGGCTTAAAAAGTGCTAAAAACGCTTAGTTATCCATGCTAACTCTACTATACTAAGTTATATTGAGTCTAGATAAGTTAACTAATGGAGTGTTGAGTTAACTGAGTGAACCTAGTCAATTGAATGAATGTTGAGTTAATTGTCAAAAAATCCCTAATTAGTTCATTGAAAGAAAATTTGGGCATGAATGGTGTCAGATATCCATGTTAACTATCCTAAACTAAGTTATACTATATTTTGAATTCACAACAACTAGTTATCTGACTAATTGCTTAGTTAACTCATTGAAAGTTAACTGACTGCGAAGGAGTGAAAAACTCCTAATTATTCCCATGAAGTTGAATTAAGGTATGGAAGGTTAGTTAGGATTGAAGTTGAAATGGATCACCCAATTACCAAATAAGGTTAGCTACTATCCATTTCATCTGACTGAGGAATGCACCCTCGGATTGAGGGATGTGCCCTTAGATTGAATAAATAGTCCAGTTAAGCTTAGTTGGTGATTAATTTTTTTATTGGTGTTTATATTCCCTAAAATGACTCATGTTTCCAAAATGAGTGTGCTTTGGTCCCCAATAGTCATGAAGTAATTAAGGTCTAGGATCCTATGAGAGGTTTCTAGTTCTGACATAGACCTATTAAAGATATTTTACCTCCTAAAATTGTATCAAGAGGCTACATCCCTAAAGAGGAACTAGTCTTGTTTGATGCACTTTATCTATCATTGGGATCAAAGTAGACAATCCTTTTGGTATGGTATATATATGTGGTTTCAACCCATAAAATAAGGACATCTACTTCATATGTGGCTTATCTAGGAGAGGGGAGGATTTTCCCCAATTCCCTGATGTCCCACTTGGTGTCGCATTCGAGAGTCATCTTGTGTACTCTCAGAGATATACCAATGACCAAGTCATTGACCCTACTCTTTTTCATGTTTCTGGAGGACAATTGCATATTGTTTCTTTAGGTGCATCTCTCAATTGGTTACAACGGTGGTGCACTCCACCACTGATGGGAAGCACATTAATTTCCCTCTATTGTATTATGTTGATTCTTTAGTGAAGAGACCTAGATTCTTTAGGTGGTATAATATCTTTTGTGGTATTTTTTTTTCTCTAGATCAATGTCATGTACAGCTTGAGAGGAGGGTTAATTTCCTTTTTGCTTCAGATATTTTTTGTTTATTTTTTGAGAGGTTTCTGGTCATGAGGCCATTATTTTACCGCTTCCTTCCCAGGAATATGACTGATATGTGGGGACATATGCTTCCCAAGAGGGACCACCCAGAGTTCCCAATCAATATCACTTTAGAGGTACTGAAGTTACTATCCAACGAGGATGATCATACATTAGACCTTGTGTTGTATCCTTACACGGGCTTGGATTGGATAGGATGTCACAACATCTTTTTCACCTAAGATGAGACACCAAATGATAGAACTAATATTAGTGTCATGTTTAAATTAATGTAGTTGCATTTTACTGGCATACTTAATGCAAATGAAATTTATTCTAACATTTTTTTAAAGCCTTTTATTTAATTGTTCAATAAAATTGTCTAATTATTGTTGTGTACTATATATTTTACATATGTTGTAAACTATGATGGGTAGGGACCTACACAAATGCTGGAAGATGAGGATATGGATGAGTTTGAGTTGCCTTAGTTTCCCATACCTAGCCTACAATGAAGGGTAGATGCTAAATTAGGGGAAATTTGAGTGAAAAATTGGCCTCCCAATCCTAATGTACAACCCTTTGTCATCTCATATTAAACAATAAAAAAAAAAAAAAATTCAAACAAGGTGCATGTAAAAAAAATTGGAGAAAAAAACGAATTCAATTGTTCTTTTGTAATTTCAACTTATATCCTTGTAGATTTACTCAAATTTCAAAAGGGAGCACTCATTGAATGCGAAATTAAATTTTACATCCAACGAGTACCCAAACTGCATACTTTTAACAACATCTACATCATGAAAACTAAAAATACATATAAACAAATGTGTTTATCTCTCTAGAAACACGTTTTTTATTATTATGTATTTTCAGGTTTTTGGGGATGTGGGTGCTATTAAAAGTATGGAGGTTGGGTATTCATTGGATGCAAAATTTAATTCTAGATCAAATGGGTGCTCCCGCTTGAAATTTGAGTAAACCTACAACGAGATAAGTTGAAAATACAAGAGAAAAAAATAGTTTTTGTACTCTCTCTCTATTATTATTTTATTATTTTCCTTAGGATTTCCTTATGAGGCCCATTATTTTACCAAATTTCCTTTAATTTATACCGGGAGGATGTGGCAAACAAGTTGTCCACATTATTGTTTCGAAAGGGAGTCCATCATGTACGAATTCTAGATATCATGTGAGACCCTGACCTAGTAGAGTTATGGATGATAATTCATCGTGACATGAGGGGTTTGATGTGTCATATCGTTGGTGCAATCATCCTTATATATATTAGGAGGGTTGGCCATGGTATTCATTCTTCCTCTACATCTGATGAGGGAAACCATCCTCCTCATTCTCCTCCTCCTCAACATGACCATAAAGAACTATTTCCTCCCCCATCCCTAGTTGGCCCTCCACCATATCCGAATCATACACATGTCAACCGACCACCCTCTCCTCGACAATCCAACCATCCACCATCTCATACTCCAATCGTCTCACCTCTAGATAGGATGGCCAGAACAGGTGAGATATGTCTTTAGGGATATATCTATGATGCTCTCTAGTCTACTTTTCCCTAGCATAGGTAATGATTCCTCTGGCTCTGTTGGAAGAGCTAATGATTCCTTTGGTTCCACAGGTGGACCAACTATCTCATAGCATTTACTAGACTTGAGATGTATGTTAGATGATGTTAGGTGGTTTTAGATGTAAATACCAAATGTTTAGCTTAAATGATTTTAGGAATTATTAGATGTGAATGTTCGTGTTTGCTAGATGTGTATGTTAGATGTGTACTCTAAAACAAATTCCTCCAATTTTATATTGTGTATAAACATCATGCATATTAAATTGAGAAAAACATCATGTAAACTATTTTGAAAAATTGTGAGAGATGTTTAATAGAAACATCAATGATAACTTCTTATTTATAGTGTAGTTATTGTCATATTGTTACAACTAATTTAAACAATTTTGTGAGCTTATGTTATAAAATAAAATAGAGAAATATTTGACATCTAATATCTTATTTATATTTAAATTAATTCATTTTAATAATTATTTTAATAATGCAATGCATTTCATTCCCCTATAACAAATATGTGTTGATATTAATTTATCATGATCTCCTAATTTACATTTACATCTAAATTTTATAAGTAATTAAGCAAAAATCATAGTTAATCATGAAAATTGATTGTTATTATTACAACCTTGAAACATGTTTAAATAATTTTTATTAATAATCACGTCACTTATATAATAATAAATCAACACAAAAAATGGATTACAATGTAAAATGAAAATAAATGATGTAAGGCCGACTCAGACTTTAATTTTTACAATATAATTCCTATAAACCATATACCCTCACCTATAAAATATATAACTCATAACAATTAATAACTCTTAATCTCTCGCCATTATATCCCATAATACAACCCATATTCCTTATAATACATATAAAATCGTATCCTTATAGACCTAACCCATAATTATTATTGATTATATCAAAACTCCTTAAAACCATTGACTCATACAATCCTTATATTAATACTGCCAATCCCTATAAAACCAAATTCTTAATTCAAAGCTAATAATTTGAGTGCACATAATCTAAAATTAAATATTGTTTTTAAATATTGAAAATTATTTATCACTTTGTGCTATTGAAATTGAAAACTTATGTATAATTATAATTCAATAATGGTAAAGTTATAATTTTGAGTGCATATAATCTCAAAATAGATTATGTTATTTTTACCAATATTAAGAACCATTTATTATTTGTATATTTGTTTTATATATAGTATATTTTTTATTGGCATACTTGTATACTTGTTATTGTCAATTGATTTGAAAATTTATAATAATTAAAATTCATTAATGACAAAACTATTAATATTTAATCTTAAAATGAATTATTTTTCTATTTAATTCTAAAAGTTATTTTATTTGGAAACTTATATTAATCATAATTCATCAATGATAAAGATGTCATTTCTAAGTATAATTAATTTTTAAATGAATTATACATTTCTAATTAATATTAAAATTTATTTATTACTTACTAGTTAATATTAAAATTCATGTATTACTTATATACTTTGTTATTGTATATTTTAATATTATTTACATATTTATGCACATAGAATTTTTTATGCTCATTAGATATGCATAGATCATTCAACTTTTAAAACTAGTCAACCTACTTAATTAGTATAAAATGACTATTTCCATATTGTTAGAAATTAATTTTAAATATCAGCACACATATGATACACATTGACCTATATTTTTTCAATATAAACACACATATGATTTCATAAGAATGTTGCCACAATAATTCTAAAAAATTTATTCTAAATATGCAACAAAATATAAACACCTTTAGCTAAAATAATTTTTTTTCCAATCAATCCTTCCATAAAATCACAAATTACTTGATAGACAAACACATTCCACAACAAATTGATTGATAACCAATTAAAATTGTTTTAAAACATTTGGTAATTAACTTTTTGTTTCCACCATCATAAGATGAAAAAAAACAATATAATTAGAGAATTAAAAGCAACAATAACAAAATGATACATCAACATTGTAAATTATGAAATAAAACATGTACATATCACTCCCTATTGCCATCACCTTGATTATCTTCCTGGCTTGGAATGATAGTAGTGTTCTCAAAAATATGTTATGATCTAGGTTCATGTATTAATACAAACCACCAATTCTTATCCAACACATTTAAGTAAAAAATCACTTGGTTGCACTGTTTTTGGAAAACATAAGGCTCCTTAGTTTCATCTAACATCTTTCTAGAGGTGATACATGTCATCCTACTATTGCAATCTTCCTTCACATTATTCTGGTCGAAGTTGTCCTGCCACTTGCACCTGAAAATAACAAATTGGAAATATGTGAGGTCCACTTGAATGATATCTTGTGTCTTTTTGACGTAACCTAACTTCCCCTGTATTAGGTTTTGATCACAATGACTAACTCAATGAGATTGTTCAAACTCGACCTCTGCTCCACAATCTTGTGTGTCATGTCCATCCTTGGCATCCTCGGTGCGAAAATGATGTTCATATGCAAAATATATGCATGGGATATAGTAAGTGGACAAACTTAAGATGCTCCCAATATGGAACCTCATAAAATATCGATTTTCTTTTCATCTCGATGGGAATTTTCTCAACATAGGTGTCAAAGAATTAAAGATCGTTGAACATAGGTTCCCATTTGAATCGAACATTTCTGCAATTTCCTTCTCCTTCTCTCTGTTATATTCCCTAAGATTATGATCTGGTGCCATTATTTCAAGTCTTTGGGTTCTCTCTAGTTTACCATTGAAAGCAATTTTTTCTCTTCTATTAAGGGTGGTATTCTTGGAGGAATACCCTGGAGCAATCGTACACCATTTTTTTTACGAATATAAGCAAATCAATCCGACATGTTTACCATAGCAAACTCCTAATATCAGATAATCGTGTTTCGTGTACACACATATTCCATACAATCTAAAACTCCTCTATGTTTGGATGGGTCTTGATACATCATATACATGTATCCCTTTCCATAATTCCTTCAATTCAATGATCAATAGTTGTAGGTAAACATTCATATTCTTCACTTGTTTTCTACAAGGGGTTGTAAGAGCCAACATAAGATGTTCATGCTTCGTGAAAAACCACAGCGGGTTATTGTTTATTTATCGCTATTATAGGCCAAATAGAATAGTTGGTGTTTTGGATAGAGTATGGGTTAATTCCAACCATGGCTATGCTCATTCGAATGTTATGTACTTCATCCTTGAATTTATCAGGCCATGTATCCGAGTCAATATGTTTCATGGATATTGAAACTATTGGGATTCACATAACTCCTGACTCACTTCAGTGTAAGGGATTCCATAGCTGCAACATATCTAATTCTCTACAACGAAAAAAATTCTTTGAATCCATGGGATTATAGGAAAATGCCTCAATATCTTATGAGCAGGACCATGTGCTTTACCCTTGCTTCTTTATTTATGGTACCCATCATGCCCACATTTTGGACATATCTCTTTGTCTGCATATTCACCTCTATACAGAATACAATCATTTGGACACACATGATATGATGTGTACTTAACACCCAATATTTTCAAAGTTTCATTTGCCTCTTTGCAGTTGTCGGGAAAGACATTATCACTCGGAAGTACCTTATCTTTGAATAATCGGTAGTTAGTGGGAAACAGAAATGTATAATGTCATTTAACCAGGGTATATTTTAAGAATTCTAATAGTATACTTAAGTGTATTATTCTAGGCGATTATTTTGGATTGAAAAAAACATATAAATATATTGGTAGGCGAATATTAAATATGAAACATGAAATTTACTACTGAAAAATTGTAAAATTTGGTAAATATTATGATAAAAATTATATTTTTTGTAAATATAGGCGATATTAGAGACTAAAAATGACCAAATAGAGAAATTATTTTTAAAAAAAAACCCAAAAAATAGCCAATTGGTTAAATTTCTCCCCTAAAATTTACCCTGCATTTAACATTGATAAAACCAATCATTTTCAATCTTGATTGTGTGGCAAGATTCCACAAAATATAAGGGACTTGATGGTTAGTTACCTCCAAAGTGTCGAGAAACCTACATTTGACATGTCATACATTACTTTCAAGTTGTATAGTAAGATTGTTGTCCCCATCTATTTAGACTTTGATTGGCCATGTCCAAAGAGAGGGGTGGTGGAAGTAGATTTAATGCCTTTGAAGAAGGTACCAATGATATGAGCATCATTCCCTATCTCATTGTCACGAAATGCATCTAACAATATTTCCTACATGGAACCCAAAGCTCATAATAAGTCATCCATACCAACCTCTATTTCATTGCCTCTATTGCCAACATGTGAAGAAATACTATTACCACAAGCATTCATAATTGGTGAGTCTGGATATAGTGGAAATTGGATAGGTGGTTGATTCAACCATGCTTGGTATGTTTGTTCTCCAAGTTGCACTCTTTTTGCAACCTTCTCTCCATTTTACATTATAGTGGGGTGCAATGGAAGATGGTAGATAGGTCACTCATCATGAGAATCAAGATTTCAAAAATATTGAGCATTAATACATCGATGATATTAGTCAACACAATGCAATTGATTTGTTCAAACATTATACCAAACAATTATCATAGAAGCATGGGAATTTTTTGCAATAGTAAATTTTCAACTGCAAACAATTTATAAAACAAAAGTTCAAATTGACCAATTACATTAACCCCATTGAAAATAATAAAATACAATTAATCAATGATTTTTGTCTTACGCCCCAAGGGAGCGTCTAAAGGTGGTCGCAATGCAAGGTGTATTTGACGAGCGGTTGTCAGTATACGAAATTTATATTCTATTAACAACTCATCACCAAGAAACAAACTACATATTACTTTCATAACAACAAATATAGACACTTTCCTTTTCATAAAGAGCTCCTCATCATTGGATCGTTCCTCAATTGAACAATTTGTAGAAAATAAAGAGAACCTAGAACTATTTATGAACCCTGCAATGTTCCCATGAGTGCATAGACAACCATTGATATACAACAGCATCATTATGTTAAAGTTTCCATAATCATAACCATTCATGCGCATACTATACATGGAGATGTTATGTTTGTATTTAACAATATTCAAGTAAGCGTACCAACAATAAATAGGACCGCGAAATAGCATAAGCGATACTGACTGTTTAGGAGGAATGAGTACAAGTAAAAGGATAAAAAAACCCAAGATTTGCAACATCTATATTGGACTTGGAAATCATAAAACTGCTACCTCAAAAGGAGAATTCGATTCCAACATCAGGAACCAAAAGAGAAGACGACCAACACCATATAAAGTGCGGTTGTAACAAGTTTGGTATTTACTTTGCAAATGCATGAAAAGAGAGGAGTCATTTCTACCCTCCAACAATTGGAATGACCTTGGTGTGTACTTGGACTATGATGCGTTCAACTATGATGCACCAGTGCGTACACAATGTAAATGCATTGAGGTGTTTGTATTCTTAAAGCGAACCGATATGGCATCGTAGTTTTTTAGCTGGAAGTTATGCATTTTTTTGTATAATATATTTAATAGAGTCTTTGTTTGATGGTCCACGTTGTTTATTGATAGAAAAATTGTTATAAGAGTTCAAGCAAAAATAATTCTAATTAGCATGATGGGAGCACATCCAAAAATGCAAAGAAGCCAAGTTCTTTTCAATTTTTGTATTAAATTAATATGTTTGAATTATATATGAGTTTAACTAATATGTATTAGTTAATGTGTATCATGCAAAGTCAAAAAATGAAGAAGCGCGATAAGATTCTTTGCAATCTAAGAACAAAATATCACAAAACCTTGATGGAAAAGTTGTTGAGGGATGAATCGGGTGAATAAAAAAGTAATCAATATGAATTTTTTCTTGAATTTTCAGTAGCACTATACTTAAGAATATTAGCTAACATGTTTCAAACAATTTATTTCACATATGTTGAATGTTCTACATGGACTAACATCAACGGAAGGGAATTCCATCATAAGAAAAAAAACAAATTACGGAAGATGTAAATGATGGTGAATTGGTCCTTAGCTTATCTAGAGCGATGCTAGAAGTTAATGAAATGGGGAAAATATTTTATAAAAATATGAAGGATAGAGTGGAAAGAACATATACACATACTTTCTATTTACAATACATAAATCCAAGAATCAAGTTATATCTAAACTATAGGAGGTGTTTCTAGAGCAATGGTCAATGAGAACTGTCAAGTTTGCAATACCAAAAGTATACAACAACAAAAGGAATCATCCAAAATGTAATATTCCTAAACATGTTTTTATAGAATATGTATATACTATTACAAAATATTCATTGATTAATATTAATTCTACTTATTTACTTTTAATATCAATATAAAAATAGTTTTTTGTCATATTAATTTTTCAAGAAACCAATGAAATTATCTGAATTGACTATAGGATTGATTATATGTGGATCTGTAAAGGTAAATTTCATTAACTTAATTATTGAAGCTTAATGAAATTCTTGCAAAAATGAAATTGAAGGAAAATAACAACAAAATTAAAAATAGTTAACATAGCCAAGTTGATAACGGAGTTCACCCAATTTGGGATATGTCTCTAGGTCCACTTCAAGTGCACAATTGAGCCATTAAACTAATGAAAACATCCTATTCAAATGCAAATTACATCATTAATGATCTCCAACCTGCAACAAATAGTCTTTGGCCTCGCTAGGAAGGTTGTAATCATCTTGGAAGAAAATTTCCCCTCTCTTCCCACTCTCAAAAGGCACAAAAATTAGTTGAAATCATCTTGGAAGAAAAGTTCCCCTCTCTTCCCACTCTCAAAAGGCACAAAAATTGCTTTGTTCTTCACTTTTACAGTTCTAGAATTCACTGCAAAAATAAGTGTCTTAGCACAATTCTACCACAGTTGAAGCTCTGATCTAAGCTCTGATCTAGTGGTAATGCGCACAAATTATACACTACAAGTCACAATTTTGATCCACATATCTCGGCAATATTTTTTTGGCATTTACAAAAGTAAAACTTAAATATGAAAATCGTTATATAACCGAACCGAACAACTAACACTAGTGTTTTAGTGGTAGAGCATTGTATTGGATCTGTGGAGGGTCGGGGGTTCAAAAGCACTCGACCGTCCTTTTCAATGTTGCATGATTTATCAAAAATTTAATTAAAATATTGTATATGATATAATAAGTCACATCGTTGACAAAGTGGTTAAGGCATGGTTATTTTTCATCTATGTCGAGGGTACAAACCACACAGCTGAAATTTTTGTCAACACTCCAACGAATGTTTCACACTTGGGGATTCCATGTGACATTTTTTACAACAACCCAGTGAATTTTTGACACTTGGGGATGTGGGTTCAAACCACACAGCTGAAATTTTTGTCAACACTCCAATGAATGTTTCACACTTGGGGATTCCATGTGACATTTTTTACAACAACCTAGTGAATGTTTGGCACTTGGGGATGCGGGTTCAAACCACGCAGCTGAAGTTTTTGTCAACACTCCAACGAATGTTTCACACTTGGGGATTCCATGTGACATTTTTTACGACAACCCAATGAATGTTTGACACTTGGGGATTCCATGTGACAGCCTTTGATTATCCCATGTGGTGGCCATGTCACTTGTATGTCAACTGCCACGTCAATTGTCCACATCATCTCTATACTACCACCTCAGCATGTCCATACTTCCACACGTCTTGTCCATACAACCATGTGTCATGTCTATGGTGATGCCACGAGTCACACCTACACATTATTTTCCCTATTTGGGAAATTTTCATAACATCATAAATTCTTATATGACATTGTTTAAGTTGCGTTGGAAATCTCTCGATGAGCTCTTCGACATGGAGACATTTTCATTAGCATGTGAGACCATCAATTTTGATTTTTTATGAGGATCCACCTGGATCATGAAAATATCAAAGGATGAATGAGGTGATATCCGAAAGATGCCAGTTGGGATTTCCAAAAATGTGACAAGGAGATGGTCAAAGAAATGGATATAATTGCATTGCAGGATGATCCATTTCAATAGCAATATGCTTCAACTGTCTAAAATCATTGAATTTTTATATTTATGTACATATAACTATAATTTATCCTTAAATATTATTTTTCAATTGTTTTGTGGCATAAAAGAAAACAAAATGGAACCCATTCAGCACATAAGACAAATTAACAAGGAAAAAAAGGGTTTATGGCAAAGTTTGTTAGTAATTGTGATTTCCTTATAAGAGCTTAAGATTTCATATTGGTTGTAATATTTATGTTTTAATTTTTTACACCACCCATCCTTGGATGTATTCAAAAAGATGTTAGCATACAAAGAAGAACCGTAGGAAGAATTGACTGACATTGAGTTAAGTATGGGTTGGGAGTATATGTTGGCGTATTACAAATTAATTGTGGAATTTGTAAGTATCTATGATTGTTTTACTTCTCCCATCTTATAATTAAGGGAACAACAAAATTCCTTTATATTAAATCCATGATTTGTTATGGGGTATAAAACTTGCACAAAAGAAAGTATTCTTATGGAGTCGAACTAATAGAAGATTCGTTAACAGAAGGCATCAAATTTGGTTTTGAAATAATGTTTATCATTCAAGACTCAATTCTTTCTATGGTACGCTTTTCAATTTACATCCATGTATATTATATATTTTAATTTTCATTATTTCCCATTAATATAGAGACACTTGTTACACTTTACTTTTATGTATGTAGATGGAAGATGAAGATGAGGAACACAATCGAGGCAATCAACAAAAAATTACTCTAAATAACCCAAGTCATGCAAGTAGCTTGAGCACTAACAACAGTTCCTGTGAAGAATGATGATCAATATTGTTGGATGTTAATGCAAGTTGTTGTATATTTTGATGTAGTTGTCTGTGAAAATCAGATATTTTGTATAATGTACAGGACATAGTGTCTCAATTGAAATGCAATGGGTTACCAATAAGTGTAACAATTACATATTGACACTTTGATTATTGTGGACCTTTATGTACTTGTCCCATTTTATATGGCAAAGGGCCTCTTATTCATAATAATAAAGCAAAGTTTCTTATTCTATTGCATTGTGAAATGTTACATCATTGATTAAAAATATGGATGATTAAATGTTACAATAGATGTGAAAAATGATGATATAATAAATCAATCCAAACATCATATCCAAATGCAATAATTAAAATTAAAATTATATAAATACTATTATAAAAATATTTCAATTTATGATGAATAATGGAATTAAAAAATAAAAATAAAATATAGATATTCCAGTGCGATGTTCACCAAAGAGAAAATGATTGCCGATGTCTTTGATCGTTTTAAATGCACCGATGTGTTTTAGTAAATGTAGCACTCACATATTCAAAACTAACGTGCATCGGTGCAACAAACTACTCGTTTCGTACCTTGGTGCAATTTTTATTATTACGCCTCGATACTTTTTGTATAAGTGCACCGATACACCAATATATTGTAACCGAATCGATGAATGTAAAAAATGCAACGAATGTCAACATCCTAGTCAACTTCACTAGTGTGGTGTACTTCCCTTATAGCATCGATGTGTTATAAGAGTTCATAAGCATTGATTTTATATTTATTATAAAGCATCGATACATACAATGTTATAAAGCATTGGTGTTGTTAAAGTTTAGGTATGCATCGGCTCTTTTTTGTATTTAAATGCACCGAGGTGTTATGTATTTTTTAGCACAAGTGCACTTATATCATAACGTGTATTAATGAAAAAAACTCCGCTAAAGCCTCCAGCCATTGATATTTTTAAGTTAAAATTAATTTCCATAAAAAACAGTACCAAAACATTCGATACCATTGGTGGAGGTTGTAGCGAAGGTTTTTTTGACAATTTTGGCCAATGTTGTAACACTAAAAACCTCTGCTACAAAATGTTTTCCTTGTACTGACTTCCACGTTTGTGACAATGACCTCCTAAAGTGACAAATAAGTCATCCAAAATGATCATCCAAATGTACTTATCATCATGGAAGAAGCCCTAAAATGATCCTAGATTATGGTCATAACCCTTGGAAGAAATCGAATTCATTCATAATTGAAATCATTGATTTTCAATCCTAACAAAGGCCTCACACACCTTTCCCTTTTGTTGGTTGAGTGGGAACGTTCCTTTCACTTGAACAGGGTGCATGGGCCATGAAAAGTGCACAAAAAAATATTAAATTCATGAAAATTAGCGAAATAAATATGTTTTAAGGTTGTTGTCCTCAGTTGAAACTCCCAAAACTACTTGGTAACTATTCAAACTATCCCAAAAACTCATTAAAGGGAATATGGTGAACCAACTGAGGGGAGCACACCTTGTTAATGTGATTTTGGGTGAATTCTTCTACTCTTAGGAACCCATTTGTCCCATTTCCCCTCAGTGAACCCTAGCCCTAAATCTTCTTTCATTCGTTGTTGAATCCATATCCCTTATATGAATTCTCCCTTATACACCCTTGAAGATAAATAATTTGGAAGTTGGAGTACAAGCGGTACGAGTGTAGTGGGACCCAATCAAAAGTTCCAAAAGATCTTGAGATGATGAAGAGGTAACTTGTATCTCAATTCTTATTGTCTATTAATGGAAATTTGTATTCTTTCCTCCCCCCAGTTCATGTAGAAGTCTTAAATTGCTTAATATTTATTGTTTGAAGAATATTCATGTTTTCAATGGATTAATCAATGTTAGTTGGGAATATATCAATGAATTTGATTTTATTTGTATCTTTATTGAATCCATAAATCTTGTGAGAAAGATTTCTTGTCTCTTTTGAAAGTCTCAAACTACTGGAATAAAGCACATCAAGTTGGAAGGTTGGGAGCAACAAAGTTCAAGCTTCAAAAATAGGTTCCCCTTCTTCTCCCATCTCTCTCCAATGTTTGCTTGCTTGTTTGCTTGGTTGATATAACATCTTAATTGTGCCTCGACTTCCAATTTGAAAGAGAAATTGGTTAGATTTCCCCCTTCTTAGTATGTTCGTGGTCATCCTTGGACATTAAGAAATTTTTATTCATAACACAGATTATTAGTTATGGTGTCCATGATAAAAAAAAAATCAAAATACAATGAAGTTCTTATAGTAAAAAATGATAAAGAGAAAACAACATTCACCACACCTTAGGGGGATTTCATTTATATTAGGACACCATTTGGTTTGTGAAATGATGGATCCAAATTGTAGAGAGAAATGGATAATGATTTTTTAGACATCATCAATTAGATCATCACAGTATATTAGGATTAGTTCACATGGTTATCTAAATATAGAGTGCACATGTCCATTATCTTAGGCAAGCATTTGAAATATGTAGAAAAATTGGAATTTCTCTTAATTGTAAGAAGTCCATATTTGTGTTTGATGAGGGAATATTATTAATCCATATTGTATCTAAATATAGATTTAAAATTGATCCATCCATGGTATAAAGGATACAACAAGTGCCATTGCATACTAATAAATAGGCAATATAGAATTCTTTGGCAATTAAGTTTACTAAAAGATTCATACATATTTTTGGTGAGATAGTGAGCCCATTTAAATCATGATAAAAAGGGATCAAGAGGCCAAACGAAATGCAAAAAGTAGAGATTCCTTTTAGAAGGTCAAAGAAGCAGATTCATCAACACTAGTCTTAGTTGGTCCTAATTATACCAATAATTTTCAGTTTTTCTCTTTTCCTTCAGAAGATACCATAATAGGCATGTTATTGTAGAGAAATACACAAAACATGGATCAACCTATAGCATTCATGAGAAAAACAAGAGGGATTCTGAGTTAGGTTATTCAATTTGGAAAAATAAGCATATGAATTGGTTCAGTGTCTAAAACATCTCAAAAGCTACATTAGAAACTTGAAGAGTTATTACATTTCTACCCTATCATGAAATAAAGGATATTTTATCCCAAGAAGATTATTTCAATATGAGAGAGAAATGGATTTCCAAGATTTAGGAGTATGAATAAAAAATGAAACCCATTAAGTTAGTAAAGAGACAAGAACTGGCTAAGTTACTAATGAAAAAATTAAGGTTGCACTGCACCTACAAAACAATGTTAATCTATATTAGAAGCTTGAGTGTTGTATTCCCATCCTCCTATAATAAACAATATTTTATTCCAACGAGATTATTTCAATATAAGAGGGGAATGGATTTCCAAGATTCAAGAGTATGACTCAGAAATAAAACCCACGCAGTTAGTAAATGGACAAGAACTCTCTAATCTACTCATGAAAAAAATCAAGTTGCACTAAATCTACAAAACAATGTTAAGCTTGAAATTATATTAGATATCTTTGAATATTTGCAACAAAGTGAATGGTATGGACATATTATCTGTTATTTGAGGAATTTATCACGTCCAAACCATATAAGAGTTTCCAAGAGGAGGGATTTAAGGTTTCAAGCATACTAGTAGTGTTTCATAAGAGAGGGATTGGGTGGGAGAAACCCATATGGTCTTGTATCTGTGTCTTGTTCTTGGACTATTGAACCTCCTAAGTCCCAAGTATTAATGCATGAGATGCACAATGGATTTGGTGGAGGACATTTTGCAGCAAAAATGACTACCCATAAAATTCTAAGAGTTGATTACTATTGGCCTTCTATATATTTAGATATGCATATATTTGTCGGATCTTGTCAACCACATCAATTGTTTGTTTGCAAGAAAATTGAAGGTGTCATCATTACATTTGCAACATGTTCTGGTGGAATCTCTATTTCAACAATGGGGTTTGGATTTCATAGACAAATTACATCCCAACTTAAGCAATGGATTCTTATAGTTACAATTACTTCACCAAATGGGTACATGCATCTCCTACCAAGAATGCTACAAGTCAGTTGATCATAGATCTCCTTGAAGCGGCAATCATAACTCAATTTGGAGTATAAACAAAGATTACCACAGATAATGCTCAAGCCTTCATATCTATAGACTTGGTGAATTTTTGCATTACTCATGGCATCACACTTTCTCATTCATCCAATTGTTATCCTCATCATGTTGAATCAAGCAATAAAAATTTATTGAAGATTATTAAGAGGACAATTGGGAATAATTAGATAAAATTTGCATTTTGGTTTCATAGAATTAGTAAAGAGAAAAAGACAACAAAAATAGCCCCTTCGAATATGTCTATAGGATGGATGTCACTTTTTCTACTCATTTGAAGACCCCAATGTATAAATATTGAAGCACTTCACCACCAACTAGGAATTAGTTCAGACCATGATAGATCAGTGAATTGAGCTAGATGAACACAAAACACCAACTCTTCATAAATATGTAGCAAGCTAGGAGGGAGCCAAAAAATATTTGATAAAAGAGCTTGTCCCAAGATGTTCAATGAAGGGGATCTCATGCTTTAATGGGACAAACAACATGAGAAGTTGGGAGATCATCAAAAGTACAATAAATTATGGTTGGAACCTTTTAATATTTAAGTAACAAATTGACAAAACCGTATTTTATCTCAACCATCTACGTGGAGAAGAGATTGAATTGCTTGTAAATGGGAAATATCGAAATATCTAAAACACTAATATTGTTAAGGAATTTATTCCGCTTTAGAGTGGGATGAATAATCTCTATGAGCATTAGAGTATGAGTACTTTTCTTTTTAGCTTTGGCATATTGGCCCAAGCATTAATTGTAGGTCCATGTTTGGAAAACTTTGTAATCGGGATAGGAATGCATGTGAAAAGATGTGAAGTTTTGGATCCATCATGTCACATATTTTCAAACTTGTCATATTTTATTGTAGGTACATGGTGTTCAATGTCAAAATAATAGAATTATCTTACACCCTGTAGGAGTGTGTAGTCCCCATGTGGATCTTTGTCTCTAACAACCAAAGTTGTATTTATCTATGTAGAAATACAGTTATTTCTCTACACACAAATGCAATTTTAAATTCAAATACTAATGATGAAGACACTAAGATGCACTGCATGCCCACTCAATAAATGATAGCAAACATATTGTGTAAAGCATTGCACAAGAAAAAAAAATGTATCAGCGAAAACAATTGGGATTAACACAACACCCGTTGAAGGATGAGCATTTGGAATAACGTAGATTTGAGTTCTACAATATTTCTAACATATGGGAGCATTCTAATTTTAGTATGTCACTGACACTTTTGAAATATCACAAACAACAGGGAATTAGTTTCTAAATTAAATTAATCACATTTAACTCCATGTACATTGTCACTAATGTATAAAAACATATTGTATGAAACATAAAAAGGTAATGAGGCACAAGCCCTTTTGCAATTGAGATGTTGTAACACTTGTTGAAATCAAGGGTGTAATCTTCACTATGGGCCATGATGGAATCATATTGTATCATGATTCCATTTTCACTATCGTTAAGGCCAAACTTGGACACATGCTCATAACCCCTCTTGGGAAAAGCATATCAATCCTTGAATTGTGTATATATACACCAACTGTCCATTGTGTTATTTATTCAAGTGATCCATTAATTCATTGATAAAATGATTACCCTATGGGTACCATACATATTATTCTCTCTTGTGATAGGGATCTTTTATCTCGAGCTTACTCTCATGTTTTCTTATTGTTTCTCTTTCTAGCACACTTATGTTGGGTTATTATAAAAGAGTGTTCTTGGTCTCATTCAATTCTTTTTCTATCACTTGTGAATCTCAACATGGTATCAAAACAAAGGTGAAACTTATTCAATTCAGCAGTTAATCAAAAGTATTTTCTCTAGTGGCATTCCTCAATGTTACTTTTTAATTACAAAACTATTGTATTCTTGGATCATATTCCTTCTTCCTAGAATTCAACTGTCCTTAAAAGCCATAACCTCACAGTTATACTTTGGTTGGATACAATGAATCTTTCCAGGGTATTGTCTATATGAGCCTTCCACTCACAAGGTAATTTAATGTCAATATGCTATCTTTGTTGAAGTTCCTACTAACAATCCACCAAGATATTTTCCACTACTTAAAGACAATTCACCTAATGATGATTCTCAACTTGTTTTAGTGGAACATTGTCCTTCTATTTCTAATTCTAGTTCCCTCTTGTTCCTACAAGAGCCTCATGAAGCAATCATTCAACCATCACTAATCCAAATATATGGTTGATGAGATCCCTATTTATGACTTATCCACTCCTCTGACAAAAATATCTTATTCTATACAAGATGCTCCTAGCACTCCTCTTCCAATTGATGGGCCAAAATGATGATTTCGTCGTTGATCCATATGATCCAACCTATTTGACAAGGTCAGGGCCTATTCCCAAGCCTGTCCATATACACACTTATAGAGTTTGCTTCCACCATGATCTCTCTCTCTAGAGTGAATGATATGTTGTCAATTTGAAGTCTCATCTACCTCTATCATTATGGAACATGATCTCTACCACCTAGGATCCCGATGTGATTCATGAGGGAACGATATGACATTCGATGAGGATGATTTGTAATGAGTTATTTTTGTGGCCCTTGTTTAGCATTAAGAGGGGTTGTGACCTTGTGATGTAATGTATTCACTCTGTGGCCCCTTAAAAGAGGTGTTGAAATTAAGGGTGTAATCTTCACTTTTGGCCATGGTCGACCCATATTATATTATAATGACATTTGTGTCCATGGATAAGGATAAATTCATACATGCAAACTCATAAGACATCTTGGAGAAAGCATCGTACCCCTTGAGTTGTGTATGTATACCAACACTCCTTTGTATTATTCACTCAAATGATTACATTGATAAAGTGATTATCCTATAGGAATCGTAAGTATTGCATGCTCTTGTGGCTAGGTTCTTTTCACTTTTGCACACTCTCTCGTGCTTGGTTATTGTTTCTTTTTTCTAGCGAACTTGTTATTTATCTCTCTACCACACTTGTGCATGGTTATTACCACAGAAATTGGGTTTGCCCTTGGTTCCTTTCAATTCTCTTTCTATCATTTTAAATCTCAACACAGTTCTCCTTCGTTTCAACACTTGTGTTTTTTCCCTCTCTATCAAGTTAGTGTGTGACGTACAACTCTAAAGTGATTATCCTATAGGAATCGTAAGTATTGCATGCTCTTGTGGCTAGGTTCTTTTCACTTTTGCACACTCTCTCATGCTTGGTTATGGTTTCTTTTTTCTAGCGAACTTGTTATTTCTCTCTCTACCACACTTGTGCATGGTTATTACCACAGAAATTGGATTTGCTCTTAGTTCCTTTCAATTCTCTTTCTATCACTTTAAATCTCAACACAATTCTCCCTCATTTCAACACTTCTGTGTTTTCCCTCTCTATCAAGTTAGTGTGTGAAATACAACTCTAATATTTATGTCCTATGGAACACTTTATCACAACTTAGGCAAACCATCCTTGATACCAAATAATTGAACAATGAATAAAATGTTATTTTTATACGATTTATCAATTTCAATTATAGACTAATTTCATTTAACCTTATCCCATAAGGTATGATACATGTATAATACCATAAACTACATGCATTCAGGGAAACATAATCTTATATTTGTGTCGTACAGGTAGTGTCCTATTTGTTGAGACTTATATTTGCGACACTTATTCTTATTATTATTTGACGACGTTCTTATTTGAAGCATGACCTAGTTAAGATGAGACTAATTATAATTATTAATTTCATTAATCTATTTCATGAGAGAATGCTTGAGATAAATTTGTGAATAAAATAAATTAAGTGAAATAATTAAATAGAATAACTCACTTGAAATAAGCCATAATTAAGGGATGGGTTGAGAAACCTAAGAAACATCTAAGACTAAATCAATGGAAGTTACTTGAGTAAATCAAGGGAAGTTAAATGAGTCATGAGGGTGAAATAAGTTGATAGTAATTTTAGCTTTAATTTGAATAAAAAATTAACATGTGTAATCTTTAATTGAGGAATCAAGGAGACAATAAAGAGAAATAATATGAGAAAAGATTATGAGTGAGAAAAAATACATTTTTAAATAAAATAAAAGATGAATTACATGTGCAAATAATGACACATGTAATAGCGAATAGTAGTGACAAAGGAAAATAATAAAAAGATGATTTTGCATGAGATGGCAAGTGGAAGGGGTCTCTATCTTATAAAAGAAAGGGTTGGGTAAAGGAAAAGGATCATAATAAGGGTTGGGTAAAGGAAAAGGATCATCTTCATACACGCTATTGTTGGATGCATATCGTAATGGTAAAAATTGAGTGAATGTTCAAGGGTTTGGATTCGTAATCGATATCCTTGTTGAAGGTTGGGAGGCCTTAAAAGACAGACGTTGTTGTTTGATTTTATCAGCTAGTGGTAATTTCTCTTCATACAGCCCCATCGTAGCTTAAGGGTCCTTGGGGAGGAAGATTACCCATGGGAATGGTGGGGAGTTCAACTGATGGTTATACTGGTAAGGTGTGGAGAGAGGATCTTAGACAAAAGCTTCAAAAAGAGTTATTTCAAGAGGAATCAACCCGACAATATCCACAAACAGTGCATGTATTCTTCATAAGTTTTTTCAATTTGCATTTTTTGTCTCTCGTGTAGAATAGTAATTTTAGGAATTAAGTAATAATGTCATTATTTTAAATTTTGATGCATGAGAATTCCATATTTTATATCATAAAATTGTAAAGCTGAAGTTTCCATTATTGAAAATAAGCATTCTCCCTTGGATGATAATAACTCTATGGTTATGTAATGCCAATTCGTTGTTATTTTGGAGTAAACACTTTCAAATAGTTGGATAAGACATGGTGTTTGGATCTTAACGGTTTTTAAAGATGCATGGACCAACCTTGCTTCTCTTTGGAAAACTGGGCTATCATTTCCTTAGTTTTGCTACTATTATATTATGTGATTCCCTATAACCTTCTCTTTCTGTATAAATATTGAACTGTAAGTACTCATCAATGTTATATAAGTTGTTTGGACTCCGATATAATTCTCATATGTATCGCATGTATTTTCTCTAAAGCTGCACTTTCCCTTTCGCCCTTCATTCATCTTTCCTTCTCTTATATTTCCAATGGTCGTACTCACAATAATAATAAATAATATAGCAAACAAAGAATCTTGTGCTAGCCTAGAATAGAGAAGAGTAGGAAGAATAATGGCATATGAGATATGGTACTATATATGGATAACCATAGACTAAAAACTACTCTGTTGTCAACTGTCACAATGGAATATTTCCACTACCAAATTTTGATTTGCTTGTCATCCAAAACAAATGAATACTATTGAATCAAACATTCATTATTATCAAACTGTGATGGGATTCTTCCTTTACACAGAGTTAAAGTAAACATGTACAAAATAGTGACATGGTGGTTGTTCTTCCTTCTCCCATGTGAGGCATTGACACCCAATTCACAAAATGTATCTAAACGATGTCATTCCTACAAGTATACCATGAAAGCGAAGCCTCCTTGTTTCCAATAAATAGATTATTGTAATGGGTTGTTGATCCAAAATTAAATAGAATAGATCATTACAAGGGGGTTGTGTTTGAGTAATCTACATTACTTCACTCAAAGGTGACGGATGTTACCAAAGTCCAATGCAGTATGCATTTAATAGAATATTGTAATTGATTATTGATCTCAAATTTAATAAAATAGATCAATACAACGAGTTGTGTTTGACTAATCTCAAAGCCTCATTCTCTGCATTGGTTCACACGGAGTGGAGACAATGAGTGTTAAACAAATTCCAAGCGGTGTTCATTTGTTAATAACAATAATGGCCAAAGCTCAATCAAAGCTGTTGAATTTGAAGTATAATGTTGAAAACATTATGAGACATTGTGAATCAAAAGTACTCAGCAACAAGCTTAATCATGATTGGACACATAACCATATTTATGGGAATCCTAAATTTATATTTTCATTGATGCATCACATGCAGAGCATTAAGTTTGAATCTTTGCATGTCCTTTTAACAATTGTTTTATTTAAATTTGCATTAAAAAATTGTTAACAAAAACTCGGTATAAGTTATACGAAGAATTCAAATTTTAAAGCCAAAGGTTATCTAATGTGTAATGGTGCTGGTATTTTTATTGGGATTTGTGTTTGGTTTTTATTAGGATTTGAAATTACAATATTAGGGTTTCAAATGTTGAAAAGTTCGTTTAATTGAGAATATTATTATTCAACGATGTGCACTTATTGAGAAATCAAATGTAGCCCTCGTTGAGGGTTGTATTCTATGAGGTTATTGTTTCCAGAGATTAAGTCTTTCCTCTAATTTCTGGATTCGATTTTGTTGGGGGCATGAAAGATATGCTAGGTGCTTATGCTTCCCAATTACTTGTAAGTTGTACAAACTTGGAGTCATGTAATTTTAAAGGTTGTATTTTGTATTTTAGTTGCAGTCTTGTAAGACGTAAGAAAAGTATGAAGATAAGTTTTGTATTGCGGACTTGTAATACACGCACGTACACCACACACACACTCCTAGATGGCTATAATAATTAAAATGACATTGTTAGAATTTTAAGTTATGTCATTTGAGTGTTTTAATTTATCATTAATGAAGATGCACCAAAGGAATATGTCACATATGGTATCAAACCGGCATTGAAACACAAGGGCTTGGGTCCACTAACACAATAATTTTTTTGCAAATATACTTATAAAGTTGTGATTAAATGTTGACATGATAATTACCCCAGATTGCAGTGGAAGAAGAGGTAGGTCGACCAGGGGACGTGCTTTTTGTTGCCCATCACCACCTCGTATTATACCTACGCATTCTCCCATAAGGGAATAGGTGTGAGAGGAGATACCAATGACTGAGGTTATGACGATGATATGCTCATTTCAGTGCATTTTGAATTCCTTGGCTCATCGACTTGACAAAGAAGAATCTAGAGGATCCAGTCACATTGAAGAATCCCAACCACCTTCAAAATCTAGTGCCTTTAGGGAGTTAGAGAAGGTAAAGTTTCTTGAGCTTTTGGGTTCTACTAATGGAGAATCCACTGAAGCATGGTTAGGGAATATGTCCATGTGTTTTTGGCTAAGGGACTATACATCTAACTAGAAGATTGAGATCAGAATCTTCCAGTTAAAGGCTAGTTCCCTGTCATGGTAGAAAACAATGATGTCACAAATCAACATTGACATAGCAAATGTTTCATGGGAGATGTTTGGGGATCATTTTTGAGAGTGCTACCTCTCAGAGGAATTTATTGAGAGTCAGCTTAATGATTTTAACTCATTACGACAAGGCAATCAATCCATGGAAGAATATGAAGTTTGATTTATGGTGTTATATACCTAGGGGGTAATAATATGGGGTACCTAGGGAGGTATCTAAGGGAAATAAATGATGTAATGGGTACCAATAAAAGAATAAAGTATGTAATGTGTACCCAATGAGGGTAATTAATGTAATGTAGCTATCAATAGTGGAATATGGTCCACTTGATGGTTGGGGGTTAGTTAGCAGAAATAATATAATAATAAGGAATAGACCCCTAAGTATACTCATGAGGAAGTATAAATAGAGATAAGTATCATTGGATTAGTCAAGTTGAAGATTATTATTGTACAAACATGGCTTGTAGAGTGATTTCTTCCTTAAGGAGTATTTGATGGTGTTACCCTACCTTAAGGGTTTCTCTATATCTCGGTGTTATTCTTATGGTGAATGTCTTTTGATTATTTTTTAAGTTTAAGTGTTCTATATCTTATTGTGATTCAATTTATGGGTTAACGATCACTACATTTGGAGTTGTGCAGGAATGCACCACATTAAAATTTTGATAAGTTGAAAGTGAACAAGTTCATTTATGAGTTCAATTTTAACATAAGATCCAAAGTTCGAATATTGATGTTGTGAAACTTGCATGAGGTGGTATAGAGGGATATTATAGCCGAAGAGGAACTTGTAGGAGGTGGTCATATTAGATCATATAAACCATTGGGATTGGTAGCACAAAGATAGGGTGCACAGTTCAAGACGACACTATGTCTCGTCATCGGATGCAATAGTTGTTGGAACACTCAGTTAAGGAATAAGCATGAATGTTCATTTTCTCATTAAGATAGTATACATATTAATACAATGATATGACCCTTGGTTTCATATTCCAAGAGGTCTCTTGGAATCCCAAGGACGTTTCATATCCACCTATGAAAATTAAGTGAATAATAGTACAATTTACCAAATCCACGGGATTAGGTTTCTAACATCCCCCGATAGAGGAAATTTCAATTTAAAATAGGCCTTCCAAAAATAATGCAAATTCCATGTCATCATGTATTATCCAATCAAAATGCTTTAAAATCCAAAAAGGGAGCACCTCTTAAACAATTTTTTAATATAAATTTGTGGATAGTTATCATAAAAAAAACTATTTTTTTGTTCGTATTTTCGACATATCTCCCTGTGTTTTTACTCAAATTTCGATCGGGAGAGCTCGTTGGATGCAGATCTAAAATTCGCATCCAGCGAGTACCCACTCGGCATACTTTTGACAAACACTGCTACCCCAAAAACAAGAAATACCTTAAAAGTCATGATGATGACATCATCATCATGTTTTTCAGATATTTCTTGTTTTTGGGGTAGCAGGGCCCATCAAAATTATTCTGAGTGGGTACTCATTGGAGGCTTAATCTGAAAGGGTATATGTGAGTCCAAGAATCTTCTAAAAGAGAGATGAAAATAGGAAGTGGAAAACTTCCAAATGGTGAAAATTTCCTACTTGACAATCTGAATTTGCTAAGTGTAAGTTGAAATATTCTACTAAGAGAAGATCCTCTCTAAATCGATGGTTTTAGGATGACCATAAACTCAATGGTTTATCTTACCACAAACCAAAAAAGGTTAGAAGAAGAATAGAGGCAGATGTCTTCTACCAAATAGTGGTTTTAGGCTAACAACAAACTTTGGAACTCAACACTAACTTCAATTATGGCTTAGTGGTTCCCTCTGAAACTTGGCTCTAACTCAAATTATAGCTTAGCAGTTCCCTCTAGAACTTGGCTCTAAGGCTCATCGATTCCCTCTAGAAATTGTCTCTAACTAAGGTTTTGGCTCAGCGGTTTCCTTTGGAAAATGGTGGTTTAAGGACCATCACAAATGGATGTCTAGAAAAAATTTATGTTTTCTACTAAATGGGTGGTTTTAGGATGCCCATAAACAAAAAAGTGGTTTTATGATGGCCGCAAATAACAAAATCCTTGGTTTAAGGATGACCATAAACCAATGGTTTCTCTCGAGCATGACTCTAACTCTGTCTTCTAGTTATGGATTTAAATCTGGATCGAGGCTCTTACTATTGTCTCTAGTTCTAGTTGTGGCTTTGGCTCGCTTGTTTTCATATTGTAGGTGTTTTCTTACCGATCAATATCTTAGATTGATAGGGATTCTAAACTTGAATCCTGAATATCAGTCCATGATATTCCTTCTTATCAAGTACAAAATGAGAAGCATAAAAACCTTATATGGTGTAATGGAAAGAGTGCACAACTATGTATCCAATGGAAATATATATCAAAGAGCAAGGTTTGAGTGCCAAAACTAGACACAATACCTATCCAAACATCTCATAGTAATTTTGATATTCCAAACTGGACACATAATACCACGATATGAACTATGAATTATTGGAAACACGTCGATTCTTTCAATGTTGAAAACTATGAGGTCTTCTTGCAACTCCACCCTTAGACAGTAAGACTCAACCTCGAAAGATGACGGGTGTCGATTTCTATCGAAAATGCACTCAATACAATTCAACTTAATTTGATTTGATACTCACAAAAAACTATTCCAAATACCAAAATTTCATTGTTTACAAGTTATAATTAGATTTTGAATTGATATGCTTTAGGAATACTTTACCTCTGAGTCTTTTGACAACGCTCCAATATGTTAGTGTTGTGGTTCCACGATGATGTTGGTTCAAACAATGTTCACTAGCTACTCCTCACAATCTCTCATAATGACATATAAAACAACATCAACTGCATTTCCCTTCAAAACAATGTATTTGAAGCTGTCATGTCCCAAATTTTGCATTGGGTCACAATGGCCTAATCACATTTTCCATATTTATGAGATTTTGTCAAATTGATGCTAAGGGTCAAATAATTGCCAAGGAAGAAAATTACTAGTTTCCTAGGTTGGGGATGAAATCTTTGGGATTTGGAATAAGGGGGACAATAAATGATGTTTGAACATTATAATGGCATAAATATTTAATAAAAGATATAAATAAATAAATGCAAGGGAAAATCAAAGTGGCAATTGATCATGAAGACACATGGAGGATGTGGGACCCACACAAGCTAGATTTTCTATGCCACATGACATCCTCCTCTTGTCATTTTGAATCCATAAGAAGACCAAGGGTCTTGGGATGAGTTGGAAGGTCAATATACTTGGCATGAATCAATTAAGGTCGAATTGGAGTGGAAGAGTAACTCCCATGGAAGAGGAAGAGGCTTTTTGGAGCTAGTGAGACACTTGGACTAGATTCCCTAGCTCTATGACAACAATGATGAAGATACTATGACACCTATGACACAAATCAGATATGAAGGATGAAATCTGACATATATGACATGTCAATTCTAAAAAATAGCTCCAAGAGGGAGCTCAAGGTATTTATGGCAGCTAAGATGCTTCCACATGTGATTTGGTGGAAGTGGGAGACTAGGAATTGTTGTACAAGTGGAATTCTTTGGAATCTCTTCCCAAATAGAGTTGGAATGCATCTCTTGGAAGGAATTAGACCCATAGAGCGCTTGGAAACTTTATAAATTTCAATAATAAATAATGAAGGTAGCTTTTGATCATTTGAGAAATTTGCATTTGTGAATTGAGAGAGCTAGTGGATGACTAGTTTCTTGTCTTAGCCAATTTCGAGGGTGAAAGATTACCATACAAGTTGGTGTTTGGAGAGGCCACTCAGGTCTTTCATGGAGCTTCAATGGAGTTTTTATTTACAAGTGTAACCTATAGGGTAGCTCTTGGTTCCTTCTATTGCAGCACTTTCTCTCAACCATTTCCAGTTTTTTCTTGCATATTCTTGCTCATGGAGAGATTGCGCTTTGGGTGAGCTATTGTGCTATTTTGGAGAGATTCTCCTGGTACATTTCTAATTGTAATGATATTAATATAATTTTTTATTCATATTCAGAAATTATCAAGTCAAAATACCCAATGGTTTTATGTGAAAGTGATTTTTAATGAGCAAACAATGGCCATTTCCCCACTATATTGATGTATGCCATTGAATACTGATAATTTTGAGCTTCTCATGGTACATTTTTTATTGTAATAAGTTTAATATGATATTTTCTTCATTCTAATAAATTATCAGGTCAAAATAAAAAAAGTTTTGTATGCAAAAGTGAATATTAATGAGCAAACAAAGACCATTTCCCCAGTATATTGTTGTATGCCATGGTAATGATGATTATTTCGAATGGGAGAAAGTATATATGATATATTTATGATGAATGTAATTTAATTTATTATTATTAAAAGTTTAATTTTCATTAATTAAGCATTGGAAGTCATCTTACTTAGTTTATTTGCAATTTGGAGAAGATTTGGTGCAATTTCCCCAAGGGTCGAACTAGTGATTTTGTAGTTGTTTGGGAGAGGGTTATAACAGAATTTATAAAATGAATAATGATGCACATGAGACCTTAATAATTCCCTTAAAAATACTCTGCCTTTTTTCATAAATTTGAGTGGGATTGGGAGCATTTGGAAATCCATTTTCAGCATTTACCATGGGGGAATTGGAACCCCAATTTGCTAGTGAAAACTCCTACCTTGGCCAGAATATGAAACAAGTTTGCATAAGTATTTTGAGGGTAATAAATAATCCCTAAAAAATCATATTCAAGTCTTAATATCATTCATATACCTTCTCAAAATATTTTTGGGCATTTGGGTCAATTTGGAGATCTAGACATCAAAACTAGTCAAAGGTCAAAATAGGGAAAAAAGTGAAAAATTGTCATTTAATATAATTTCTTAAAAAGGGACATTACAGTGGTATCAGAGCATGATCTTGGCACCTGATGTGGTCTGATATTTATGAGGAAAATAATTCAAGGACCACCATTATATATTGAAACCCAAAAGTGCTTTTGTTGAAGAGGAAACTATGACTAGGGGTGAAAAGGGAACCTCATATCATGGTGAGGAGCATATAAAAATCATGGAACCTATAGTTGAAGACATGACCAAGAATATTATGAAAGGATTCAAATTGTTTTTTATCCAACTTTGGAGAAAATATATTGATTTCAAGAAAACCAAGGGGAAAAATGCATCAGCTTGCTTGAAGGAGAAAAATGAGGAGACCCATGAACCACCTAGTTCTGAAATAGGTGAAGTAGAAGAATTTGTACATGAAGAGGATCGAAATTCACTCCCAAGTGACACTGAAAAAGATGAATATACATAACATGAGTATGAATAAGTTTCTATTGAAAATACTGAAGATCATTTCGAGACACATTCTACCTTGGAAATGAAACAAAGAGCATCTATTCATGGATGCTTGAACTAAGGAGTACCTAATGATGGGTTCTAACAACTCTATGTTGGTGACATAGAGATCATATTTCAAAATGTTGCTACAAGCCAAATTTCTAATAAACATGAAAATGAATACTTTGTAGCAGTTGAATAAGAAACAAGATCAACTTCCCCATTACCACTTGAGCTTCATGAAGTTGGTCCGATCAAGAAGGAAGAAGATGAGGAGGTTCATTTACAAGAGCCTGATTTTCTTAAAGGGTCCTTAAATATGAATTAAAAGAATATCCAAGAGGCCCTTAGAATAATCCATGACACTCAAGCATTGGTATCAAATTCTTGTTGGAAATTTTCTTCATTGGAGGAGCCATCCTTCCTTGAAGACATGGAGAAGATTCAAAGAGCAATGTGCAACATCAAAGGTAATTTCATGCCTTTTCTTTTTGATAGAAAAAATGTCATTGAGATTAGTGAATGGTTACATGAATTTTACTTGAAGAATAATGAAGATAGTCATAGGCTCAAAATTCAAAATGAGCAACTTCTTGAGAGGTTGCAAGATACTTGTCATTCCTCCTATGTTTCATATTTTCATATGGTAGATTGCTTGGAGGATTCTCATGACATGATGGATCATGAGGAACATGAAAAATTGCAGGTTCTTGATGTTTTAAAGATTATCTTGATGAGAACCAACCACTTGTTGTGGTGGAAGAGGAACTTGAGCTGCCTCTTGAAAATGGTTACACACTTTTTGAAGAAGTGCATGATTCCACCACCTTGGAACCAACCCATGAGGAAAGTTTTTCATTTTTAAGGGAGGTGCATAATCCTACCTCTATGGATCCTTCACATGATGAAAATTTTGCACTCTCTTATCATTTGGGTGAGTTGGTTCTTTCTCCTACATCCTACACTTTCAAATTTTGCACCATTCATCATAATGAAGTATGGGTGAAAGGTTTCTTTTTATAGTGCCACATGAAGGGTATGGAATTTATATCTCTCCTTCTGATGATGACATGATTATAGAACCATATGATTTAAATTTTCAGCATCATCCTTTGTTACATTATTATTATACACATCAACATGGGTGCACCTATGATGTTCACTTGAGTCACTTGGAGACTCATGATTTTCCTTGCTCCTTGCCTAGTCTATTTGATGTTGGAGGAACTTCATCCCACACTTGGGTGAAGAAATATATGATTGAAGAACATTATTATTATCAGAAAAATCCTCTGTTATTTCATGATGATACACATATTCATGGGTGCATTGATGAGACTTCTTTGATCCACTTGAAGTCTTCATGTTTTCTTTGCTCCTTATTTGGTTCAGATTTTGGTGGAGGTTCTTCATTCACTGAATATTTTGATGCATATCAAATCCTTTTGGAGCAGCATTATAGGACATGGGATCCTCACCTATGTCATTGGAGAAGATTTGATTGGTCACTTGAAGCTTGTATGCACTTGGAAAATGGTGGTCTACTTACTTGGAGGTATAATCACTTTCATGATTTTTTTATAAGGCACCTCCTTGATGTACATATTTATTATGTTGTTATGTACTTTGATGATATATGTTATGTACTCATGATGTTTGGAAGAATGCATACAAGAAAATGAGATCTCATAATTCTCTTTCCTAATGGTATGGGTTGGAGAGCACTCTTAATTGTTGGAGTGCAATACAAGCAATGGGAATTTGGGATAGTTTTTAGTCCCATTGTTTTCAATTTTTTTGGTAAACAAGCAGTATGAGAGATGGATTCTCCACTTAATAAAGTGATTTTAGTCATATTAGTGCAGCAACATGCATGTTGGTTCCTCTCTAAAATATCCATGGAATCTCAAAGACCCAAAGTTTGGCAACTCAGTGGCAACTTCAAAGAATCATACAGAAAGCACGTTCTTCAACACCCATGTTTGAAATTGCTTGAGGACAAGCAATATTGGGAAGGGAGTATTTTTCATGTCCCAAATTTTGCATTGGGTCACAATGGCCTAATCACATTTTCCATATTCATGAGAGTTTTTCAAATTGATGCTAAGGGTCAAATAATTGCCAATGAAGAAAATTACTAGTTTCCTAGGTTGGAACATGGAAGCTTTGGGATTTGGGATAAGGGGGACATTAAATGATGTTTAAACATTAGAATGGAATAAATATTTAATAAAGGAGATAAATAAATAAATACAAGGGAAAATAAAATTGGCAATTGATCATGAAGACACATGGAGGATATGGGACCCACACAAGCTAGATTTTCTATGCCACATGGCATCCTCCTCTTGTCATTTCGAATCCGTAAGAATCCCAAAGGTCTTGGGATGAGTTGGAAGGTCAATATAATTGGAATGAATCAATTAAGTTCGAATTGGAGTGGAAGAGGAAGAGGCATTTTGGAGCTAGTGAGACACTTTGACTAGATTCCCTAGCTCTATGACAACAATGATGAAGATGTTATGACATATATGACACAAATAAGATCTGAAGGCTGACATATGACATATATGACATGTCTAGGCTAAAAAATATCTCCAAGAGGGCGCTTAAGGGAGTTAGGGCAGCTAAGATGCTTCCACATGTGATTTGGTGGAAGTGGGAGACTAGGAATTGTTGTACAAGTGGCATTCCTTGGAATCTCTTCCCAAATAGAGTTGGAATGCATTTCTTGGAAGGAATTAGACCCATAGAGAGCTTGTAAAATTTATAAATTTCAAGAACTAATAATGAAGGTAACTTTTGATCATTTGAAAAATTTGCATTTGTAAATTGCGAGAGCTAGTGGATGACTAGTTTCTTGTCTTAGCCAATTTCGAGGGTGAAAGATTCACATCCAAGTTGGTGTTTGGAGACGCCACTCAGGTCTTTCATGGATCTTAAATAGATTTTTTATTTTCAGGTGTAATCTACATGGCAGCTTGTGGTTCCTTCTATTACAGCACTTTCTCTCAACCATTTCCAATTTTTCTTGCATATTCTTGCTCATGGAGGGATTGTGCTTTGGGTGAGATATTGTGCTCTTTGGGAGAGCTTCTAATGGTACATTTTTTTATTGTAATGAGATTAATATACTCTTTTATTCATATTCGAAAAGTCTCATGTCGAAATACCCAATGTTTGTATGTGAAAGTGATTTTTAATGAGCAAACAATGACCATTTCCCCACTATATTGATGTATGCTATTGAATACTGATGATTTCGAGGTTCTCATGGTACATTTATGATTGTAATAATTTTAATATGCTCTTTTCTTCATTCTTAGAAAGTCTTAGGTAGAAATACCAAAGGATTGTATGAAAAAGTGAATATTAATGAGCAAAAATTTACCATTTCCCCACTATATTGTTCTATGCCATGGTAATGTTGGTTATTTCAAACGAGAGAATGTCTCTCTGATATATTTATAATGAACAGACTGTCATTTATGAGTATTGCAAGTTTGATGTGCATCACTTAAGCATCAGAAGTCATCTTACTCTATTTATTTGCAATTTGGAGAAGATTTAGTGTCATTTCCCCAAAGGTTGTGTTAACACTGGAATTGTTCCCATTTTTTTTTCATTTTTCGATCTGTTTCCTTTAAATTGTTTGACTCTTATTCACTTTTCATTTTATTTTATCTTGAATTTTAATAATTTTGAATGTCTTTTATTGTTTATGTTATAGTTTTTCATTTTAATTTATTTTACCCCTAAGTGGCTTATTAAATGTTATATTTATTTCACATTTCTTTTAAAGTCTTCAAAATACTTATTTAGGTCCATTCTAATGTTTATATTCAAGGTTTAACTTCTATTTTGAGAGTGTTTACCCAATTTGTCATGTTGAGGTATTCTCGCAGCGCAAAGTTCAAATCACATACATTAGCACGTTGTAGGAATCTGAGATCATGAAAGATCATGGTTCATCGATGATGGGAGGTGGCCCATTGCATGCAGTGATGACAGAAGACCTCTAGACACATGTTCGATGAATTATGACATATGCAAAGCTCATTGAATTTTATCATTCAAGAAATCACCAATTTGAGTGGCCATGAGTTATAATTTGGGGGTTACGAATTTTAGAGAAGAGGAACGCGATCATTAGAGGAAATTTGGGGTCTAAAATGGGCCTTATAAGAAAACGCACCAACAATAAATTTTGTAAGTTGGAATTCAAGAACCAATAGAATTTCAATCAAATGAGTCAGCCATAATGGTTGAATTGACATATTTGTCATAAAAGAAAACTACTTTTTTTGTTCATATTTTTGACATATCTCCCTGTGTTTTTACTCAAATTTAAAGCGGGAGAGCTCGTTGGATGCGAAATTTAATTCCACATCCAACAAGTACCTACACTGCATACTTTTGATGGACCCCTCTACCCCAAAAATAAGAAATACTTAAAAAATGGTGATGATGATGTCATCATCACATTTTTCAGGTATTTCATGTTTTTGGGGTAGCGGGGTCCATCAAAAGTATGCAGTGTGGGTACTCGTTGGATGCGGAAATAAATTCGGCATCCAAATATCTCTCCCTCTCAGAATTTGAGTAAAAACATAGGGAGATATGTCAAAAATACAAACAAAAAAAGTAGTTTTTTTCATTCTACCTCCAAAATTAATAACTATTATTTTATTATTTTAACTATTATTTTATTATTTTAACTATTATTTTATTATTTTCCTTAGGAGGCCCATTTTAGACCTCAAATTTCCTCTAATGTGTGGATGATTATGAGCATATTGTTGAAGATGAAATGATGGAAAAGGTAGCTGATTCAAATCCTGAAGAAGCCAGTAGCAAAAGAAGCCCTAAAAAGAAAAAGAGATGCATAATTATGCTTTGTTTTTCTCTGTTTTGGTCATTTCAATTGAGCACGGAATCACGAGCTGATGGAGATGAATTTTAGAAAAAAAAATAGGTTTTTGTCCACAATAGACTCATTCACAAAAACCTCCCTCATTTTTTAAACTGGTGTCATCGTTTGAAATATTCGAATTCATCTTTGCGGCCTATTTTTCAGCGTTTAAAATATTTAATAATTTAATGTTTTGGTCACAAATTTTCGGCACGTCTTCCGATCAATTGGAGACAAATTTTTAAAAACCAAGAGAGGTTTTTGTTCATCATGGACTCATTTAAAAAGAAACTCTCTGATTTTTTGCACATGTGTCCCGAATCGAGAGATATGGAGACGTATTTGAGACCGAATTTTTTAGAAATTCGCCAAATTTCCCCAAAATCCGATTTGCTATTTTTGGTTAATTAGTCTTTAAAGATTCGAAGTTAGTTTATAACTACTTGATGTAACTGCTTTAAATCTAGACCTAGAAGGTAGTTATCAAACTGCCCTATTTTGTAAATGATAAAAGGAAGAAAGTCTAGAATAGAATGGTTCGATTTTTGTTTCAAGAAGGGCTATAGAGCTACGGATTTTGGATGTATATGCAGACTGATACACACGACTCTCATGCAAGCTTTTGAATACTGAGAGTGATTTATATATACAATATAAGCCACTTTATCTTATCTATTGATTTTGTTTATGGCCAGTTTGACCACTCGGCTTATGTTTTCATTTCTTGATTAAGGTTTTATTCATGTGAATTCTTATATGTTGTGGACAAAATGAGTACTATGCTATTGAATGTTTATGGCTTACATTTATCTTAAAAACCTTTGTGTCTCGGTTCTTTGATTACTTTATTATTTAGTTCTTGTATTAGCTTGATATTTGATTACATTCTTGTGAATGAAAGCTTCAAACCAAAAAATTACAAAAACAATTCCCATTTTCTTTTAGTTGTTTTGAGATTGTACTAGCTTGTTCCCTTTGTAGTTTAGGGACAATTTCTAGCACAAACAAGTTGAACTAGTGATTTTGTAGTTGTTTGGGGGAGGGTTATAGCAGCATTTACAAAGTGAATAATGATGCACATGATACCTTAATAATGTCCCTTAAGCATCCTCTTCCTCTGTTCAGAAATTTGAGTGGGGTTGGGAGCATTTGGAAAGTCATTTTAAGCATTTACCTTGGGGGAATTGGAACCCCAATTTGCTAGTGAAAACTCCTACCTTGGCCAGAATATGAAACAAGATTGCAGAAGTCTTTGAAGGGTCATAAATCATCCATGAAGATCATATTCAATTCCTAATATCATTCATATACCTTCTCAAAATATTTGGGAGCATTTGGGTCAATTTGGAGATCTAGACATCAAAACTAGTCAAAAGTCGAAATAGGGAAAAACATGAAAAAATGGCCATTTAATAAAATTTCTTAAAAAGGGACATTACATAAACAGTCGTATCATACTATAAAAGATAGCCAATGTTTCCGTTTAGAAGCATAGTAGCATATAAATTGTATTCTTGTCAACAACTCCACCACTTCATGGCAAGTTAAAGAGCAAGATGTGCATACACCATCATTGCACGTAAGAACGAGTGTGAGGCATGAGAAAACCACATGTCTATTCATATACCCCTTGCAAAGCTTCTTGATCAATAAGTGTATATCTTGAGTTAGTAAACTCAACAAAGCATAATATGGTATTTTCTCCTCGAGGTCTTTTAGGCTCCTTATGGAAAGACAACTCACACCTCTTTGAATCTAATAAATGGACAACTATATGTTTAAAATTCGTAAGAAACCAAGAGTTGCTTCTCTACAGGTGTAGCCTAATAGAAGTTCATCAATAAACACTACTGGTTATGAAGCATAATCTACACCTCCACCTATGGGTGAAATGTCCCCACCATCTCCATCACGACCATGTTGCAAATCGTTGCAAAGATTAATGGCAAGTTGCTCACTACATCTCAAACCAAAAATACTTTCCCACATCAAAATTATTAAATTGCTCTTATTTGAAGCATAAAAAAACTGGCAATGCAGAGGCCATGGGTATTCACAAGAACATGGTGTATGATAGATTTCCCTTCTGTTAATCTTGAATAATACAAGGTATTTCCTCTTATGCAACTTTCATTAAAGATATCACAACATCAACAAAAACCATCGAAATCAATAGTTTGGGAACCCGACTATAAATATCTCTGCCATGGGGCTAAAATGAAGGTCAAGAAAGTGATTTCGAGTGTTTAGTCTACCCATGATGCAGATGTGACAAGCAAAACAAGTAGCCAAGGTAGTCTCCACACAAGTAGAAATGAATCCAGTGCGGATTTTCACACGTAACCTCACTCAACAAATTACCCTTCATGCACAGTTGCTAGAGGAATACTCACGACTTGGGTATCTTATTCACCTAGGTAGGTTTGGTTTCAACTTGAAAGAATTGTCACTATTTTTTATTTTTCAAAAGATGGTTCACCATTTATTAGAGGGCTACTCCACCAAGAAATATGCCAATACCTGCTGTTCCAACACAAAAATTAAGATATTACCAGATTACACAATCCACTCATTTATTACAAAGAGTCTCAACAAAATCAAACATATCATTTAACAAAAATTGAAACTCAATAAAAAGAATAACAACTATTCCTCTCACCACCTATGAAATTAAATATTTATGCATGCACTATACTCTAACTCTTCCCCGCTATAATCCAATGCACAGGAAAAATTAATATTTTTGAAGGCGTGGAAAGCAAGATATACCGAACTTCAAGAATTGTAGCTCATGTCGTACACTGTTCTACTTGATGTTGTACGCCTTCAGTTCCTTGCACATGGAATAAAGTTAAATGCGATTTCAAATACTCTCCACCAAGTGACCATAAGAATCTCAGGTCATGCTCGCCTCCATTAGGGCATGGGTATGAGAAGTCTCTTCAGGCAAAGAGAGAAGGCTCGCGCGGGTATTTGAGGTATCAATACAAACTTTGTAGGTAAGGAAGGTCGCGAGTGTGTTGAATTCATCTCAATCCATCAACCAACACGCACACACAGGCACCATTGATGGACACAAAGGGAAAAAAAGCCGCATAGATGAGAACGCCAAATTAGGGTTTGTGGTCACCAACGAGGGGAAGGAAACGCCTAGGTAGACAAGAGGAATCAGTCTGCGAGCAGCCGTAGACTGGTGTCTGATGAGACAGAGGAGGATAGCGCTGGGAACTCGTTTTGCTCTAATACCACTTTTACCACTGTTGGAACACCCAGTTAAACAATAAGCGTGAATGTTCATTTTCTCATTACGATAGATAGTATATATTAATTGAATAGATCTGTGGAGTCATTAAAGTATTATTTTTTTGAAAGAACATGTGTTATCTTTCCGGAAGTGGCAGGTTCAAAACAGACAGGAGGTATGGTTGCTTATTGGCATGTTGTGACGAGGCTCGAAAGATAGACGGCCCCTGGGATAGAGGCTCACCCTGGTGGACTTCATGATGTCTCCACCCTACTAACCCCAAGTTATTGGTTATTGATATATCTTGCAGAACTGTATTGAGAAGTTGTTGTTCCCATGGTTTAAAAAAAAAGTTATAATCATCATATAGAAATATACTGAGAAAGGGATGTCAGCTTTATGGTGTGATAATAATAAACAAAAAGGAAAACACTGGAAATATAATAAAGCATCCTATTTTATTAGAATTTCTCCATGTTTACCTAAAACTTTACTAAGGTTACCACCTAAGAGAGAGATTGAGTTCATTATTGAATTAAAACCTGGATCGAACCATTCTCAAAGGCACCTTATAATAGAATTCTATAATAGAAAGACAACCCTAAAGTTGAGAGAGTTGCAAATGTAATTGCAAACACTATTAGATTTGGTTTTCATTAGACCAAGTATGTTTCCATAGAAAACCAGTTATTTTTGTGAAGAAGAAAGATGAATCGCAAAGGCTTTGAATAGGTTATCAACAATTAAACAAGGCTGCAATAAGGAACCAATATCCATTACCAAGGATTGATGATATAGCAACAATACTTTCAAAAAGAGATCCATTACCAAGGATTGATGATTTGTTTAATCAAATGAAAAGAGTAACAATACTTTCAAAAAGAGATCCACTACCAAGGATTGATGATTTGTTTAATCAGATGAAAATAGCAATGAACTCAAAATTAGAGAAAAAGACAATACTAAAACAGCCTTCAAAACGCGTTTTGAGCATTATGAGATTTTAGTAGTACCATTTGGATTGACAAATGCACCGGGAGTTTTCATGAATTTGATGAACGGAGTGCTTCAACCATACAGATATTTTTGGATGATATTTTGATTTATTCGAAGACAATAGAAGAGCACGAAGAACACATAAGGTTAGTTTTGCAATGTTTGAGGGAGCATACAGATACTTTTGGATGATATTTTGATTTATTCGAAGACACTAGAAGAGCACATAAGGTTAGTTTTACAATGTTTGAGGGAGCATAAGTTATATGTTAAGCTTTCTAAATGCTTTTTTTATACTTAGTTTTGCAATGGTTGAGGGAGCATCTAAATGTATTTTTATACGAAACAAACATGTGATTTGTGGACAAGGAATTGTTGTCCATCCAACAAAGATAGAGTCAATTTTAGAATGGCCAACACTTATGAATGTACATAAGGTAAGTAGCTTTATGGGATTGGAAAAATATTGTAAGAGGTTCATAAAAGGATTTTCAAAGATTGCACATCTTATTAATAAGTTATAAAGGAAGAATACAAAGTTTCAATGGACAAAATATTGCGAGAAAGTTTTTAAACATAATAATTGACTACGGCTTCCATATTAAAAGTTCTATATATGGATTGAGATTTCTTGATTTGTATGAATGCATTGAAAGAAATATAAGAAATGTTGATCAAAAATAAAGAGTTATAACTTATGCATCAAGAAAGCTTCAACCTCATGAAATTAACTGTCTGACGCATGATTTAGAATTAGCAGTGAGAGTACATGCATTCAAGCTTTGTAAACATTACTTAGTTGGCAGAAAGGTTGAGTTACAAATGGACCATCGTGGATGACATTATATATTTAGAGAAGGTACATTAAACGCAAAAAAAAAAAGATGGTTTGAATCGACAATTGAATATGATTTCGATATTAATTATATTAAGGGAACGATAAACAAAGTAGTTGATGCTTTGAATCGAAGATTAGAATTTTTTCATGGATACTATTAAGACTAATTTGACTGATAAAATATTACAACTTGAGAAAGAAGATGAATGGTATCTAGAAGTAAAGATGGAAATTGAAAATGAAGTAATGCAAATTCCAAAGTATGAAGTGCAAATATTGATAAAAATTTCAGACTTTTGTCAAACACTTAGTTTAGTCAAATTTTATACTTAAAATTTGTCATTAATAAAAACATCTCTCATGCATTTAAATCAATAACCCAACAAACTGAAACACTAAAACTAAGTCTGTATTAGCGGAAAAATTACATAAAAACAACAGACTGATAAACCCATAAAACATCAGAAATTTGGTCAATCTGACCCTGGAAAACCCCACCCTTGGAAAAACCAGTCCAAGATAAATTTTATTGCAACATTTATGAGGCAGAAAATTAATTTGCAGCAACATTTATTTCAACATTAAATGACTGTACCAAATTCCTCGATTTTTGTTTCCAGGTGACAATACGGAATGTACAAACTGTATGGATTTCTATGCCCATGGATTTTTTTCTTCTCAAAAATCGCATCCAAAAAATTTCTCGAAAATCGTGCCACTTCTGTATCGTACAGACTGTACGAGACAGTGCAACTCAACATAAATAAATGCCTTGGGAAAGGTGCCCAGCTCCTTGGGATTCATGCCCACTTGAGAGAAAAAAATATATCTCAGGATTTGTGCCCACTTGAGATAAATGCAGCTCCCTCTTTTTCTGAAAATAACCTAGCCAAAAAAAATGCTCACTCTTGGAAATGTTTTCCTTCAACTTGCCTTGCACACTACCTTAGGCGCTTTCTTATAACTTGATAGTCATTTTTCACCTTCCTCATTTCCTAAATCCAAAGTCCAAGATTAAATCTTTCATTTTAAAGTCAAGAGTTGCACCCAAAAGTGGTTACATTTAATTTTAATAAAGACACATTTTACTTTATGAAACAAATGCACTTTATCTCATAAAATCAATTTATAAAATTAAAACAAGGGAATACTTTATAAAAAGTCACATTTACATAAGAATCACTTTAAACTTTATAAAACAACATTACAAAGTAAATTAGCTTAGCTAATGCATGGTCACTTCCGCATACAAAACAAAAACATGTGGATTGCCTCCAAAGCTAAATCTTTAACACTCAACACTTCCTCTTAGCGAGGGAGGTACTCACTAGAATCATCAAGAGATCTCATCCTCAAATCCATCACATTGTTCATTGTAGGAGCTCCCTTTGAACCTGGAACCAATGCTACTACCTGCACTGAACTTGAATATGAAGATAACCTTCTAGCAGCCACCCTGAATCCAGAACTCCTAGGAGAATCAATTCTCCACTCTTGAGCATTGATTTTCTCATGATGGTTGAGCCTCCTGCCAATTTCAAAAGAGCTCCATCTCTTCCATCGAAACTTGAGATTGTGCCATTGGCGCCACTGCATCCTTAGGAGCCTCCTGCTGCTCGTCAAATCCATTAACTCTGGGCTGTGCACTGAACTTGTACAACTCACTGAACCGATCACCAATCAATTATGGATCAATCAATCCCGCCCTCTCTGAGTATATATAAACATGACCTAGATCATCTCTATCTGGAAAAATGTACACATGTCCCCTCTAGAACAATATCGAATACCCTGCATCTTCCAAGGTTGAGACCGAGAGCAATTTTACCCTCATACCTGGAACAAACCAACACTATTGTTGTACTCACAATCAGTTAACATAGAACCTGGGCTCTGATACCATGTAGAAATATTGACAAAAATTTCAGACTTTTGTCAAACACTTAGTTTACTCATACTTTAGACTTAAAACTTGTCATTGATAAAAACACCTCTCATGCAATTAAATCAATAACCCAACAAGTTGAAACACAGAAACTAAGTCTGTAGAAGCAGGAAAATCACATAAAAACATCAAACTGATGAACCCATAAAACAACAAAAATTTGGTCAATGTGACCTTGGAAAAACCTCACCCTGGGGAAAACCAGTGCAAGAGAAATTTTATTGCAGCATTTATTAGACAGAAAATTAATTTACAACAGCATTTATTTTAGCATTAAATGATTGTACCAGATTCCTAGCTTTATGTTCTCACCTTGATTTACATGCCCACCTGACAGTATGAGATGTACAGAGTGTACAGATTTATGTGCCAATGATTTTTTTCTTCTCGAAAATCGTGCCCAAAAAATTTCTTAAAATTTGTGCCACTATTGTACTATATGGACTGTACATAACAGTACAACTCGACATAAATAAATGCCTTGGGAAACATGCCCAACTCCTTGGGAGTCGTTCTCACTTGAGAGAAAAAAAATCTCCTTGGGATTTGTGCCCACTTGTGAAAAATGCAACTCTTTCTCTCACTACCCTATGCTCTCTCTTATAACTTGAGAGTGACTTTTCACCTTCTCCATTCCCAAAATCCAAGAGCCAAGATTAAATCTTGCATTTTCAAGATCAAGGGTTGAGAAACTTTCGCCCCAAAAGCGATTACATTTAATTTTAATAAAGTCACATTTTACTTTATGAAACAAGTGCAGTTTATCTCGTAAAGTCACTTTATAAAATTAAAACAATGAAATACTTTATAAAAAATCCCATTTACATAAGAGTCACTTTAAACTTTATAAAACAACATTACAAAGCATAGTAGCCTAGCTAATGCATGATGACTTCCGCATACAAGACAAAAACATGCGGAGTGCCTCCAAAGCTAAATCTCTAACATGAAGAATATATGTTTACTAATGATGGATTGTTACAATATAACGGGAGAATTTTTGTATCGCAAAACAACGAATTATGAAAAATAATATTAAATGAATCCCGTAGGATGATTTATATGGCTCATCCTGGAGTGAAGAAAATCATGCAGAGTTGAAGCCATTGTTTTTTTTTAACGAAATGAAAAGAAATGTTGTGAATGTGTAGCTAGATGTTTAGAATATCAGTTGGTGAAAGCTGATCAACATAGACATCAAGCGAGATTACTACAACGTCACACAATTCCTGAATTGAAATGGAAGGCTATTTCAATGGATTTTATGGTAAGTTTACCAATAATGCCACGACGCTGAAATTCTATATTGGTGGTAGCTTATACATTGACAAAAATTGCTCTTTTTATACATGAATGCACCAAAAATAGTAAGAGTCTTTATAGATAAAGTGGTGAGATTACATGGACTATCGAGAAAAATAATTTCAAACAAAGAATTGATATTTATGGGCATTGTTTTTACAAGTTTTTAAAATTCTTTGGGAACTCAACTCAATCTAAGCATAGATTATGGCCCTGAAACAGATGGTCAAACAAAACGAATAAAATCAAATAGTTGAAGACATGTTAAGCATGTATGTTATGGATCGACAAAATCCATTGGGAATAGTACTTACCTTTAGTGGAATTTGCATATAACAACAATTATCAAAATTCTATTAAAATGACACCTTTCGATTTTTTATATTGAAGATCGTGTCGAGCACCTCTTAATTGGGATCGATTATAGCATATACTTTTGATTGGACCAGACGTAATTCAAGAAATGGAAGAACAAATAAAAGCAATTAAAATTAAAATAAGTACAAGATAGACAAAAATAAAGTTATGAGGATGCTCACAAAACAAAGAAATTATGAAGTTGGAGATAGTGTATTTTTGTGAGTTAAACTGTAAAATGCTTAATAAGTTTTGGAAGAGGATCGAAGTTATCACCGAGGTTTGTGGGGCCATTTGTAATCATTGAAAAAGTGGGACCAATTGCATATCTAATTGCATTACCAACATCTCTTCGAAGTATGCATAATGTCAATCATGTTTTATTTCTACGACACTATAATCCAAATACTTCTCATATTATTGATTTAAGTTATTTGTAAGTCATGGACGAGGGGACCTTGAAGGCCAAATCGATCTGTATACTGAACCAACTCACTGGATAGCTTCAGCGTCGATTGGTCAACTAGGTTAAAGTCCAATAGGATAGTTATAATCTTTAGTTTCCATATTTATTTTATACTGAACCAACTCACTGGATAGCTTCAGCGTCGATTGGTCGACTAGGTTAAAGTCCAATAGGATAGTTATAATCCTTAGTTTCCATATTTATTTTAAACTTCAAGATGAAGTTTTTGTTAAGAGAGGGTGTATGTAATGCCCTCTTTGTTGAGACTTATATTTGTGATACTTATTATGATTATTTGTTTTTCCAAAAAAAAAAATTGATATTTATATTAGTTCAAAAAAGAGTCTTTACATGTTTTGTATGCATTTGCATACCGCTGGTTAGACAACCGAAAACTAGATCTGTAATTGTTTCCAAAAAAATTCAGACCTAAAGGCCTGAAAACTTTAGCTAAGCAAAAAACTAGGTCATGAATCAGCTAGAGAAAAGTTCACAGTGAGCTTGTGGAAAAAACAGAGCTGTGTATGTGGCAAAAAAGAAACGTTGTCCTGTTACTTCCAAAAAAGAGTGGAGAGATCATAATGTTTAATTGTCTAGTCTTGCAGGAAGGGCTTCTGCAAAAGGTCCTATGGTAGAACTCGTACACTTCCCTTTCCTTATTTTCAAAAAATTTCCAAGTTCCATGTGTCATCTTCACCCCTTCTTTTGAGAGGTGATCTGCTACTGCATTCCCTTCCATGCAGACATCGTGGCATGAAATGTGATCAAAATTTCTCCAAAGTATGTTTACTTCTTCATAAAGAGTGATGAGTGCAATATTTCTACAATGTGAACTTTGTTCACCCAATTTATAATGATGAGTGAGTCTCCAAAGATTTGAAGGTTTCTGCAACCTTTTTCTAGAGAAAAATGGAGGAGGAGTTTAAGTGCCATAAGCTCCACATAGTTTTTTGTGTCTACTCCAAGACCCATTTGGATCTGGAAGTGGTGGTTTTGGTTTAGGTGGAGAGTGCACTACCCCCACAAGTGTGATTCTAAGAGGCTCCATCGAAGAAATCTCAGGGCATAGTGTGGTCTACCTATTCTTTTGTGATGATTCTTATTGAAGGAGCATCCTTTGTTTGTGGGAAGTAGGATAGAACGTCCAACTTCCGGTGAAGAAGCTTTGTCTTGGAAAATTGTCTGATTTCGAGCTATCCAAACCCCCCATATGTGAATAAATGGTAGTGTTTTTAAATGGGCTAGTTGAGGAGTATTGATCCAAGATTTCCAAGTGTCTTCAAGAGATGGTCTAGTCCGGTCGAATCTCTAATTTAACATTGATTTGAATGATGCTAGACCTGAGAGGAAAAAGGGAAATTAAGGAAAAGATGAGTGACAAATTCCTCATTTCTTTTGCATAGAGTACAACAACCTAATCCCTCTAAGGATCTTTTCTTCATTCAGTCCCAGGTCAGGGTTTTGTTATTTAGAGTGCACCACATGAGCACTTTTTCTTTCAAAGGGAATTTAAGTTTCCAAATTCCTGGCTGCCACCATTTAGGTTCAGTTTGGAAAGTGGTGAGGCAAAGCTATTGATATCCAGTTTTGGGGGAGTAAATTCCATGAGCAGCATGTTCCCAAACCAACTCATCTTCTCTGTCTGTGAGTCTGATGTGGGAGTGTCGGAAGGTTGTGATATACTTGTTCCAATCTTGAGTCCACCGAGGGGAATCTCCAATTCCCTGCAACCCTCCCACCCTTGTTGCCGTAGGTTGGTAGAAGCAGGGTCAGCAATCCGATTTAGGTGGAAGAGGTCATTTTGTTGAAGGAATTGGACTAGCTGGGGGGGTAAAATATGGTTAAGTTGACTGTTTGGTTGAGGATCATCTCATATTCTTATATTTAACCCATTCCCCACTTTCCATGAAAGTCCATTCTGAATTAGAGAAAAAGCATTGCAAATTTCCTTCCAGATGATTAAGCCTGGCCCTGGAGGGGTGAAGGCTGAATTTCTGATCCAATCCCACAGGGGTACTGGGTTTATGTACTTGTGGTAGACCACCTTCGTCCAAAGGATTTTTGTTGTGATAATCCTCCACCCTGCTTTTGCTGCCAAATCCTTGGCAAAGAGGTCAGTGTTCTTTAGCCCCCATCCTCCCAGTCATTTAGGTCTCGCTATTTGGTCCCATTTTACCCATTGGAGAACCATTTGTTCCTTCTTTCCTTACACTTATTATGATTATTATTTGAGGGAACTCTTATTTGAAGAATGACCTAGTTAAATAAAGAGTTTCAGTTTTAAATAAGATTTAGAATTGTAAAGAAATTTCTTGTTATGAATAAATGGAGATATGTATGCAATGCTATTTGTCTAATAAGTGTGACAGGAAGGTAAGAAATCTATGAAAAGATTGAATCGTGTAAAAGGTAAAAGAATTCATATTGAATCTCAATTTGAGTTATGGCTTATGAATATATATATATTGGACATATTGATGTTTCATCTCAGTGTGCAAAGACAAGAAAATTTTAACCTACATATGGACGACGAGGTTGTATAAAGGGAAAGGACCAAGAACCATTAAGAGAAGGCCATCTAGCACTCATATCCATGAAGGAATTGAAAAAGAAGGGTTAATTCTACTTAGTAACTTCATGATGTCGTAGGGGTTGAATCATAAAAATGATCACTCACAAGGTTTATGAGGGGCACACAATAAGGTAAATTATGTATTCCTCATTTATCCAATAGTCTCTTCAACAAGAGGTACTGCATACCACTCCCCACTAATGTAATGTCCTCTTCCAATTAGGCCTTGAGGCCCAAAACCGCTAACCTATGTGATTCCTGTGGGTTCGAGCGGTTACTGACAGCTAGGGAATCAGCTGAGGACTGATGCCATCCATAGAAGATCTAGGGCATCATCACTTGGTCAAGAAGGGCCACCAAGGCCAAAGGCCACCTTCGTGCATGCCAACCAAGCATTATTTAATGATGCATGCACTCTTTAAGTCTCCATACGCATGCATGCAAGTCAACGGCAAATTAGAAGATAAAGTGACCTAATTAGGTCAAAGATTAGGTTTTGCGCAGTTGAACTTTATAAATAGAGGAGAAAGCGAGAGGAGACTTCACTTTTGATTATGATTATTTTGGGAGCTCTTGGATAGGAGCACAGCAGTTGGGGTTGGAGACGGAGTCTTCAGCTAACAGGATTTCGGCAGTGAAACATCTTCCCTAGTCTTATTCAGGGTAAGCCATACTGGTTCACCACTTGTTCTTCATTCATTCATCAGTTATCTTGCATATGGTATAGATCGTTGTAGGGACACGTGTGCAGCCAAAAAAGGGGGGATTTTCAGCCGAAAAGCCCTAATCAGTTGTGGGGCCTTCAGATCTCAGTTTCCTTCCGAAAATCAGGCACCATTCTCATCATCAGCATCATACTCCAGTACCCGGTGATTATCAGATCCCTCCATGCTCATCCGAAACAGTTATCAGCAGTTTCGGGATTCTAGGGGCGTGAGCAGCTGTCTCTTAGAAGCAAGTCGCTATCCTGCCTAGAGTACTCAGAAATCACTCTTGTATCAGGCATTCTCTCGGGCACGAAAAGGCTATCAGCACCACAAATCCGCATCTCCATCAGACACCTCCTTCCCTGAGGGCGTCATCATTTTCTGATTGGGCGTCTTGCTGCTGGGGGTTCACCATAAGCAGAGGAGATCAGTTCATCTCTGATCCAGTTCTCAGTGCTTGCATACTTTCTCCGGAACAGTCCAGCCAGCTTATTAGTGGTAAGTGTTCATTCTATCTCACAAACCCTAACCCTAATTTTTCCTATAAAATATGGATTTTTGCATGGCAGTTTGCATGCCCAGTTGTATCAGCCTTTTTGCTTAGAAATAGAAAATATCGGGATTTGGGATATTACAGTGGTATCAGAGCTGTTTTCTTGGCCAGCTGTGGGCTTAAGAGATGAAAAGTAGATGAATACAGAAGGAGATCCTTTTGTAACCTATAGGAGGAGGAAGAGTAGAAACACAGAAGAATTTGAAGATATCCAACTAGAAGATACCAATTCAGACATGGAACAAACAGGTATACATTCAGATAGGGGAAAAGGAACGGGAGAAGAGGAGGATCGGATGGAGTTTCGCAGCTTGGTCTCTGCATTGCAAGACTTAGCCAAAGGACAAAAAGAAGTCCTCAATGCAATCAACAAACTATCAGCGAAACAGGAAACAGGTATCAACAGTACACCTCCCTCACCGGTAGATCGGGGATCTTCAAGCAGCAGTGGAAATATGGTGTACACTAACATCCAGAACACTCCGAACATATACAGTAGACCTACTATCAGGCCTACCATGCCTCACTTCTTGGCAGATACAGTAGGGGGCCCGGTCATGCAGGTAGAACCTAGCGAGCCTTTTGGTGCTTATTTGCAGGAGTACAGAGACTTAGGGGATGAGTTTCATGTAGCCATGTCTTTCTTAGACTTCTGCAACATGAAGAGTAGGAACAGGCCCAGGAATTTCAACAAGGGTTTCAATCCCAACTATGAGCTGCAGAAGACCTTGGGCAGGTTAAACATCCCAAACTTTGATGGGACTCGCGGAGGATCAGCGAGAACATGGGTCCAAAAGTTGGATACCTATTTCCAACTCAACCCCATGATAGAGACAGACGCCATTAAGTTGGCTACACTTCACCTGGACGAAGAAGCTTACGAATGGTGGTACCACGGATTGGTGACATTGGCTCACAACACCATACATTCTTACAGTGAGTTCACTCAGAAACTCATAGAGAGGTTTGACAGGAAAGATCCAGAGATCCATTTTAGGGAGTTGGCTCAACTCAAGCAGACAGGTAGTGCAGAAGCTTTCATTTCAGAATTTCAAAGGCTAGTCGTTATGGTAACAGATGTGTCAGAGAGCAAATTGACTATGTTATTCACTCAGGCCCTCATAGAGCCACTACGAGGATGGGTGAAAGCCTACAAACCCCTCACTTTGTAGGATGCTATTAGCAGGGCAAGGGATCTTCAGGATTCAGTGCCCAAAAACAAATTTCCTCTGAAAACCAATTTTCTTGTTAGGGACAAGGATAGGAAACCTTTCCAGCAGGATGTGCCCAAGAAAACTTGGTTAGATGAGGACACTAGGAAATACTTGAGAAGGAAGAAGCTATTCTTCACCTGTCAGGAACCATGGGTACCAGGACACAGGTGTGCAGGGAAGGCAAAGGCCCACTACATTGAGGTGTATTCAGAGAGTGATGAGGACGACGATGAGCAGGAGGCCACAGAAGAGGATTCACACCAGGGTGATACACTAGAGGGAGTCATTGCTACATTATCTGGAGTACCAAGATTCCATACTCGCAGGGTCAAGGGAGTAGTACAGGGTCACAGAGTAGGAATATTGATTGATGGGGGAGCCACCCACAATTTCATTGACTCCGCTTGGGTAGCCAAGAGAGGTATCCAGACCGAGAAGTTCGAGGGATTCACTGTAGCAGTAGCCGGGAACTCCAGCATGGAGTGCAACTACTGGATCCCAAAACTGAATGTTTCCTTAGGTAACTATCAGATGATAGACTCTTTCTATGTAGTGGATGTAGCAGATACTCATGTGGTATTGGGTGTTCAGTGGCTTTATTCTATAGGGAAATACACTACAGACTACAGGGAAATGGAAATGGAGTTCCAGGGGCCAGATGGCAAAAGGGTAGTTTTGAGGGGCATGAACACTTATCCCCCAAAACCGGTCTCATCACAGAGGATGGAGGTAGTGCTCTGACAGGATGATATAGAATGGGCTGCAGAATGTTTGGTCACCTTCGGGAAACCTCCAGAGACCAGCACACAACACCCAAGTGACATTCAAGCCTTGCTATAGAAACATGAAAAGGTTTTTCGGGACCTTCCATCAGGTAGACCACCAGACCGAGGTTTTGAACACATCATCGAGCTAGAGGAGGGAACACAAGCAGTCATCACCACTCCTTACCGGCATCCCAAAAGGTACAAGGATGATATTGAGGAAACCATCAAAGAATTACTGGAGCTTGGATATATTCGGCCCAATTCTAGCCCCTTTGCATCCTCAGTAGTACTGGTCAAGAAGAAGGATGGTACACTGCGAATGTGCATCGATTATCGATCACTTAACAAAAAGACCATTAAGAACAGGTATCCAATTCCTAGAATTGACGAACTCATGGATGAGCTTCGGGGAGCTCAATACTTCTCCAAGATCGATTTTCCCTCAGGGTACCATCAGATCAGGGTAAGGGACCAGGACATCTCCAAAACAGCTTTTCGCTGTCATTATGGTCACTATGAGTTTCTGGTCATGCCCTTCGGACTTACCAATGCTCCGGCCACTTTCCAGTCATGCATGAACCACACCTTCCGAGCACAGCTACGTAAATTTTTGCTTGTATTCTTTGATGACATCCTGATTTACAGCAAAACCTAGGAAGAACATCTGAAACACCTGGACGAAACATTGAGTATTTTAGAAGAGCATTCGCTATATGCAAAAATGTCCAAGTGTGATTTTGGCATGAAGGAAATGTTGTACTTAGGACACGTAATCAATGCAGAAGGAGTACAGGTTGACATGGAGAAAATCAAGGCTATCAAAGATTGGCCTGCGCCAAAAACAGTTACAGAGTTGAGAGGGTTCCTAGGTCTGTGTACTTATTACCGTCGGTACGTTAAGGGATTCTCCCAATTTGCAGCACTCCTCACAGATCTCACCAAGAAAGGAGCATTCACTTGGACAGACTTGGCACATAAAACTTTCGAGGAGATGAAGGTTATTATGAGTTCTTGTCCAGTTCTAGCATTACCAGACTTCTCACAACCTTTTGTGGTAGAATGTGATGCCTCAGAGGAAGGGTTAGGAGCAGTGTTGATACAGAATCATCACCCTATTGCATTTGAGAGCCGTAAACTGAAGAACTACGAGCGCCATTACTCCATATATGACAAAGAGATGTTGGCCATCTTGCATGCTCTCACAAAATTCAGACAGTACCTGGTGGGCAGTAAGTTCAAAATCAAAACCGATCATAACAGCCTCAAGTATTTCCTGGAGCAGAAGGAACTGAATGAGCGACAGCAAAAATGGGTCAGCAAGGTACAAGCCTATGATTTCGAGATCGAGTATGTGAAAGGTAAGACTAATGTAGTAGCTGATGCATTATCCAGGCATCCAGCCCCATTATCTCTCAGTAGTATATCCACGGATTGGAGGGCACTTCTCTTAGTGGAATACTCCAAAAATAAATCCGCTTGTGAATTATTGGACGGGCAAATTCAGGATGACAGGTACAGGATTGTGGATGACATCATCTATTACAAAGACAGAATATACCTCGTTCCAGAATCCACATTGAGGAAGAAGATCATTCAGGAAGCCCACTATTCTCCTTTATCAGGGCATCAAGGTTTCTTAAAGACCTACAGGCAGATCAGAGAGAGGTTCTCATGGAAGGGCCTCAAGGGGGAGATTATGCAGCATGTCCGGGAATGTAGCATCTGTCAGTAGAACAAGATTGAGAATACCCATCCAGCAAGGTTACTCCAGCCACTACCGATTCCAGAACAGAAGTGGGAAAGCATCTCCATGGAATTTATTACAGGCTTGCCCAAGGTCCAAGGGCAAGATTGTTTATATGTAGTAGTTGATAGACTGACCAAGTTTGCACATTTCTTCTCGATATCATCAGACTACTCGGCAGCTCAAGTAGCGGAGTTATTCTTCAGGGAGGTCTTCAGGTTACCTAAGACCATTGTCAGTGATTGGGATAGCAGATTCACGGGTGCCTTCTGGCAGGATCTGTTCAAATTGGTGGGAACCGAACTGGCTACTAGTACGAGTTATCACCTTGAGAGTGACGGGAAAACAGAAATAGTGAATAAGTGGATCGAAGGATATCTAAGGAACTATGTAGCAGGGTAGCAGCAAACCTAGATCAAATGGCTACACCTAGGGGAGTATTGCTACAACACTACTTATCACATGTCTATTAGGATGACCCCTTTTAAGGCATTATATGGTTATGAGGCCTTGGACTATGTAGATTTGGCATTTGGAGACAGTAGGGCTCCTAAGGCTAAGGATTGGATACAGGACAGTCAGGACATCCTGAAAGTATTGAAAGAGAATTTACAAACAGCCCAGAATCAACAGAAGATGTATGGCGACAAACACAGGATTGAGCGGAGCTTTGAGGTAGGGGATTTAGTTTACTTAAGGCTCCAGCCTTACAGGCAGTATTCACTTAAAAAGAAAGGAGCAGAAAAGTTAAAACCCCGCTTCTATGGGCCCTACAAAATAATTCGGAAGGTGGGAGAGGTGGCATATGAACTAGAACTTCCCCAGGAAAGCAAAATTCACAATGTGTTCCATGTATCTAGTCTGAAGAAGACCCTTGGGCAACACATTGCTCCATCCACCGAATTGCCCCCTTTAGACGATGAAAGACTGCTGATACTGATTCCTGAACGGATCATACAGACTAGAGAGAGGAATCTCAGGAACAGAGTAATCAAAGAATACTTAGTTCAATGGAAAGAACTACTGCCATAGGATGCCACCTGGGAAGGTGAACAGGTATTGCAGCATCCCAGTTTGAAGTTGCTTGAGGACAAGAAATCTCGAGCGGGGAGGACTGTAATGTCCTCTTCCAATTAGGCCTTGAGGCCCAAAACCACTAACCTATGTGATTCCTGTGGGTTCGAGCGGTTACTGACAGCTAGGGAATCAGCTAAGGACTGATGCCATCCATAGAAGATATAGGGAATCATCACTTGGTCAAGAAGGGACACCAAGGCCAAAGGCCACCTTCGTGCATGCCAACCAAGCATTATTTAATGATGCATACACTCTTTAAGTCTCCATACGCATGCATGCAAGTCCACGACAAATTAGAAGATAAAGTGACCTAATTAGGTCAAAGATTAGGTTTTGCGCAGTTGAACTTTATATATAGAGGAGAAAGCGAGAGGAGACTTCACTTTTGATTATGATTATTTTGGGAGCTCTTAGATAGCAGCACAACGTGCAGCACAACAGTTGGGGTTGGAGACGGAGTCTTCAACTAACAGGATTTCGGCAGTGAAACATCTGCCCTAGTCTTATTCAGGGTAAGCCATACTGGTTCACCACTTGTTCTTCATTCATTCATCAGTTATCTAGCATATGGTATAGATCATTGCAGGGACACATGTGCAGCCGAAAAAGGGGGGGTTTTCACCCAAAAAGCCCTAATCAGTTGTGGGGCCTTCAGATCTCAGTTTCCTTCCGAAACTTAGGCACCATTCTCATCATTAGCATCATGCTCCGGTACCCAGTGATTATCAGATCCCTCCGTGCTCATCCGGAACAGTTATCAGCAATTTCGGGATTCCAGGGGCGTGAGCAGCTGTCTCTCAAAAGCAAGTCGCTATCCTGCCTAGAGGACTCAGAAATCACTCTTGTATCAAGCATTCTCTCTGGCACGGAAAGGCTATCAGCCCCGCAAATCCGCAGCTCCATCGGACACCTCCTTCCCTGAGGGCGTCATCCTTTTCTGATTGGGCGTCTTGCTGCTGGGGGTTCACCGTAAGCAGAGGAGATCAGTTCATCTCTGATCTAGCTCTCAGTGCTTGCATACTTTCTCCGGAGCAGTCCAGCCGACTTATCAGTGGTAAGTGTTCATTCTATCTCACAAACCCTAACCCTAATTTTTCCTATAAAATAGGGATTTTTGCATGGCAGTTTGCATGCCCAGTTGTATCAGCCTTTTTGCTTAGAAATAGAAAATATAGGGATTTGGGATATTACAACTAAAAAATGATACTTGAAGGGCATAATATATGGCTCCATTGGTAATGACATGAAATAATTTAATTAAAAGAATTATGATAACTATTTACAACATTGCAAAAAATGAGTTAATTATTGTAGTTATGATTATTAATTCGTTCATTCATTTTATGAGAGAATGCTTGATGGTAAATTTGTGAATGAAATAAATTAAGTGAAATATTTAAATAGAATAAGTCACTTGATATAAGCCATAATTCAAGTGATGGGTTGAGGAATCTAGGAAACATAGAGGATGTTACTTGAGTAAATCAAGGGAAGTTACATGAGTCATGAGAGAGAAATAGATTATAGTCATTTTGGTTTTTAATTTGAAATAAAAAAGAGTTTAAAATGTGTAATCTTTAAATAAGGAATCAATGAGACAACAGGGACAAATAATAGGAGAAAGGATTGTGGGTGAGAGATACATTTCTAAATAAAATAAAATAAAATATGGATTACATGTGCAAATAATAACACATGTAATGGTGAATAATAGTACAATTAAAGAAAATAATAAAAAGACAATTTTGCATGAGATGACAAGTGGAAGGGACATCTAACTTATAAAAGAAAAGCTTAGGTAAAGGAAAAGGATCATCTTCATACACCTTATCGTTGGATCCATGTCGTAATGGTAAAATTTAGAGAATGTTCAAAAGTTTGGATGTATAATTGGTAGCCTTATTGAAGGTTGGCAGGCCTTGCAAGATGAGGGATACTGTTTGATTTTATCAACTAGTGGTAATTGCTCTTCATACAGCTCCATTATAGCTCAGAGGTCCTTGAGAAAGAAGAATACCGACATGAATGGTAGGGAATTAACCAATGGGTTATATCAATAAAAAGTGGAGTAAAGATATTAAACAAAAGCTTTAACAAGTGTTATTTAAAAAATAATCAACACAACAATATCCCCTAATGGTGGAGGTATTCTTCATAAGTTGTTGTAATTTGTAAATTTTTCTCTCCTTTAATATAAAAAATTTAAGAATTAAATAAAATGCCATTATTTTAAGTTTTGATCCATGAGGATTCCAAATTTTATAGCATGAAATTGTAAAGATGAAGTTTATACATGCTCTCTTGGATGATAATAAATATAGGGTTATCATTAAGGGAATTTTGAGGTCTAAAATGGCCCTCCTAAGAAATATAATAAAATATTATGAGTTAGAAATTTTGTGAGGAATGAATATTTACTGTTAGAATATAATCCGTCGGGATTATATATTGTAAATAAATAAAACTGAATAGTTATGTAGGAAGCTGAACAGTTACATAGGAAGGTGAAAAGGTTGATGAAGCTCAACCACCACATGTAATATATAAATGTATGCATTAGCCATGAATAGAATTGAATCGGGAGTTATACCTATCAGTGGTGTCAGAGCTTGGCTATTAGCCATAACTCCTGCCTGCTGCATTTCAGTCCTGGCATTCTACTTGCCAGTCCATTGCCAGATTGCCTGCAATTGTCATCAGTCTGCCTCCGGATGCTTTCCTGCGAGCATGCATTGTATGCGTTATTCTCATTCTACTTTCCAGTTCGCTCCTCTTAAAGCTTGTTTTAATAACTGAGTTTTGATCTGTGAGACTACTGCTGTGTTGAAGACCCTAGAAGTGTAACCCTAATCCCTTGAACGTGTTGAATGAGTATTATTCTGCGTGAAACCCTAGAAATATTCTCCACGCCAGTGTTGAGAGGGCTCTGTGCATTTCTTATCCCATCTACACTCTACAACCATAGCCTGTGTGTTGTAGAATCATTGAACGCTGGCCTGCAGTAACTTTATCAATTTCATACCTTAATTCACTGCGCATTTTGTCTATGTCAGTCCGTAATTTTTCTGTCTCACGTTGTAGCAGAGAGAAATGGTGCTCCTAAGAACTATGCACTTCTGCTTTGAACTTTGAAAGTGCAGCTTCTTGTGCCATTTCACTTCTTTGCATCTCCGCTTTTGAAACAAAGGATTCTGCAACGTGTTCAAGACTATCGTTCAGGACTTCAGTGATAGCAGCCATTATCAACTCTGCCTGTTTTGAGGGCAGACCTTGTGCCTCCAATCGCCTAACCAAAGCCAGTGTATCCACAAGAGAAGCTCGTTTTCCATTTGCCTTGAAGAGCTGCGAGATATCCCGTATATCGAGTCTCCGTATCCCATCATTCAAGGCCACTGAAGGCGAAAACCTCATACGAAAATCTGGGCCACGGCTTTTATCAGCCAGATTAACCCTAATATATAACCACGCTCTCATACATTTGCGTGGAGACTGTTTGAAGACCATTACTGTGATTGATATATGTTGAAAAATGATCATTTATATTGCGTGGAGAAGGCTGTAAGAAGTATTTTAATATTGCTACTGTATGAGCCTGAGATTGTTGAGTATGAGTTATGATCAGTGTGGAGAAATAAATATATGTTGCGGCCTGTGATTGTGGTATATATGCGTTGAGTATATATACTGCGTGGAGTCTGGAAACTTTTTTTATGTTGCTGGTGTATACATGCTGCTGTCTTCTTCCTGAAATGCTACTGAACCTATGGAGCTGCCTACGTATCAAGCAAGCCTGTGTTGCTACAGCCTGTTGAAGATCTACTTGAAGACCAATCTCAATATTCAAAAATTCTAATACTGAGACTGATATATTGCGTTGTGACTAATATATTGTGTTGTGACTGATATATCATATATTGCTAGTGACTGATATATTTTGTATTGAAGAAGTGTGTGTATGCTATAAACTTGCATTGTATTCACCTTGGCAGAGACTATAGACCTGCAAGGTTATTGTTTTTCTATTTCTCTTTGTAAATTACACTAACAGTTGTAAAAATGCAATCTATAGCATCTATAGTTGGTGCCACCCTCACTGGAAAAGACACTTATCCAGAATGGTGGAGGAAGATCAAATCTGCCTTCATCTACAATGACCTTTGGGACGGAATTTGCAAAGGCAACACAATAGAGACAAAAGCTGGAAAGCCCATAACCATAGACCCAAGACCTCCAGAATCCGAGAAAGAGAAGGCCATTTGGAGAACAAAAGACAAGAAAGCTTTAGCTATAATCACTGCCACAGTCAGTGAAGAGGTGAGCCAGCACATATTGCCTGCAAAATCATGTTTTGAAGCACTAAAAACATTAAAAGATATGTATGATTCACACTCTGAAATGGAAGTTATTCAACTAATGTTAAAACTATTCAGCTTAGAAGTAAAATACAATGATCCCATGTTAGTTGCCTCTGAAATCAAAGCCATCATGCACAAGATTCAAGCCTCTGGTATGAAACCAGACCTTCCTCTTGCAGCATTTGTAAAATCTTTGTATCCTTCTCACTCCAACTATCTTGAGTCATTGCAAGCTAGTGACAAGTTCAAATCACTGACATTTGACACCCTGGTAGAAAAGATAGCTGACAGAGAGAAAGCCTTTGGTAAGAAGACAACCGATCATTCGGGAGAATCACTTTGCTTTGCTCAAAAAGCAAAGAACCACACCAAAGACCAATCCAAAGACCAATCCAATGACCATCCAAAAGGAGAAAGCAGCAAGAGAGCCAGAGGAAGAAGAAACTCCAGAGGCAGAGGGGGCAGAAACAACTCCAGCAAAAGATCCGATTTGCAGTGCAAGCGTTGTGGAAAGACTGGGCACGCATCAGATCAGTGTTGGGCTTCGTGGGACTCCATCAAAGACAAGCATAACTAGAAGAAAGATGATAATAAAAATCAAGATGCTAGTAAATCTTCTGATTCTGCTCATTGTATTGTTGCACATTGTAATCTTGGAATTAATGAAATGACTTCACTTTCATCTTACAAAGATTGTTGGCTACTTGATACTGGTGCGACATCACACATGACATTTAGAAAAGACTGTTTTGAAGAACTTAATGAAACAATAGATGGCATAGTTTACTTTGCAGATAAGTCAAGTATTAAACCAAAGGGAATGGGCACCATTCGACTGAAGATGCCTGGATTCCCTGATTTCTTGTTGAAGAATGTTCTTTATCTTCCATAGTTGCAGAGAAGCCTACTGTCCTTGGTGGAGATTCGACAGAAAGGCCATTCCATCCACATGTTTGATGGAATCGTTGAAATAAGGAAGTCCTCTGACAACCAAGTCATCATGACTGGATACGAAGATGGGAAGCTGCTGAAGCTAAAGGGTTCATCTGCAAGAGTTCAGAACTAT